>ML677332.1:92928895-92942467 GCA_007922305.1 Dermatemys mawii
TACAACATTCTAAGTTACATTTTCCTAACAATCATTTTCTTAACAACAGCACAGTACTTCAAACACATTCAAGGCTTTGTAGCATAAGAACAAGAAGGTGACATTCACCCCATTCACAGCTGTAGTCTGTAAAGGCATGTTATACAGAATAGCAGAACATTTCATCTGCTTAACACACACTGGATATTAAGAGAGCTGTTTCTTTTTTTCCCATTGCATACCTGACTACATACCATTTCCATTCACTAACAAGCAAACAACATTTATAAAAACATTTATAAAAAAAATGAAAGTCACACTCTTGAATCAGCAGGAAGTTTAAAGTTTTGCAAGTTCAGGATTTGAAGTGGTTCAACAACATAAAAAAATAAACAAACTAAAAATTAATTCACTTAAAGTTTGACCGAATAAATTATCCAACAGATGCAATTCAACTAGCAATCAAGTTGGGTGAAATTTTTTTTTAAAATCAAGTAATTCAATTAATGGCAAAATGTGGCAAATATCATAGAATCATAGAATGTAAGAGTTGGAAGGGACCTCAGGAGGTTCTAGTCCAACCCCCTGCTCAAAGCAGGGCCAATCCCAACTAAATCATCCCAGCCAGGGCTTTGTCAAGCCTGACCTTAAAAACCTCTAAGGAAGTAGATTCCACCCCTTCCCTAGGGAACCCATTCCAGTGCTTCACCACCCTCCTAGGGAAACAGTGTTTCCTAATATCCAACCTAAACCTCCCCCACTACAACTTGAGACCATTACTCCTTGTTCTGTCATCTCCTACCACTGAGAACAGTCTAGATCCATCCTTTTTGGAACCCCCTTTCAGGTGATTGAAAGCAGCTATCAAATTCCCTCTCAGTCTTTTCTTCTGCAGACTAAACAATCCCAGTTCCCTCAGCTTCTCCTCCAATCATCTAGCCCTCTAATCATTTTTGTTGCCCTCTGCTGGACTCTTTACAATTTTCCGCACTTCCTCTTTGTAGTGTGGGGCCCAAAACTGGACACAGTACTCCAGATGAGGCCTCGCCAATGCTGAATATAGAGGAATGATCACATCGCTTGATCTGCTGGCAATGCCTCTACTTATATAGCCCAAAATGCCGTTAGCCTTCTTGGCAACAAGGGCACACTGTTGACTCATATCCAGCTTCTCTTCCACTGTAACCTCTAGGCCTTTTCTGAAGAACTGCTGCCTAGCCACTCGGTCCTAAGTCTATAGCAGTGCATGGGATTCTTCCATCCTAGGTACAGAACTCTGCACTTGTTCTTGTTGAACCTCAGATTTCTTTTGGCCCAATCCTCTAAAATGTGTAGGTCCCTCTGTATCCTGTCCCTACCCTCTTGCATATCTAGCACTCCTTCCAGTTTAGTGTCATCTGCAAACTTGCTGAGGATGCAGTCCACGCCATCCTCCGGATCATTAATGAAGATATTGAAAAAAAACCGGCCCCAGGACCGACCCTTGGGGCACTCCACTTGATACCGGCTGCCAACTAGACATGGAGCCACTGATCACTCCCCGTTGAGCCCGACGATCTAGCCAGCTTTCTATCCACCTTCTGGTCCATTCATCCAGTCCATACTTCTTTAACTTTCTGGCAAGAATATCGTGGGAGACCATATCAAAAGCTTGGCTAAAGTCAAGGAATAGTACATCCACTGCTTTCCCCTCATCCACAGACCCAGTTATCTCATATAAGATAATTAGGTTAGTCAGGCATGACTTGCTCTTGGTGAAAATATACTGACTGTTCCTGATCACTTTCCTCTCCATTAAGTGCTTCAAAATTGATTCCTTGAGGACCTGCTCCATTATTTTCCCAGGGACTGAAGTGAGGCTGACTGGCCTGTAGTTCCCTGGATCCTCCTCCTTCCCTTTTTTAAAGATGGGCACTACATTAGCCTTTTTCCAGTCATACAGGACCTCCCCCAATCACCATGAGTTTTCAAAGATAATGGCCAATGGCTCTTCAATCACCTCTGCCAACTCCTTTAGCACCCTCGGATGCAGCGCATCTGGCCCCATGGACTTGTGCTCATCCAGCTTTTCTAAATAGTCCTGAACCACTTAATCCTGGGCCTGATTCACCTCTGATTCATGCTGGTATTATGTCAGCATAATTTTCTTGGCATCTGGAGTTGCCAGCAGAAAACAAGAGTATCCCTGAGCAGAATCAGGCCCAGAAGTCACTGAAAAGTAAGCAGCTAGCTCTCCTCATTCATCACCCAGTGGTCTTCATGAAGTACAATGATACAAAAGCAACCCTCACCAAAGGCTCTTAAGCCAACTAAGCAGTCATGAGATAAGAGGGCAGGTCCTCTCATGGATCAGTAACTGGTTAAGAGATAGGAAACAGAGGTAGGACAAAAAGATCAGTTTTCAGAATGGAGAGAGTTAAATACTGGAGACCCCCAAGGATCTGTACCAAGACCTCTGCTGTTCAACATATTCACAAAACACAGGTAAAAGCAGTGAATAATGAGGCAGCAAAACTTGCAGATGGTGCTAAATTAGTCAAAATAATTATGTCCCAAACTGATTACAAAGGAACCTCACAAAACTGGGTGATTGGGCAAGAAAGTGACAGGTCACATTCCATGTTGACAAATGCAAAGTAATTCACATTGGAAAGCCTAATCCCAACTATACATTTAAAATGATGGGGTCTAAATTAGCTGTTACCATTCAAGGAAGAGATTTTGGAGTCATTATGGATAGTTCTCTGAAAACTTCTGCTCAATGTTCAGAAGCAGTCAGAAAAGCGAACAAAATGTTGGGAACCATTAGGAAAGGGATAGATAACAAGACACAAAATATTCTGCCACTATATAAGTCCATGATACACCCACATCTTGAATATTACATGCAGTTCTGGTCATCCCATCTGAAAAAAAAGATATAGTTCAATTGGAAAAGTGCAGCAAAGGACAACAAAAATTATGAGGGGTATGGAACAACTTCTGAATGAGCAGAGATTAAGAAGGCTGAGAGTGTTTATCTTAGAAAAGAGACGGCTAAGGGGGAATATGATAGAGATCTAAACAATCATGAATGGTGTGGAGTAAGTAAGTGTTATTTTTCCCTTCACATAGCAAAAGAACTAAGGATCTCTCAATGAAATCAATAGGCAGCGGATTTAAAACAACCAAGAGGAAGCTCTTGATAATGCACAGTCAACCTGTGGAATTCATTGCTGTGGGATCCTGTAATGGCCAAAAGTTTAACTGCGTTCAAAAAAGACTAGATAAGTTCATGGAGGACTGGTCCATCTATGGCCATTAACCAAGAGAGTGTGGGGACACAACCCCACACTCCAGGTATCCTTAAACCTTCAAGTGCCAGAAGCTGGGACTAGATGACAGGGGATGGATCACTCAAAATTGCTCTGTTCTGTTCATTCCCTCGGAAGCCTCTGGCATTGGCCACTGTCAGAAGACAGGATACTGGGCTGGATGGACCATGGGTCTGAGCCAGTCTGGTTATTCCTATGTTATGTTCAAAACATGGAGAATAAAATCATTGCATCTTGGGCCTGCTGAACAAAAGCTGGACCCAGTCTATGATTACTTTCCATAAGCATTGCCATGAAACTTTTATGGCTTGGAACTGTAACACACTTTGCAAAAATACTCTGGTGCACAAACTCCTTTGCATTTTGAAAATTCACCCTCCCACCTACAATTTCATAATAATCTCTTCAAAGCAATTTTATTAATTCATTTCCCAAAGGAAAAGACTGCCAGAAAGATAGGCAAAAATGCAGCCTCTCACAGTTAACTGTTTGTAACTAAAAACCATTTAACAAACTGAACCACAGACACTCAAAAGAATATCAATAATAATAATAAGCACTGATGTAACACCTAAAGGCTAGATCCTGAGCTGCCACTCTAGGGAGAAGAAGGGTTGGTAAAATGGCTTTAAGTCACTTTTGTCCAGCCCCAAGCCTAGTGCTATCTGACCACCAGGATAGTCCTGGGAGTAAATCAGAGCAGACTCAGGAATTCACTAACTTACTCGATCTGTTGATGGTCCCAATGACTGGAAATCATTGGAGCACAGAAACGATCCAATCCCATCCCCTTTCTGATGTCTGGAGGGACAGGAAGACTGGAAAGGCAAGCGAGGAATGGCCAGCTGTGTTAAGGGATACAGGGAGAAAGACGGGGAGCCAGGAGAGTGGTGCGCTGAGAGAGGAGAACAACGGGGAGTAGGAAGGTAGTAGGGAGATATCATTATATCTCCTATCTGGCAATGAGAAAAGGGAAATGGAATTCCCCACCAAAAAACTAGTAAGGACATTTGTATTTGAACTTCAAATGATCACATACAGTTAGGAATAAAGGCTGAAATGTTTGGAGTTGGGAATTCTAAGAATTCCAAGCAAAGAGACAGAAATCCCCTCTCTGAGCTTTAGCAAACAACGATGTTCTAGTAACAATAGGAGGTACCAAATCTTCATGCAGAAATGGATTTGCTGGGTCTTGATGTCCCACTAACATCAGGGTTTGGCTAGTAAGTTTAAGGCCACTGGTACCAAACTGATGAGTACATTCTAATGTCCTTGGAAGTTTCATTACAGTGCCAAGTGTTATTTTCATTAACTTACAAAAGTAATTGATGTATAACACTAGATCAATAAGTAATGACCAATTGGCATTGCAGGAAGGGAAGCATGGAAGGAGGACAGAACATGTGACTTAATAGATGTTGATTCAAACCTACCATACAGCCTACACCTTATATAAGGTTGGCATATCCAAGGCAGAAAAAAGCAGCACCTAATTTTTTAAAAAAATCAAACACTTAACAGAGGACTATGACGACTGATGTTTTTGATACATGGTTGCAGAGACACCAAAATGCATTCATAACATTTGACTGTCAAACATTTGTGTTTATAACAATTTCCATACATAGAGTATACTATTATAATAGCCCAATGAGAAAAGGCAGAGGGAAGATCTTTAGTATGCAAATCTGATTTTAAGATTCCATTGTCACAGGTGATCTGTGCCATTTGCAAGCAATTGCCATGTCACAACAGCACATCAGTGCTGCTTGAACACATGCAAGGAATCATTCAGGAGCATTTGATGAGATTGACTGCCACAAGGTGAACTACATTTTCAGCTGCCTCTCACGGATTCAAATTTTCTCAACAAACTCAATCTGCTAATTAACCAGGGAGAAGTAATGCTGACTATTTCCACGCAAATCTCATTGAGCTAGTCAACCTTTTTTTTTTCAAACTGCATTGAGCATTTATTAGGCTGGGAAGTTAATTTTTTCCACCCTTTTCTCAGATGACAAGCTGTATTGTAATGCCTCACAGCAGGCTTTTGATACTGTCTCGCATGAAGGTCATAAACAAACTAGGGAAATACAATCTAGATGGAGCTACTATAAGATGGGTGCATAACTGGTTAGAAAACCATTCCCAGAGAGTAGTTATTAGTGGTTCACAGTCATGCTGGAAGGGCAAAACTAGTGGGATCCCACAGGGATCAGTTCTGGGTCTGGTTTTGTTCAATATCTTCACACTGATTTAGATAATGGAATACAGGGTACACTTAGTCAGTTTGTGGACGATACCAAGTTGGGAGGGGTTGCAAGTACTTTGGAGAACAGGATTAAAATTCAAAATGATCTGGACAAACTGGAGAAATGGTCTGAAGTAAATAGGATGAAATTCAATATGGACAAAATGCAAAGTACTCCACTTAGGAAGGAACAATCAGTTGCACACATACAAAATAGGAAATGACTGCCTAGGAAGGATTACTGCAGAAAGGGATCTGTGAGTCATAGTGGATCACAAGCTAAATATGGGTCAACAGTATAAAATTGTTGCAAAAAAAGCAAACATCATTCTGGGATGTATTAGCAGGAGTGTTGTAAACAAGATACAAGTAGTAATGCTAAATATGGGTCAACAGTATAAAACTGTTGCAAAAAAAGCAAAAATCTTTATGGGATATATAAGCAGGAGTATTGTAAGCAAGATACAAGTAGCAATTTTTCCGCTCTACTCTGTTCTAATTAGGCCTGAAATGGAATATTGTCTCCAGTTCTGGGCACCACATTTCATGAAAGATGTGCACAAATTGAAGAAAGTCCAGAGAAGAGCAACAAAAATGATTAAACGTCTAGAAAACATGACCTATGAGGGAAGACTGAAAAAACTGGGTTTGTTTAGTGTGGAGAAGGGAAGACAGAGAGAGCTCATGATAACAGTTTTCAAGTACATAAAAGGTTGTTACAAGGAGGAGGGAGAAAAGTTGTTCTCATTAACTTCTGAGGATAGGACAAGAAGCAATGGGCTTAAATTGCTGCAAAGGCAGTTTAGAATGGACATTAGGAAAAACTTCCTGTCAGGGTGGTTAGGCACTGGAATAAATTGCCTAGGGAGGTTGTGGAATCTCCATCATTGGGGATTTTTAAAAGCAGGTTGGACAAACACCCGTCAGGGATGGTCTAGATCAGTGGTTCCCCTGGGGGTTCGCAAAATGTTACAGGGGGTTCTCAGGAAAAAAATTCCTAATGGCCGACAGAGCTGTCCCTAGTGATCCCAGGCAGCCTGGAGCCAGCAGCCCAGAGCCCCTGGACTTCCAAGAGTTAAGCAGATCAAAGCAAGCATATCTATCACACTGAGGAGATTGCAACTTCAAGACTCCTTATAAAAAATAGAAAGGGAGATAGATATTTTTTGCTGTTTTTAAATTAAATAGGCAGCTAATATTGTTTTTAAAATTATTATGAAGAACAAGTTTAAGCTTTGTTGTAACATGTGTTGTTTGCCTGGACTGCTCAAGACCTGAATGCTTGTGTAGGAGAAACTCTTTGAGTTGGGTTCTTAAATAATGCTGTTTCACATCTGATACTCTTTGATGAAACATAAGAGCCTTGATGAAACAGGCTTATTCAAAGTGATACAGCTACGAAAATGAGATCGTGGAAGAGGGGTGCCGTTTTCATAATGTAATAAAAATACTGTAATGATAAATAATAACTAATAATAAAGATTGTGTGATAAGCATGTCATAAAAATAAATTTTATATTTCCAAGATCACTGCTTTTATAATTTATACTCAGGTAAAGGAAAAAATCCCTGGAAATATTCATTTTTATGAAGGAGTTTGCAAGACTTGATGTTTTAGTGAAAGGGGTTCACAAGTTGTTAAAGTTTGGGAATCACTGGTCTAGATAATAAAAAAGCAGGTCTTGATAATGGGGCCTGGATTGACATCAACACCTGCAAAGCTTGGAGGCGGTTGTTTTATCATTCTGGCTGCTAGCAGATTTTGAAACCAGAAACTGAATAATCACAGGTTTATTTTATTGTCTGATTCCCTTACCACGAGCTTCCTGTCTCGGCTACCATCTCTTTCAATTCTGATCAAAGCAGTTTGTCTTTATTGTCACTTGCCCTTCTCAAGTCAGCTTGATACAGCTGGGAAAAGAGGACTGATAAGCATTCATGAGTGAGCTGGGGAGGAATTTTTTTTGATGGAAAATGAATTTTTGACCAAAGCGAACATTTTCATTTTAGTCAATGTTGTCTAGTTTGTGATGAAAAGCCAGAAAGTGATTTTTAAAGACATTTTTTCAAGGGACTTTTTTTCCCCAGCTTTTGGTTTTAATGTATCCTTTGGAAACTGCTCTATTAGGCAAGGTGGCTCACTCCACAAATCTCCAACTCCATCAACAGACTACACTGACCGACAACAGCTTTCATGAAGAAATGGTGACCCAGCACAGACTGCTTTTTGTCCCTAGTGTATGCTACTCTACTGGCAACCATCTTTTCTCTGGCCATGCTGTCAGACTCATCCCATTGGGCTGTCAAAAGCTACTCATAATCTTGCATTACAAGCAGCGGTGTACCTCCATTGGTGCCAACGCCAAGCGAGAGACATTGCACAGACATGCTGCATTGTGATAAGGCACAACTCTCCGATCAGTAATACCCAAAGGGGTCTGGCCACCTGGACAGCTGCACTTAGAAATGGTAAAGTCATGTGACTGGCAATTTTACATCTCCTGCAGAAGTCAAATGTTTGTAAAAAACACAGTATGTGAAATGAACTAATTTCCTTCTTCTGCAAGGTTTCACTACTGGAAATACAGAACAAATTATTTTCCTCTTGATATATGTTAAGATTAAATATGAAAACACCCCTTTGGAATTGTAGCAATACACTCTAAATCCTTGGAAGAACTTGGGAAACATTACCGAGCACTGGATCCAATTCTGAAGTCCTTATTCAGGCAAAACCACCACGTTCTCCCCAACTATTGGATTCACATCCAGTTAATTCACGATTCCAGTCAGGTTCTAGTTCACCCTGGTTCTAATCCTGAAAGGCAAAACTCCCATTCATTTTGCGGGGGGCTGGATTAGACCTCATACTGAAGTTAGGTACTTTACACCCAAGACTGAAAGGCACGGATGAACGAAAGGTACAGTTTGGGGAAAGTTCATCTGTGCACAATGCAGGTTGTCTAACAGCCACCTCACAGTGCAACAGCTCACTTTAAGCTCCCAGCTGAGCTGTTCGAAATGCACCCAGCTGGCAATAGCTATTGTTTTCAATACACTGGCTTCAGGCCAGGTCTCAAGGCTGCTGTGGGATGCCCGACAGCCCTAACCCTGCCCAGTGCACATCTTTGAAGGATGTGGAAGTGCAAATGAGAGATGGGCTCCCATAATCCAGTGCTTGTTTGCAGGCACCTCATGCAATACGTCACTGAGCTCGCTGCAGCACACCACAGGAGACGAAGGGACAAGCCTGCAGCATTCTTCTCCTAAAGACTTCCCCTGCCAGGGGGTTTCCTCCTCCTTCCAAAGTTCACAGTCTCTCCCCAGTAGGGTCTGCACCACAGGCTGTCCCGTCAGAACACAAACATACCCCAAAAACCAACATGTTACTGGCCTCTTCTTCCTATAAAGATTTCTCAACTCCTCCAAGTCTCCGTCTATTCTGAGGGGTGGGAATTCTTTATTTAACTAGCCCCCTTTGCAGTCGGCTTTTCCAGCTCATTCCTACCTGTCCTGCTGACTACAATTCCCAGCCTGTCCTGCTCTCTCGCTCTGGTGAGAGAGGAGCTGGTGGACATACCTACAAACCTGGCTTGAGCCCACAAACCCATGCCTGCCTGTGTGAGCTCAGCCCCGAACACAGATAGTGGTGTAGGTTCCTTCTGCAAACTGCCTCCCTGAGACCATTTATCCCTGAGTAACACGTCCCCTGTCCAAGTTATTTCTTTAACCAGATCATCCTGGAATGAGCTATTGCTGTCCCTGGAAATTTCCCTCACCGGCCCTAGAGTGGCAGTACTCCCCGTTCCACTCAGACACAAACCAGCTTCACAGTTCTTTGAAGAATTCAAAACCTCATTCTTGAGTAACAGAAAAAGACCCTTCCACCTCTACTGCCAGTGACCTTCCAGAGGGCTTTTGATTAGTAATTATATTAACTTCCTTTTTGCATTTTAAGCAAAATATATGGAGATTAATTCATTGAAGGTTTTGTACTAATCAAAGAAGCCAAAAAAGTGACCAGAAAAACTCCCTCTCTCATCCCCCTCCGAGGTCAATTCCTAATGAGAGCTTGTCTCATCTCTAAACTTCTATTGAACTTCCAGAAATTCTTTGAAGAGCTGCAAAGTATTTTACAAAGTTTTCCTAAGGTGACATAAAACTTTCTTTTATATGTTTTACAATAAACCACATTTTTCTGCTGAATTCATGCTGAGATCTGAAAATATCAAGCAACAAGCCTGTCTATTAAAGCCTCTGTCTTTTGTTGGACATTTCACTTGCATTAACTAGGAAACTGCCCAGCCCCATTGTCGAGGTGCTAAATGTGTCATCTCTTTCCTTTCCAAAAACTGCAGCAGATTGTAACAGTAAAGCCCTGATCCTTCCTAGTCATTTCTTGTTTCTCTCTGGATATATTGTAATGCCATGGGCTTTCAAGTTCCTTATCTTACTTTATCCTTTCTTCTTTAAGAAGCAGCATCTTGGTCTTTCTTGTGCCAGAACTATCCAGTCTGTAGAAGTAGTAGGAAGACAGTAGGGATAAGACTGTCTAGCCCTTTTTGGAATTGTATGCATTTGTCTAATGGAAGTGTCTCTATCTTTTCAAAAGTGTACAGAAGCAATGCCATTCCCTTTGAAGTTTCACTGCACTGTCCAAACACTTTGAAAACTGAATCTTCACATGACAGCCTGTTCTTGCCTTCATTCACTATGAGCCTGATCACCACTGACATAAGTCGCCTGTAAATAGATCACTTTTATGTCTAATGCGTATGCTTCTAAGCAACTGTTGGATGGCAAAATGCAGGCACAGGTTTAACTGAATGGGCAACATTGGGAGCCTTCAGAGTGATAACAAATGGATCCACAAGAGCACAGTATGCAGATGAGATACCAAAATGCCCAGGAAGAAATATAATAGAGCACCAGTGCTAACACGCACAAGGAGGAGGAGGCCTGCTCTCCCAGCTAGGTTTTCTTACCGTTTTCTCGATCTACACCATGACACCATTTTCGGTGTTGGCAAATCTGTCAGGTCTCTAGCAACAATATCTAGAGCTACGTTTGACATAAGCAAGGAGCAGAGATCATCCTTCACATGAGGAATAGCAGCACTCCATACACACCCTCTTATTAAGGAAGATTTGGGGCCACCTTGCCTTCTTCACAGCCCCTTCATAGACTGTTCTGGTAGTGTAGAAAGGACATAAATTAACATAGCCCCAGGCATTGCTGTGCTTATTCCCTGATCTGCAGGGCAATGCATACCCTACCATCCCCCCTATTCCCTGCCCTCTCATTATCTTTGCAGATGCCAGGACATTCACAGGGTCCAGGACAGGGAGACTGCTCTGCATTGTAGGCTGTTTATCCCTTTTGTACAAAGGAGATCAGTACTCAGACAGTGCTAGGGGCATAATGTTGATGATGCATCAGAAGGGTGAGAGTGCAGGGCTCAGTCCTGGAGAGCTGGGAGATGTTTTAGCCACTGCCATCGTGGATCTCTCTCCGGATGCATAAAGGGACCAGAGCAAGGGGCCATTTTAACAAAGAAAGATAAAAATTGCACTTTAATTTTTAAAAAATTGACACATTAACGAACTACCTTCCCTTAACATTTTTCATTCTTACAATCATGACAAGCTGAACATTTTCCGTTCATACAGTCATCACAAGCTGATGACCGGAACTTTGTTGATTGCTCCTGAGGCACTTAATGAAAAACACAAAATCCAAGAACAGGAGTCCTTGTAGCACCTTAGAGACTAAAAAATTTATTTGGGTATAAGCTTTTGTGGGCTACAGCTCACTTCATCAGATGCATAAAATGGAACATACAATAGGGAGATTATATATATACAGAGAACATGAAAAGGTGGAAGTTGCCATACCAACTCTAAGAGGCTAATTAATTAAAATGAGCTTATCAGCAGGAGAAAAATTTTAGTGGTAACCAGGATGGCCCATTTCAGACAGGTTACAAAAAAGAGCTCCTCCAATAACTGTGTCAACATGAATCTTAAGCCCAGCTGACATTTCAAAAGGGTAAAGTTAAATATACGCAGATGTGAAAAATGTGCGTCTTTACTCTCTGCAAGTAAATAAAATTACCTAGTCTGAAAAAAATCAAAAGGTAATCTCTCTCCTCAAATCATGTGAAGCAACAGGAAGTGGCTCCCAGTTCTCATGACATTAATCAAATCTACACTCAGTTTAATGATGTCAACAGTCATCTTTAGCTTCCACAATCATTGCAACTGCTTGGGCTGAAATTATTTGACCTCAGTTAATTATTTATTATTTGACCTTTTTATTCACTTTTCAGAAATATTTTAGAGCCTGTGTAATGTTTGGGGAAAGTTTCCAGTTCTGAACCTGGTTGAAATCAGATTGATATTCCTATTTATTAACATTCTAATCCAGTCAAACTTTAATTACATGCACAATACCTCAGGATGATTTGAGGCACATAAACACCCATATTTGTTAATCTGATAATCACACAGAAAAAGCAGATCATCAGCTTGTGAATCTCTGAGCTGCTGACAAACTCCTTCAGAAATAATCTTGAAAAATACTGAAAATCTGTTTTATGAATGAAGTTTGTGTCAAGAAAAGGCGCGTTCGGTTCAGCATTCTAAACAGCCCTTTGATGAAAGTTTCATAAATGGTTTAATTTTTCTCTTTCATCTTATTTCACTCTCATCTAGCACCTGTCTCTTTTTCTTTTCTTTTTTTTTAAGTACAGCATAGGCAGAGGAACAGATGTGTTCAGGGGATAGGAGAGACCTCATGAAGGATCCAGGCATGAACGTACTCACCTGCCTGTTCGAGGGAGGTTGTTTTGTGAGCTGTGTCAAAAACAACTCACCAGTTGACCCACCCCAGCTCTGTGGAATGGACTCCAAAGGGTGCCAAGAGCATTCACAATGCATAAGGTTTTTAACACTCGACTGGATCCAGACTGCGCACAGGAGAGACCAGTCCCCTCTTGCAGGGAGATGGCTGGGATGGTCTAACAGGTCCTCTCAAACTCGTCCTGCTTTGACTCTGGCCACCTTCCTGCCCCAGACTCCTCCTCCATGCACACAAGATGTTTAGGAAGGAGGGTGTAAGACCAAAGTGCAATCCCGATGGGTGTCCCTGAGGCAGAGGAAATCTAGACATGTTTAAACCACAGCTTACACATTTGAGGTGAAATTCTGGCCCTGAAGGAGTTTTGCTGATGATTTCAGTGAGGCCTGGATTTCACCGTTTGGCATTATCATAAAGAGAATACTGAATCATAGAAATCTTATGAAGAATGGAAAGAGAAACAAAAGCATGACAGCTTGGTCATCGCCAGGAGAAATAAGGGCCAGGTTCACCACTCGGAAACCCAGAAGGGGTGAAAAGTATGCAAACAGAACCAACATGACATGCAGAACAGGGGATTATGTGATAAGGATAAGACATTTATTGGGAGGTGGAACATAAAACCATCATAACAGGGTGGAGCACTTGCAGTAATGATGGATGAGTCAAAATGATATGAGTGGGACATCATCAGTTCATGTGAAACAAGACTGGAAGGTAAAGCAAAAATCTACCACATGGAATATAGTGGCATTGGAAGGGGAAATGGTGGGTACCAGGATGGTGTCACATTGGTTCTAAAGCTGAAGGCAGCCAGGGTTTTATGGCATATCTCCTTGTATGTTAAAGGCAAGATTCAGTCACAATAGTGCAAGTGTACGTGCTGACTTCAGCAGTACCCCAGGAATAAATTGACTAATGTTATAACAATCTACAGAAAGCAATACCAGAAGTTTCAAGACAAGACATGTTGGAGGTGATGGAAGACATTAATGTGAAAGTAGATTTGGACTAGAAAACCAGGGCTGAAACAATAGGCAGATTGAGACATGGTGAGGAAAAGGAAAAAGGACACTAAGTTTCTGCCTAAGTAACAACGTGTTGATAACAAACACACTATTTCAGAAAAGAAAAGAAAAGAAAAGAAAAGAAAAGAAAAGAAAAGAAAAG
>ML677332.1:92942477-92997616 GCA_007922305.1 Dermatemys mawii
AGAAAAGAAAAGAAAAGAAAAGAAAAGAAAAGAAAAGAAAAGAAAAGAAAAGAAAAGAAAAGAAAAGAAAAGAAAAAGCTGCAGAGAAAGTGGACTTGGATATCACCTGATGGAAAAACAAAGCACATGATAGAACATGACAGACTGGGAACTTGTGAATCACAGACAGAAATCAACCGTGTCGTTGTGCAAACCATTTGCAGTTGTCAGCTCAGATCATAAGTTAGTGTTGGCAGCAATGAGATTGAATTTGGATTGGAGATGAGCACGGAGAAGACAAACTATGGCTATTGGAAGACAAGAAGAAGAGGTAAAGATCAAAGTCAAAGAACTAGAACAAACGGAAAAAATTGTGTACCTTGGAGAAGTGGTATTAAAGAATGGGAATTGTGAAGATGACATAAAAAGAAGACTCGAAATAGCTGCCATGGCATTTGGAAAATTATAAAACTGCAAATCTAAAGGTATTTCAATTAAAATAAAAATCAGTGTAAATGAGAAAACTGCTGTGCCACTATTGCTCTGCAGCTCATAATGCTGGAGTAGGAGGAAAACCAGCAAACATATGACACTGACTACAGAAATGAACTGGCTGAGGGGAATACTGAGAGTTTTGAGACTGCAGATGATAAAAAATGAGGTGATAAGGAAACAGCTTGGGCGAGAAAAATAAAAACACTGTTACAGAAGTTTCAAGAAAGATGACTGCAGTGGTTTGGACATTTCAGGAATGGACCCAGAAAACATGCCATAAATGGCGGCATTTAGCAGAGCGCAAGGAACTAGAAACAGAGGAAGGCCAAGGATGCATTGGATCAAACTGGTGAAGAATGACACAAAACAAAAAAGTTTAGAGATGAAAGCTGTGAAGCCACATGAGAAAAAAAGGGGTGGAAAGCCTTCATTCAGCCCCATCCTCGCTGCTGAACTGATGGACGGGAGTCAAAGACAGAGAATAGAGAATAAAGAGCAGGTGGCTAGCTTTCAGGGAAGGCAGCTAGCTTACAAGTTTGATGATGGGATAACACGGGCTCACGATCTCTCCCCCATCCCCTTTCCACCATCAGCTGCTTCCTCCCATCAGGATTTAGCTTCCAGTCCTGCACCATCCTGTCCTTCACTGAGCGTAGCTCCCAAAGAGCAGTGCCCTGCAGAGGTCGTAGGGATCAGAGTTCCTTCTCCCCTTCCCCAGGTCTGCCCAGTCTCAGCAATGGACATTCTGACAGCACCTCACCCTGACCAACCAGCAGGGGGAGCAGTGCAAGAGGAGGACACACCCGGCAAGAGCATAATGATAAATTAGGGCTCTCTAATGACAGCTCCCACCCTAACTTCTAAAGACTCTTTATTTCCCGCCCCCCACAGCCCACCAAAAGTGCCCTGACTAACCCCATGCTACTGCTCTCATCTGAGTGAGTCCCCAACTTATGTACCTACTGATATGCTCTCTCCGGAGCTGTTCACCTCTCCCATTTGCTTCCACACACATTTTCCTCATGATACCACCTTGCCTTCACACCCCAAAGCCCCTCTTGGTCAGCTGAGGGTCTCCGCCTCACTTCCCCTCACACACACACACAGGCTCCCCAGGGGTCCCATCCTACAGGCCTAGTTATTCCCCCTGCCTCCAGGCCACAAACAACACCCTTAGTAGCCCTGTCACCTTGTCCCATGCTAGCTCCTGGTGAGTCTGCCTCCTCCCACTCCCAGTCCCTCCGCTCCCCCTCCCCCCCCCCCCCCCCCCCACTGGGCTAGGACCATGGAGACGTTAGCGCTGCCTGGGGGTGCAGCTCTTCCAGCCTCCCCCAGCCACCGGGCAGGGGTGTGAATTTTCCCCAGCAAAGCCAATATGTTGCTGCAGGCCAAGAGGAGGAGGCAGAGGCAAATGCTTCTGCACTGGCTGAACGGGTGCCTTAGCTCAGCAGTTGCTCAGCGCTGGACAGAGGAGGGCCAGCCCACACCATCTCCACAGATTCTCCTCAGACGTCCCCCTCACGTTTTCCCCAGACGCAGGCTTCAGCATTAATCCTAAACCCTGTGGATTGCCAGGGATCCACAGGTAGACTGGACCTTCCAGCTCTGGGTCTCTCCCACAGTATCCCATCTCCCTACCCCCTCAGAACATAGCTCCCCTGGTGCCTCAATGTCAGAGCCTAGCTAAGAGGGTGAGGGGACTGGTGTGGGGGACAATGTGCGTACCCCACCCCTGGGAGGAACAACAGAATCCCAGGGACGTGTAGGGGGATGCTAGGCGGGTGTGAAAGCCTGCCTCCCTTCCACAGGAGAGAACTGAGACTACCATAAGAATTGTCTCTAGACTCTGCCCGCACTTCGTTCAGTTCTCTCCTGCTTCACATAGGCTCTGCTGCTGCCTTGGTATCCCCACATGCGCTCACATTTAAATTCAAACCTCAGTTCGAGGAACACACGCTCCATATTGACATCAAATCGCTTGAGCGTTTCTTTTCTAGAAGGCTGGCAGTAACTTAAAACATGGCTCCTTTTCTGAACAGAAAACCACTGAGATGGTCACCACGTTCCCTGCGTGATTGGGGGGCGGGGTGTAGCCTTTTGTTTGTGACTTGACCCGGGCTGAACAGAGGGTTGAGTGTTTAACAAATAAACAAGCTAACAATAGTAATTCTGGAGTGAGAGGTCAGGTACAGGTACAGGTTACACAGATTCTGGATTTGCATGTTGAACTCGTTCATTGATCAGGAAGCTTTTTTACAATTCTCCTAGGTAAATCCATGCTTCTGACCATTGGAAGCACAGTATCCACTCTCTTAAATATGCTCTATTTCAAAATCTTTACACACAGCCAGCCTCCAGCACAGTATGGCACGGTACCTTGTAGCAGAGAAACGAGGCACAAGAAAAGTCACTTGTCAGATTGGAAAGGGTCACATGTCCCTGAGATGAGAGAGGGGAAGTCTGTACTCCACTCTCTCCCTCTTCCCCACCCCCATGTCTGACTCTACCTCTCTAAAAACAGCACCCACCCCCACCAAAAAAACAAACAAACCACCACCGTAGTAAAAAAATGCATCCTCTGAAACCGGGGAGAAGAGTCCCAGACAAAGGCAGCTGCCTGACGATAGAGGCATAACCAGCACATGACAGTGACATACAGAATGATGGAATTTGTCCTAGACATGCCATTTGAATTTGATCAAAGCTGCTGGCAGTTTCTCCCACGGGATGGTGTAACGAGATCTTCAGACTTTGCTCATAGCAGGGATTTTTGCCTCATTATCTTTTTCAGTGATTTTTTTAAGAAAAGAGAAATACAGTAAAGAGCATCCTGATCATACAGTCAGACTAGAGCTACATGAAAGTAGATAACATTTGGAGTATGTATTTATTTCCACCTACACCCCCATGTGTGTCTACCCCTCAGTTACATCCCAAATAATGATATGCTGGACCTGTTGGATATTTATAGATGTGGAGAAGAGACACAGCAAATTCCTTTACCTCTTTTCTGGCAGTAACACAGACTAACAGGACAGCACATGGATGGATACATTAGAAAAGAATCTACAGTTCTTCTGAACCCTTCAGGTTGATGAGATACCCACAGTGTTTAACTTAGTGCCATCCATGCCTTTGATATTTTAATAAAGAGACTAAGAAGAGACAGATGCAACGGAATCCATGGATTTAAACAGAAGTTTGTTGAAAATGATACCAAGGGAAGTCAGTCTGAGCAAATATTTCATTCGGGCTGCACTGGCTGCTATGTATCATTTCTAGTATATGTGAGGGGGTTGAGCAGATACATGCCTTGAATGACTAACAACTATTAATTCCTCCCGACCCTTTAGGGAAAAAAACTATCCACCTCTGTTTATCCCCAAATAGGGTCCACCTAGGAAATAAAGACAATAAGAAAATGGTTCATATTGTGGGAGACACTTTGTCTCAGGACCCATAGATCAACCAAGAGTGGGAGTGCCACTTCCCAAATATAGAAACAGAAATGACTAAATGTGAGTGGGTCAAATGGGGGCATGGATTAGTGTCCATGTCGCACTCCCCATTAGTATCTAGCTGAATGGTCCAAATTTGGTGATGAATCCTGGTCATGTGCCACCTGAGGCACGCTGGGTATATGCTAAGAAGTGGATCAAATGATGAATGGGGAAGATGTTTCCAGTTAACCAAACTGGAAACAATTTACTGTCAGATTGAATGTCAGACAGGGCAAACTGCCTGTTACCCCAAGAAAGTTAACCCCCATGGTTTCACCCCAAATTGTAAACGTACATGTGGGCCTTAAAAAATAATCAAATATACTACGGATAGTCTGTTTGTCCCATCACACTGAATTAGAAGCTACACATTTGTCTGCCATGTGAAGCAGATAATACCTCTTGTTCTGATGTCAGCCCTAAATAATGTAAAATGTTTATATGCAATCAAAGAGTACAGAATATATCCAGAATATATCTAAATTAAATATAAATTTAGAAGACTATAACAGAGTTTGTTTGTTCTTTTGGTAAATGATTGTTGCACACTAGAAGCAATAGGCATTTTAGAGCAAAAAAAAAGGAAGGTTGAAAGAGATAAGTCAAAGTTATATCCTGACTAAGTGATTATTCAAAGAAATTGCTAAAAAGGGGGAAAATCCAATTAACAACATGGGTGAATGCTGAAATTCATTTCAAGAACTGTATCAAACATAAAAAGTTGCCGATAAAAAAAGGATTGGAGCTATTTGTTAAACACCAGCACCGGCTACTGGATACCAATTGAATAATATTTATAGATGTGGAGAAGAGACACAGCAAAAGACACAGCAGAGAAACTGAGAGCTGAAATCTGACACACAAGCTTTTGAGCTTACACAGAAAAGAAAAACTCTGTGTATGCTCAAAAGCTTGTCTCGCTCAACAACAGAAGTTGTTCTAATAAAAGATATTGCCTCACCCACTGTGTCTCTCTAATATCATGGGACCAACACAGCTACAACAGCTGAAATCTGAGGCACTCAGCTGGCAAATGGTTCATAGAAATCAGAGTATGTCTCTCCAGTGAGCCCTGGAGTCAGGATATATAAAACTGACAGGTTCCAGAGGTATTAGCAAAAACAGCCAGGAGTCCTTGTGGCACCTTAGAGAATAACAAATTTATTCGAGCCTAAGCTTTCATGTACTAAAACCCACTTCATCAGGTGCATGGAGTGGAAAATACAGGAGCAGATATATACGTGAAAAGATGGGAGTTGCCTTACCAAGTGTGAGGTCAGTCTAAATTGAATGGTCTCATTAGACTGACCTCACACTTGGTAAGGCCACTCCCACCTTTCCATGTATTTATTCCAGCTCCTGCATATAAAACTGAGGTCACCATGTGGGTCCCTAGAGTTGACTAAACACACCAGGAAGCTGCAGAATCCCCTGGGCGCCCAGGCCAGCTATATGTGCAAAGTACCCACAATCCACCATTACAATAAGTGGTGAGATCTCATTTCAAAAACATTATATTTCTCCTCCTATTCTTTATTATGGAATCATGGGCTTAGATGGGACCTCGAGGGTCACCTAGTGCAGTGGTCTTCAAACTGGGATGCACGCAGCCCCAGGGGTGCGCGAGACCACCCCTGAGCATACGCGAGACTCCGGCGCCGTCACCAAGACCGCCCAGGAGACCACCGAACTCCCGGGCGGGCTATTTTTAGACCACTGAAATGCCACCGCCGCTGGAAGCGTCCGCTTTTTGCGGCAGCATTTCGGAGGACATACCCGCCCCAGGGGGCCACCAGACTTTTTCCTCCGTGGCAAGGGGCCACAGGGGAAAAAGTTTGAAGACCCCAGTCTAGTCTAACCCTCTGCCAAGATGCAGGATTTGTTGTCCCTAAACCATCAAAGACAGATGCTATCCATCTCTTTTTCAAAATTTCCAGTAAAGGAGCTTACACAACCTGCTTAGGCGTCTGTTCCATTGCCCTATTGTTCCTCTGGTTAGGAAGTTTTTCCTGAGATTTAATCTCAATTCGCTATGCTGTAGTTTGACCCCAATGCCTCTTGTTCTGCCCTCTGTGGCAACAGAGAACAACTTTTCTCCATCTTTTTAATAGCATGTTCTTGTGGTGCCCAATTGGCAAGGAGAGATATTACTCCAAGCTGCATTGTATGCAGCTGACGTGCTCAAATGTACAGTGACTGAACAGCACCTCTATGAATGAAGGGGGCTGGTCAGCTACCAAGATGACCCTGGAAAATACACCCTTCCCTAGAATGTGCCTATCTATCTGGAGTTCCTGCTTCAGGAAAACTTTGCAGCTGTCACACCCAGGAACTGGGTCAGAATTCATGAGGGAATCAACAGAAGGTTGATCTAGTTTCCATAAAGCTTACCCTGTTATGGCTGCACGTAAACACTCAGAACTCCAGTCATACTTGGTGTGACAGAGTGTACCCAGCTCGGACGCCCTGCTGCAAACTTCACAGTCCTACCATATCCCGCCCCAGGAAAGAGCTGAAGAGGTGAGTCCTCCAGGCTCCAGGAATCAATTCTGAAACACTTAAAGGAGAGGAAAGTGACCAGAAACAGTCAGCATGGATTCACCAAGAACAAGTCATGCCTTGTCTAACCTAATTGATTTCTATGATAACTGGCTCTGTGGATGAGGGGAAAGCAGTGGATGTGTTATTCCTTGCCTTTTGCAAAGCTTTTGATACGGTCTCCCACGATATTCTTGCCAGGAAGTTAAAGAAGTATGGGCTGGATGAATGGACCAGAAGGTGGATAGAAATCTGGCTAGATCGTCGGGCTCAGCAGGTAGTGATCAATAGCTCCATATCTAGTTGGCAGTCAGTATCGAGTGGAGTGCCCCAAGGGTCAGTCCTGGGGCCAATTTTATTCAATATCTTTATCAATGATCTGGAGGATGGCATGGACTGAACCCTCAGCAAGTTTGCAGATGACACTAAACTGGGAAGAGTGGTAGATACGCTGGAGGGTAGGGACAGGATACACAGGGACCTAGACAAATTAGAAGATTGGGCCAAAAGAAATTTGATGAGGTTCAACAAGGACAAGTGCAGAGTCCTGCACTTAGGATGGAAGAATCCCATGCACTGCTACAGACTAGGGTCCGAATGGCTAGGCAGCAGTTCTGCAGAAAAGGACCTCGGGGTTACAGTGGATGAGAAGCTGGATATGAGTCAACAGTGTGCCCTTTTTGCCAACAAGGCTAACAGCATTTTGGGCTGTATAAGTAGGGGCATTGCCAGCAGATTGAGGGATGTGATTGTTCTCCTCTGTTCAACATTGGTAAGGCCTCATCTGGAGTACTGTGTCCAGTTTTGGGGCCCACACCACAAGAAGGATGTGGATAAATTGGAAAGAGTCCAGAGGAGGGCAACAAAAATTATTAGAGGGCTGGAGCACATGACTTACGAGGAGAGGCTGAGGGAACTGGGGTTGTTTAGTCTGCAGAAGAAAAGAATGAGGGGGGATTTGATAGCTGCTTTCAACTACCTGAAAGGGGGTTTTAAGGAGGATGGATCTAGACTGTTCTCAGTGGTAGCATTTGACAGAACAAGCAGTAATGGTCTCAAATTGCAGAGGGGGAGATCTGGGTTGGATATTAGGAAAAACTTTTTCTCTAGGAGGGTGGTGAAGCACTGGCTAGGAGGGTGGTGAAGCATTGGAATGGGTTCCCTAGGAAGGTGGTGGAATCTCCTTCCTTAGAGGTTTTTAAGGTCAGGCTTGACAAAGCCCTGGCTGGGATGATTTAATTGGGGATTAGTCCTGCTTTGAGCAGGGGCTGGACTAGATTAGCTCCTGATGTCCCTTTAAACCCTGAATATCCTAAAAGTTCTAAGGATTTTTGTGTTTAAATTGCCAGATAGTGGCACAAGATACTAAATAGTTGTGGTCTACAAATTCATGGTGGGCAAGGGAGATGTTAAACTATAGTAGTTTTTGAGCACAGAATTAGTACCTGAATCACTGAAACTATTCCTTTTATCACAGCTCTTACTTGAAAAATGAATGGTTGTAATTTTTAAAGATTCAGGCTGCAGCAAATTTTTATCACTAAGTCATAAACCCTGAAACGTGTTTTATTGAGAAAATGTAGCTAGCTAAGATCCTCGCCTGGAGAAGCATTACCAAGGTTGTAATGGTTGTTAAGGGATCAAGGCGGGGATGGAGGACAAAAGCTCGTGGGATTGCAATGTTGATTATGATTAGTCACAGACGGAATAATCTATGGTTTTACCTTCAAGATCACATTACCCCTTTTGCGACGCTGTGACCAAAAGGGCTAATGTGATTCTTGGACACATAAAGAGAATCTCGAGTAGGGGCAGAGAGATCATTTCAACTCTATATTTGACAGTGGTCCAATCACTGCTGGAATCCTGTGTCCAGTTCTGGTATCCACAATTCAAGAAAGATGTTGATAAACTGGAGAGGATTCAGAGAAGAGTCACGAGAATGATTAAAGGGATTGGGAAAAAATGCCTTCTGGTGATAGACTCAGGATCTCAATCTGTTTAGCTTAACAAAGAGAAGGTTAAGGGGTGACTTGTTTACAATCTATAATTATCTACATGGGGACCAAATATTTAATAGGCTTTTCAGTCTAGCAGAGAAAGGTGTGACACAGTCCAATGGCTGCATGTTGAAGCTAGACAAATTTAGACTGGAAATGAGGTGTACATTTTTAATGGTAAGGGTAATTAGCCATTGGAACAATTTACGAAGGGTCATGGGAGGAGTCTCCACCATTTAAAAAAACAATTTTTAAATCAAGGTTGGATTTTTTCTAGAAGGTCTGCTCTAGGAATTATTTCATGAAAGTTCTGTGGCCAGTGTTAAATGGGAAGTCACACAAGATGATCACAATAACCCCTTCTGGCCCTGAAATCTATGAAGCTGGAGTCAGGACCCCATTCACATAGTATGGAAAGAACAAGTGCTTTGGTGATTGGAGTTCCATGTAACTCACTGTTTCCTTAATGTTTGCGTGAGGCAGTAGAAGAGAGTATTTTCATTCCCTTTCAAGGCAATCAAATTGTAGCCCTGAACTTGGCTGAGAAGGAAGGAATGGATGTGGTACTCTTATATTTTTTGGGGTCTGGAAACTTTTGTCTCCTGGATCGATGTGCGATAATCACTATTGCCAGGACTTTTTTTCTATCACCCAATAGGAGATGTAGATGCATCCAAGAGCAGAATTTGGCCATAAGAAAACCCCCAAATCTTTCAAAGACTAATCTTTCCAAAATATAAAATAGGGATACCATAAACCTGTGTCATCGGATAAGTGTGAGACAACACTCTATGATACAGCAAGTGTCTTTGAGATATAGGCTCACCTGCTGCTTTGTGGAGTGCTCCAGCTGACAAGTTTGATGCATTCCACAGCTCGTGTCCTTTGCCTTCATTGGGAAAAAATATTGCTCCTCATCTCCAAATGAGGAAATCATGATGATGTCAATTTGGAAAGTGGAGTGAAATATTTTCCTTGCCCTGAAAGCTTCCAGATTTCTTTCCAGAGTCTTCACCCTACCGGTGTTCATTTCTTTTCAAGCTACTCACAACTGCAGAGGCTGTGCAATGCTATTTTCAAATGTGGCACTTCACAGGTCCAGTGTGAGCAGAGAGAGGTATGCAGCTGCACTCCAGATAAGAATGATTACAGTACAATCCACTTCATCAGGAAACGCACTTAATTGGGTTGTCTCCAAGGGAATGGATTTAGTCTGCTGATGGTAAATGGGAATGACTGTTTCTGAACCAGGATAGCAAAATCGTCACTTTATCGAGACATACTCAGCCAGTATAAGAGATGGTTTACATGTTGTTTAGGTTCCGCACAGGGGGGAATGATAAGCTCCTCTTTTTAGTATGGAAATTGCCACACAAACAAATGAAGATGAAACTAAGCAGATATTTTTATTGCTGTGTTCTTTTTTTTTATTCATTGTGGTTTTAAGTTATTTTTTAAAATCTTTTCAGGATCCTTTCTCGTAGCCTTTTCTCTTAGGCCCAGTCCAGAACAACATCCCTCTTCAGGGGAATATTTAAGTATGTACTTAAGTCTGCTTAAGTCCCATTGAAGTCAAGCGCATGCTTGAAGTTAAAGCTAAACACGTGCATTAGTGCCTTCCTAAACTGGTGCCTTAATTTGAAGAGTCATTTAGGCCCCAATCCAGTAGAGAACTTAAGCATGTGTCTAACTTTAAGCATGTGGAAGGCTGAGATTCTTTTCAAGTGAAGTGAAGGGCATACTCTCTGCTGAGAGAGAAATCCCTGCATAGAGTCCAGAAGGAGGCCTACATTCAAATTTGAGTCCCATATTAAGAGGGCAGCACCAGAGCAATTGAGTGATATCTAAATTTACCAATATTTTAATGATTTGTAAATTGTCTTTTCTTCCAAAACATGCCTAGTGAGTTAATGCCAAATGGTGACAATTCCAGTTACCGGACTGCAAATAAGACTTCAAGGACATGTCTAGGGTGGGAAAATGAGTAATGTTTAGCCAGCCTGTGAGCTTAATGTAATGATGTTTAGAAACATATTATTGGTCATGGCTGAATTAAAAACATTCCCAGTCTAGACAAGCCTCAAATAATCATTATAGGGTCACTCAAGCACAAAACAAAACAAAACCCTTACTCTTACATGAATTGACTTGTGTGAGTGTTGCAGGATTTAGACCTATGTATCATCAATCACTGTGAACTGGCTAGGTTCCTACCTGGTCCTCAACAGAGCACACAGACCTTGAGTTGGTGGCCAAACTCTCTCCCTTCCTGGGGCTTAGCTTTACTGGTAACTTATGGAAAAACACAGCATATATCTTAGCCTGAGCTTTTCCCCTGTCCTTGGTGGTTCCTAGGGTTTCCCTCCCGACCTCATGTGTCCTAGCTCTCTCTAGTGTAACTGCCTCTCTAGAGACCCATCACCACCTCTCTCATGTCCTGCGTGGAGCTAACAAGCTGAAGCTGCCACATTGAGTCTGCTGACCTCGAGCCAGTTTCTAACAGCTATTAAGAAGGTCAATCAACCGAAGAACCGTGCTACCCATTTGCAGTCACCATCTTAGGGTATGGTTACACTTACAAGATTATAGCGCTATAGGTTATAGCGGTCCCCTTATACAGTAATATGTATAGCGCTATCGTATGTCCACACTCAGACGTGCCAGCGGTATAGCATGGCCACATTTGGGGCACTTAATGCAGCATTAAGAGCAGCACATTAGGGCAGGTATCCCAGCATTCAGCTGGGTGCAATGTGCTTTTTAAACGAGGAGGGAGAGGGGGGATGTGTTGTGTGTATGTAGAGGGAGAGAGACAGTGATTTTTCTGATCTTCTGAAAGCCTGTCAGCGAGCCTCCGTTCACAGAGGGCTTTGTTTTCACACAGGCTCCCTCCTTAAACATTTGCATTGCTTATCTGCCGAGTTAAGAGAGAAACTCTAAAGAGGTACTTCCGCATTCCTCCAGCCCAGTTCAAAACAAAGGGAAGAGACGTCAATTGCCTTAAATGGCTCTAGGCATCTCCAGAGATTACTTGTAGCGCAGTGGGTGTCCACATTCTTGCTGTAGCGCTACAGCAGCTGCGCTACAGCCCTTATTCCCCATGCGGAGGTGGATTAACAATAGCGCTATAACTCAGCAGTTATAGCGCTCTACGTGCCTTGCCAGTGTGGACGAGGAGGAGGTTATAGCGCTCGTGGGGGCTTTATAGCGCTATAAAGTGCCAGTGTAACCAAGCCCTTAGTAAAAGGAAGGAAGCGAGAGACAAGAGGAGGCACAAAGCTGGTTGGATTCCTTAGCAGACACTGCATTGCTTCACAGTAAGAAATATTTCAGTTTCATTTTTTCAGGTTTTTACTAATAATTCTCAGTGCTGTTTGTCTTGCTGAGACACAGGCTAGAACGGCACCAGTTGCTCATATGACTAATTTAGTCCAACTCCAGAAGTTAGATGCCCACTAACCCTAAGCTAGTCTTCTTGGAAGGAAACTGGGCAGGAGAAAATAATATAAATACAGGCATGTCGCGTCTTGCGCGAGGGTTCTGTTCTGCGGTTACCGTGTAAAGCGGAAACTGCATATAGCCAAAACCCATTGACTTCAATGGGAGGTGAAATTGCGCCCTCTGCAGGAAGTTTTTTTAAAAAATTCTCCTTTCTTTGTTTTTGCGGACCGCGTAAAGTGGAAATTGCGTAAGTTGAATCAGTGTAAGATGCGACATGCCTGTAAGTTAATGAGATTAATGCAAAAGAAAATATCACAATCTGTTACATTTTCCACTTGTATTTACAGTTAGTATTGTTCGATGATTGCAATATTCCACCCCTTTAGTTCTCACAGAAGAGATAATGGAACTGTAAACTTCCATACATATGCATACAAGTCATACTAAATATACTTTCAGCATGTCCAAAAGAAACTGTCTATATCATTTGCCCTTGTCTATTCCCACCAACACTGCTCACAGGTTGAGCACACACCAGTTTCAAATAGTTAAAGAGAAATAACAGTAACAGACATTGTATTTGTGGATCCATGTTTAAAACCAAAGCAGAGCTGTTTTCCCTTTGAGAGTTTGAGAACAAACACGTAACAGATTGGTGGTGAGATATCCTGTGGAATTCTTTTATTATTATACTCCCACTGAAAAGCACGAACACAAGTAAGAGACTACAAGAGAAGGCAGACTCTGCATTTGATTGAAACTCCAGTGCTATTTCTTTTCAACGTTTTAACAGCTGAACCTGGGTTGAGATGATTGTTAATGAAAGAAAAAAGCCTTCAGTATTCTTGTGTTTGTTTCGGTATATTTTTCTGAGAGTGATGTTGGAGCTCAACATAATCAGTTTGTATTTTAATTAAAGAGAGACTGTAACAGGGTCACACTCACCTCTTGAAGGTGCCCACTAGCCGAATGCTTGTACCTGCACTCTCTCTGTTTGTGGTGGGTCTTTGATGACTCAGCCCTCTGACCAAATCAGACAAAGTCTGTCTGTGAGATAAAAGCAAAGCAAACCCATTTCTTGGTTTCACAACATCCTCTGACAAAGAGTTCCACAGGCTGACTGTGTGTTGCATGAAAAAAATACTTTTTTTTGTTTGTTTTACATCGGCTACCTATTAAAATTTCATTTGGTGACTCCCCTAGTTCTTGTTATGAGGAGTAAATAATACTTCCTTATTTACTGTCTCCACAGCAGTCATGATTTTATAGACCTCTCTCATATTCCCTCCCACTTAGGTATCTGTTTTCCAAGCTGAAAGATCCAGGTCTTATTAATCTCTCCTGATATGGCAGCCATTCATATCCCTAATAATTTTTGTTGCCCTTTTGTGAACCTTTTCCAATTCCAATATATCTTTTTTGAGATGGAGCGACCACATCTGCACACAGTATTCAAGATGTGGGTATACAATGGATTTATATAGAAACAATATGATATTTTCTGTCTGTCCCTTTCTTAATGATTCCCAACATTCTGTTTGCTGGTTTGACTGCCACTGCACATTGAGTGGATGTTTTCAGAGAACTATCCACAATGAAGCCAAGATCTTTCTTGAATGGTAACAGCTAATTTGGCCCTAATTTAGACCCCATTGTTTTGCATGTATAGTTGGGATTACATTTTCCAATGTGCATTACTTTGCATTTATCAACATTCTTATATTGAGCTGCTGGGCCCTGATTTGCTGCTTCTCATACAGTTGCTCTAGGCAGCTTGTAGGATCTCTCTGGTGCCCTTTTCTGGGGTGGGGTGTGGCAGGGCCACAAAGCCACCAGCAGGAGGCCTCAGGACTAGTCCATCCTATCACAGGGACCCAAGTTGCAGAGTTTACGATACCTGGGTTTAGGTTCAGACCCTTTTCTAATTTTAGTGTTCAAATGCTGTATATTTTAGCAAATATAGTAATATCAGCTTCCTAAATTCTGATAGCACACAATTATAGTCACTGTAGCTGAACTATCAAAATTTCCATTGGAAATTGAGATCTGAAGGAGTATTGTAGCAGACAAATTTACTCTGGGACAAAGCTAACAGCCAGTGCAAATTAGAGCAATCTCAGAGGTGGCTGTATACATGTAAATAGTTAATGCCAGTAGATGGCACTCAAGAATACATCATAGAGTTCCTGGGTTTAGTAGGATGAATAAAATTTACACATTGCAACTGGCTTCCTCTAGCATCTCTGAACGTAACTCATGCCAGGGTCCCAGCCTGCTGCTGAACAGCCCAGGATGGTGTCTGCACACAGGTAAAGGTTGCACAGAAGAATTATCTTCTCCCCCACCCCCTCCACAACTACAACCAACAGATAAAGGTGACACAGACCTAGAGCAAGGGCAAGAGAAGGCAGGTGGGTTCCAAAACCAACATTTTGTAGCTTCCCTCAGCCATTTTCCCCCCACAAAATCCTTTTTGACCTTGTCATGACCCATGAGTCTCGGACACAGGTCCACAGGGTTTATGGGAGCAGCCACACTCCAAACCCCTACCTAGCAGCCTGCTGACAATAGTTTATCTGAGACCCATGAAGTCCAGCCCCAGTGTAAGGCTCCACCCCGAGGTCCAAATGGTGGAGCCCCAGAATAGATGGATCTTAAGTCAGCAGCAGGAACGGGAAGCTGTCTGAATAACTCGGCTATTATCTGCTCCTGTTCTAGCTTGACTCCTAGCGATTCCCACCCGACCAATACTCTGACCCAGCTGACTATTGACTCCTGGCTTGTGACTACGGACTTCAGCTTGGACTACTAGGTCTGACAGCCCATGACCCAGCCATGACAGCCCCAGGGTTAGAGTAAAGGAGGAGTATATGTCCCTGGTTTCTTTGAGTTCCTTCCATAGGCGAATTATTCATTTGGGGGAGGGAGATTATAGCTCAAAACAAAGTGTCTTTATGACAAATTTAAGGGACAATGGAGTGATGTATTTTTGGATGACAGCCGACATCTATTGGTGTTATTAACAATGTTGGATAAAATCGGAGGCTTTTAGTTGCCTCTCTTAGCAATGGGTATATTTGATTTTAGCATCAGGAATTCCTAAGGGTGCTATTAGTACTATCAGTAAATCATAAATGAAACATACTGTGTGGTGGCGCAGAAATCGCCCAGCATGCTGATTAGCTGCAGAGTTGTCACTTTTCTTTTCCTTTATTTGGAAACGTGTAGACAGCAGCTGTGATACCTATCCATGCACGCCAGGGTCCACTGGAAATAGTTAACACATTAGTCACTTTAGTTACCTCCAGAGTCTGCAAACACTTGCACACGCACACATTGCACGTGAGTAGACCTAAGAAGTTTATGGAACGGCCCAAGTGCGTGCGCACACAGGGCTAGCAACTAAACGTCAGACTAGCACCCAATCCTGCAAGTGCTCAGTGCCTTCACGGATTACCAGACCAGAAGATGTCAGTGATGGTCAGGCCTAGAGCCCAGAGCAGGAGTCAATAGCCAGAGCCAAGGGCCAAAGCTCAAGTCTGGACTGGCACTGGGTTACCTGGAGTGAGGAAAGGCAGGAGCAGGACTGGAAACAAGGTAGGGACAGGAGCTATCACAGCCATAGGCAAACACTTTAAGCAGCCAGGGAACTGCTGCTGCCGGGCTTAACAGCCAGTCTGCTGACTCTTCCCACCAGTCGGGAGCTGTAGTCCATCAGGCAGCCTGCTACAAGCCAGCTGTGCTCATCAGGTTGCCAGGAGACTGGTACAGCTGCAGGCCCTGATACCTGACAGAAGGGACCATTCGGATCATCTAGCCTGATCTCCTCCATAGCACAGGCCAGAGAATTTCCCTGGATTAATTCCTGTTTGAACCACAGCAGAGCTCTTAGAAAAACAACTAATCTTAATGTAAAGATTTGCAGTGATGCAGAATCCAGCACAGCCTTTGGTAAGTTGTCCTAATGGTTAATTACATTTCAGATCAGGACTTATTGTGCTTAAAGGGGAGGCAGGATGGACGAACAGGGCAGAGCATTATGCAAGAAAAACTAAGACATTCTTTCACATGCAATAACTCACCAGTAGTGATGGTTCCCTGAACCTGACTTTCACCATTTGAGCGAATATAAAATATTCAAAGCAGAAGTGGGAAAAGTTCACTCTTTTCCCTTCAGGAATGTTTTGTTGCAAACCCCACAGGAGTCAGAAAAAATTCAGTGTGGTGAACAATTCACATTTCATTTTTGTGAAATAAGCAAGACTTGACGTTTTGCACCTGCAGACTTCCCATGACCATGTCAAGCAGAGATCCTGCTGAGAACAGAAGTTCAAAGTAACTCATCTTGTGTGACATGTAAAGGTGCTAGACACAGAAAACAATGAAGTCACAAAGAGTAGACACAAAAGCTTCTCTGTTTAACCACTCTGGTTAACAGAGTGCAATTGTACAAATCTATCACTCCATCTGGGAAGGTAGCATAAGTCACACTGGCACCACCTCACTTTAAACTGCAGAGCTGTTCAAAAATCGCTATTTTTAGAAATTGCATATATTTGCCTCAAAGTGTCCCTAAATGACCCTGCATTAGACACCAAAATGGTGAAAGTACTAACCAGACTTCAAAATAGTCAAATAAACTTACTTAATATTTGGGCTGGATCCCTGGTGTTTCAGGGCTTCTCTACACAGTGTGTTAGAGCACATGAGCTGAGTTGTAACTCCTGGTGTGCACTAGCGTGTCCCATGCTAACTGGCCCATGGGTACCCTGCTGGCACATACTAAAAGTCTACTAATGTGCATTAATGGAATGCTGTTTGAAACAGGACTACATCAATGTACACTAGGGAGCTTTAAGTGAGTGCAAGCAGGTACACGTAGGCCAGTTAGTGCATGGCACATGGGTGCACACTAGAATTTACACTAAATTCTAACACACTATGCAGATAAGGCCTAATTTATCCCCAGACTTTCCTCACCAAGGCCTGAAAAGCGAAAGCCTATCAGAGGGGCGACATTCAGTTCAGTGCCTGCAGTGTTCCATAAATGAATGCCATCTCTTGGAACAGTGGGGATTTGATCTACACCTTCCAATTTGTAACTCGTTTTCAAATGGCACTGGGTAGCTTATCAAATATCACCCAGCTTTTACTTAGCAGAGGGCCGCCTGCCTGCTTTGTGCATCATTGGATGGATACAAACACGGAGTTCAAGCTGAGTCAGTGGCTTACACACTTTAAACACCATTTGACCTACACACATGGGCTGTTATGCGCCACATGGTTGCAATCCACTCCAGGCCAATGGCAAGAGGAAATGGTTCTGATCAGATTCTAGAAGCTCTTTGGTGCCCTTTGTTTGATGAACTGGAGATTTCGCTGATGTTATCTGCACAATTGGTGTCTTTGCTCCAGGAAAGCGAAGGATCCTATCCAGAAATAATAGCCCCATTAAAAATTAAACATCTCATGGTAAATGCCTGTCTCTTTTTTCCTCCTCACTGACAACAGTTCCTGTGCCCCTTCTTCTTCCTGTCTTCCCCCACCTTGTATATTTAAACCCACAGAAGATGTGTGTGATGCCACACTCCATAATGGGTAAAGTCTTAAAGGGGTTCCAGAGGAATGGCCCAAAAGAGTTCACTATAAGGCAAGTCCACCACAGGAGAATGGTTATTATTCACTCAGAGTACGTCTACACTACCTGCTGGATCGGTGGGCAGTGATCAATCTATTGGGGATCAATTTATTGTGTCTAGTGTAGATGCGATAAATCAATCCCTGAATGTGCTCCCCGTTGACTTTGGAACTCCACCTCCACAAGAGGAGGAAGCGAAGTCGATAGGAGAGCAGCGGTCGACTCGCCGCCATGTGGACACCCAGGTAAGTCACCCTAAGATATGTCGTCTTCAGCTACACTATTCCCGTACTTGAAGTTGCATATCTTAGGTCGACCCCCCTCCACCCTAGTGTAGCCGAGGCCCTAGTCATTCAAAGCAGACAACTGCCATTCACTCGTACTTCACTCTGAGGCAGAAAGGAATAGTGGGTGTAGTACGTTCAGTAGCAATGAGTCCCAACCCTAAAACCCGTAGCTAAGGCTGACTGCAAACAGCTAGCGACAGAGCGTAAGTCCTTAATTCAGACATGCTGGCCCCATTCAAAGACTTAAAAGAAGGCTATAGACTAGGAGCTGGCCAGCAGCTCTAGAGGTGGGGTTATGCCTTGGTGCAAACAGCAATGAAGGAGTGGAACTGGGAAAGAAAATAAAAGAAACGGAAGAGAAAATTCAAAGGATTGCAGAGAAGGGCAGACAAGGCAAATGTAGAAGTTTTATGGAGTCCAGTATTAGAGAGCTGGAAGAGAAACTAACAGATCCAGAGCACATCAAATACTGCTTAGAAGGAATGATTCTAAGGACAATCAGGGGTGTGACTATCAACTTCCCGCTCCATTTAAGCACAATCTTTTGCCATTTGCCAAGATTCTCTCCTCCCATTCCAAGGGAAATTAAGGATTTCAGGGTGAAATACCACTGGACTTCCCGCTCAAAGAGATTTTCCATCATTCAGTCTCCAGAAGTTGGTGAGCAGGTACTAAAAGGAACTAAAACATAAATAATAATATTTAATATTTATTTTCATGAGTTAAGTTGTTCTTTGTCGGCTGTTGGTGGTTTTTTAATATTGCTAAGTGTATTATGGTGTTGCAAGATTAATTGTCAGGTCACCGAGAGCTCTCGTACAGTCATTTGTCTATTAGTTCTATATCTAAATAAATACAGACGAAATTGTTCAGTCTCTCTGTATTCCCTTGGATTTTATTTACTTTGCATCTGAAAAGTTCTGCAATTAAAAAGGTGTATGTGTATGTGGAACACATAAATTTTTAATTACACAACTTTTAAGGTGCAAAATAAATTTATGCACACATATACACATACACATAATAGGATATTTAATCTTCACTTCTAAGTAATGTACAGGTTTCTTGATTTACGGTTCAAATGCATAATTAACACTCCCTACTCCATCTTGCTTTGCTCTTAGGAAAGATTTCACAAGTTATCAGAAAAGAAAACACTTCCTCTGATTTTAGTATGCAAAACTCTAATTACAGTATGAATTTTTTATTTCTTAATTCTTTACCATTTTTATTCACCCTCTGGGTTCTGAAATATAATTAATTCTGCTTTACTTTCTGTAATAGATTTATGTGTATTATCATATATATTAAATTTTCAGTTCTGTAACTTTTTTCATTTTTATTGCTTCGCACTCTGACAATGTGCACTTCATTAAAAGCATGTAATCCCTTAGCTGCGATCAAGACATAATTGGACATTTTTGTATTATAATAACATGCACGTTCTTCATATTTTATTAATGGAATTCTCAGTTGTGTTTGTCTTACAGTAACCTTCCAAATTGCAACTGGATTCAAAACTGGTTTAATCTTTAAAGAGAACTAATGTTAATATCCATTTACATGTATTGAAGTATGCCAGTGCTAAATTTGGGAAAATGCTGTTTTAAACATTTTGCCAAAAAAACATTAGATTGTAATGGGTGAATCAAAACCAAGCAACAGGAGAAAACTTCTTTCTAGCTATAGACCTGCCAAATCATTGCCTTCTTGGAGTCAAAATAGCTAAAATAAAACACAACTGAAGAATGGCTGAGGGTGGTGTGTATGTGGAATGAGCTATCAAGCAGATGTGAGACTATAGTAATGTCCGGATTGGCGGGTAGTGTTTGATGTATTGGGGATCGATTTATCGCGTCTCATCTAGACGTGATAAATCAATCCCCGAATCGGCTCCTGTATTCCACCTCAGCAAGAGGAGTAAGCGGAGTCGACGGGGAGTAAGTAATCAATATAATTGATACATAATCTATAGATCAGGCTACATCAGTCACCATTCAACAGATCTAGGATTAGAGCTGTCTCACTCCATAACCTGTATCCAGTTCACAGTTATTCTTAGAACTGTTTTTCACTCAGCTTCATTTACTGAGGAGGATTGGGGAAGAGCCAATGATGACTTGACCAACAGTGATATCTGCTGTGCTAAGACTTTTGGCATGAGTGGATCTGTTTTAGGTGACGAATCTATCCTTTGGCAGGTGAAGAAAATTGATGTCTGCGCAAAGAGCACTTCCATAGTGCCAAGAGGGTAGGTAGGCTCCGGTCTCTGTACAGCTAGCTGGGGAATAATTTTCTCATCCTGTGGAAAATTTGAGATAGCAAAAAATTTCCCCATCCTGAACTGGGACAAAGTGTCACTATCTCAAACTTTTGCAAACCTAAAAGCCAAAAAGAATTTGGTTCAATTCAGTCTAATAATTTTGTTCCAATAATCTTGAAACATTTTGTACTGATTTTGACCAGACTTTTAGCCTGACTTCACACTGGTTTTGCCTCACTGAAGCAAACATAAAAAGCTTACGCTACAAAACCCCTTTAAACTGCCATGTACAGCACTTATGCATTCTTCTTTATGCCTAAACAGAATCATGCTGGCGGAGAAACCCTCTGCTCCTATTTGGTGTCTGGAGAACGCCAAGTAGTTCATGTGACTGGGCAGAGTGCCAATGTGAGCAGAAGTCTTGGTTTATCAATTTCTTTCCTAGTGTTGTTCATTAATACAAACGCTTTCCTGACAGTAACTTCTGTTGGCATCAACACTACATCCTGGCATTGTTCTGAGATGAATCAGGCAGGGGGAACAACCTAACTATAAGGAAGAGCTGCTTTGTGGGCACGAGAATTGTTGTAAAACACTGAAGTACTGTTTTCTAAAATGTGCCCTGACTCTCTGTGTGTGTGTGTGTGTGTGTGTGTGTGTGCGCGCACATGCGCAGTAAAAAAAATCAAGCAGTTTAAAGAGGTTTTGTAGTGTATTCTTTTTACTTTCCTTCAGCAAAGCAAACCAATGTGCAAAAGAGCTAAATGACTGGTTTTCCTATACAAGAGGACAGCTTAGATAACTGGACAGGTGTTTCAGTCCATAGTTACATGATCTTAAGAAGTAATACATGTTCTTTATTTATTTATTTTTTAATTCTATCTGCTTTTCATTGCTGGATCTCAAAGCACATTAGAAACATTCTGTTATTTCCACAGGGCAAAAAAGTTATATCCATTTTACAGATGGAAAAACCAAGGCAAACATAGGTTTAACAACTAACCGAAGGCCATACAGCAAGTCAATTATAAAAATGGACCAGGAATGCAGAAGACCTGACTCTAAAACACCTATTCTAACCACTAAACACTTTGGCCATCTGGAATGCAAATAAGGCTTACATCTGGGTGGGCGACTCATCAAACTAAGCTAGTCCTCATCCATACACAGGAAAACCAAACCATTGCATGTGAACAAACCAAGTTCTGTTTAAATCATTGAACCATTTCCGCACTTTAACATAGATGTTGCTCAGTCAGCTTTACTTCTAGTTGGAGCATCGCCACAATGAGAGATCAACTCAGTGTTATGCTATATTTTAATCTATTGTTTTAACATTACTCACTATAAATTTGATTGTCACCTTAAAAAGATCAGGTTCCTGCCCAGCTTTTTAATATCCTGCTTCACTGGAACGATGTACAACAAAAATTGTGTTTAGTAATTACCTCCTAACAGTCAGAATTAAGAAAGAACCTGGAAAAAGTCATTTCAAGTTCAGTAGCAATATGTCAGCTCTCATAAAAAGTCTTACCTAGATTAAATTAGAGATACGTCTCTGCTGACAGCAGCAGCAAAACACAGAGCCCAAAGATAGGAGGATAACTGCTGGCTTTGGGAAAGGAATGGGGTTTCTAATGAAGCGATGCTATGTAAGGCAGCCAGACAGTCCTGTTTCTCTCATCGTTGGGGACTTCCACTCCAATGAGCCATCCAACCCCTAATCTGCACGTTTCTTAGCTGTCCCCCACAACCCCTTTCTGGCTTTCACCTGCAGTCCTGGTTCAACTCCCCCACTCTCCAAAAGGGACGTTCACTTGACTTGATCTGCACAAAGCTCTGATCTCTCTGTTGCTGATTCATTGTCCACTGGCAGGTCTACATGGCAAAAACAGAGCTCCTGGTCACACCGCCACTACCAAGCATTCCCGGGTACCTCCTTTCTCAGTCACGGTGCACATCACCACTATCCTGCCTGCCACTTACACTCAGAATCTGGGCAAAAATCATTTTCCCACCCCGTGGCTTTGACCATGTCACCCCTCTGCATCCCTCAACTGGCTCTCCCTTCTCGATCACATCAGCCATACACTACTTGGCCACTTTCAAGACCCTTCATGGCCTATCCCCATCTACCTATCATTTCACGTCCACTCAGAGGTGAAAGGAAGCCGGTATGCCCCGGTACGGCGCACTGGCAAGAGCCAGTGCGCCATACCGAGGCGGATCAGCTGCCCCGGGAGCAATTTAAAGGGCCTGGGGCTTCCAGCAGCAGCTCTTTAGATTGCTGCCAGAGCCCGGGCTGCGGGAGCCTGGGGGAGGCTGCGGCGGGGCTGCAGGGGCAGTTTATAGGGCCCGGGGCGGTGGCAGCCCAGCCCCAGGCTCTTTAAATAGCTGCTGCAGCGCTGCCGCCATTTCCCTAGGGCTCCGGCAACAGGGCTCCAGTTCCCGCAGAGCCCTGGGGAGGCTGCCGCGCGACCCCGGCAGCTATTTAAAGAGCCCGGGGCTGGGCCGCCGCTACTGCCCCGGGCCCTTTAAACTGCCCCCGGAGCCTCAGGAGATGGGGGGGGGGGTGGGGGTAGGGGGGGGGAGGATAGGCGGGGAGACCCCTTACCGGTACGGGGGCTGGGCTGGCTCTGCCCACAACCCCACCCCTTCCGGGGGCCAGAGCTGGCCCCAGCCCATCCCCGTACCAGTAAGACCCCTCAGTTACTTTCACCCCTGCTTCCACCATCAAGATGTCTCCTGCCTCCAGCTGGCCCCTACCAGCCTCCACAGCTCACTTGCAAAATTTTCAAGCAAGGTATGTCATGCTTTCTCCCATGCTGTCCCCATGCTTGGGAGAAGCTCCATGTAAACATCCTCAACACTACCTCATTCTCCTTCACATCCCTCCTTAAAGCTCTCCTGTGCTGTCATTCATATAAAAATCTTGACAGTGGTTAGGCAGCTGGTGTGCTGAGACCACAGCCTGTCGTGCTATTGTATTGTCTCACTGGTTCCTTGTACTCCCCCATCTGGCTACATCCATCTGTTGTCTCTCGTTGTCTACTTAGATTATCAGCTCTTTGGGGCAGGGACCGTCTTTTGGATCTGGTGCATTCAGCTTCTAGTACAATGGAGACTTGGACCATGACTCGGGCTCCTCGATGCCACAGAAATACAAATAAATGATCATAATTCCTGCCGCTGCTATTTAGAGCAGGAAAGTTCTATGGTACTTGGCAGTGAATCAACACTCATCTTGCCTTACATTTCAGGCCAAACACTTTCCACTGAACACCATCCTGCTTTGCACTGCACAGCCACTGTCCATCTGCACAACACTTTGGCAAATTCCACTGAGATTTTCCAAGCCAATCAGCGGAATTCTGCAGCACAAACTTACGAACCATGCATCAACAATGCTCCAAGGGCCTGATTCTCAGCTAGTGGAAATTAGTGTAGCACCATTGACTTACAAAGAGTCTAGTTCACAGGAGTTACTTCCTGGGCATTTCACGAGGCACGAAAGTTACTGTGAACCCAACTACTGCGGCAAATGAGCAGGTAATCTTAGGGCAAGCCTACACTACAAAATTAGGTCAACCCAAGGTACAGCGACATACAGACACCACAGTAATTAAATAGCTTGTTCAGGTAAGCAGACTTCCATCAACCTAACTCCGTAGTGTATACCAGGCCTTAGTCTTTATTACAAAAAGAGAAAAAGAGAGGGAAACACATAGTAGGTCCATCAATGGCTATTAGTCAGGATGGGCAGGGATGGTGTCCCCAGCCTCTATTTGTCAGAAGCTGGGAATGGGTAACAGGGAATGGATCCCTGTCCTGGTTGATGGTTCCCTGATCTATTCATTCCCTCTGGGGCACTTGGCACTGGCCACTGACAGAAGACAGGAGACTGGGCTAGATGGACCTTTGTTCTGACCATTGTGGCTCTTATGTTCTTATGCTTCCTCTGGTTAGAAACAGAGCAGTCTGAAACCAGGCTGTGATGCTTTAGATTCTGAAAAAATTATCTAGCGGCTGATGAAAAAGGACTTTGTCTAACTCGCTGAACTTTAAAGATATGAAGAAAACCTCATGCAAACATGGAATCTGCACCTTCATCTCTTTAGAGATTCACCATCTCTGCCTAACCAACAGGCAGCTGGGGCCACACAGCACCTGCACAAAAGACAGCTGGCTGTACAGGGAAATAGTCTGAGCAGGGGAGCGGTACCAAGTGTGAGCAGGAGATGGGGAGAGAGAGAGAGAGAGAGACTTTGGCTGCTACAGCAGGGGCTACCTAAGCAGCGGACTAAGGTGCTGTCTCCAGGAGAGGGTTCACCACGGAGGATCCCAAGTGGAGGGAATCACCTGTCTCTGGCCCATCAGATCAGCTGATCATGACTTACCGCCAAAGCCCTTCTCCCCACCCATCTCCTCAGCATTTTCTATTTCCCCACTCAGCTTGCTGGCTTCTGAGGATCCCTTTCACGGGTCCCTAACTCTCCTCATATATTGCCTGGGGAATCTGGGGGGCTAAATCAGGGCTGACCAGGCTGCCTAGGGGTTAGGTATTGAAACACAGAGCAAAGCAACACCTAAGTACCTATGAGGATCTGGACCCTAGTAGCTACAAAGAGACTCTAATAGCTTCGTGTTATGATGAGCCAATAATGGTGCCATTAAACACAAGCCGCATTTATAACTGGCTGACATCCCCATTACAACTCTTGAGCAGAAGAGTTGGGAGCCCAGTTACGATCGAAAACCAGTGGAATTTGAGGGCCTGACTCCTTCAGACTCTTCTAGTTGATTATTTTATATTATTTATGCTCCGTGATGCTAATCTAGTGTTCATTAAATGCTTGGCTAAACACCACTGGGCAGTTATGGCACTACCACTGGTTCAGTTGTTTGCTTAGGAAATCCTTGATCTCAGACAGTTACTCGCTTATACACAAGCAGCAAACAAGACAACTGTTGTAAGCTAAAGAGAAAAGACACTCTCCAGAGATGAATGTAGGGCAGTTTGCTTCGTTTCCCTTTTGGTGCTAGAGTCTCAATTGTCCCACAGGATTATGTCTGTCATTTCCTTTAAAATTCAGAAGGAAGCTGTCTGGTTTTGTTTATGTGTTGTCAAACAAGACAATCAAAGCAATGCAGATAGCAACAGATAAACAGAATGAAAATGCATGGGAACCTCGGCTATTACCAAGCTGTAACATTGATGTGCAAACTAGAAATGTCTCCACCTGTACCCCAGCCTCCCTTCTAACCAGAAATTATAGTAGCTGCAACAGATTCACTCATTCCAAAGGGCTATTTGTAATTCCCGGGATGGCTCTGGGTGCCCAGCTTTGTCATGACAGTCGCAATCTTGCTGACAGAACAAGTTAAATGGTATTTTCCAGGCCTCTTCTTCACCACATCAGATTTCGAATCATCTGCTGCAAATCACACACACACACACAGCTGGTTAGATCTCTTTAACAACACAATAAACTCCAGGGTGAGATTTTCAGAAGACTCTGAAGGAGTCAGGCCCCCAAATTCCACTGGTTTTCGATCGTAACTGGGCTCCCAACTCTTCTGCCCAAGAGTTGTAATGGGGATGTCAGCCAAAAAACCTCTCCACTGCTGCCTCTTCTGATAACTAGCAGCTACAATTCACTGTTACTTGCCACAGCCCGGCTCTGGTTTGCAGCCTGGGCAGGGCCTCGGGGGAAGAGGAGCAGGAGATGGGCCCCCTGACAAGGGGGAATTAAGGCCCATCTCAGTCCCCCACTGGGAAGAGGCTGGCGTGGCTAGCAGGGCCTGCGCTTCATAGCGGGGGAGCTGATCACCTTACCAGGTCCCTGCTGCCGCTGCTCCATGCCGACCTGAAGTTACTACACTCACGTTAAAAAGTGAACAGGCATGGCCACCCTTCCCCTCCCAGTTCCAGTGCCCCTGAACCCCGCAAAGAGTGGGGGGCCAAATGTTCTTTCTGCCCACAACCCCAATAAATCTTAATCCACCTCTGCTAAGGTGGCTTCATTTCAGTGGTGGGCAATGTAATCCCTACCTCACAGGTGCCTTATATTAATCTGAATTAATTGATTATCATCTGAATACTAAGTCAGGTTTGTAAATCATTCTGAGAACCAGAAGTAAGGTGCTGTAGCATCGTCATTACCCATCACCGCCAGCAGAGCGGTTTTTGTGGCTAGGGCTCATGGCAATGGTGACCCAGGCTGGACAAACAGCTGGGACAACCAGTTTAAACTTGGTTGATATAAAGGAGGGTTGTCCCTTCCGCTTTACGGGCTGGGTTCAAAGCAGGTTGCTGAACTGCTCATGCAGATCTTAGGAGATGGGGTTTTTGGGGGGTGCCATGTGGAAGAATTAGCCATTGAAATACCCTGAGTTTCAAGTGACCTTCTCCATGGAGGGGATAGATGGAGGCAGCTGTTCAGCTCACTCCATCTCAAACAAAACAGTCTGAATGCTGTGCAGGCAGCTGGCATTTCCCTGTTCTCTCTCTGATGTTCGGGAACGAGAACACGAATGCAGAGGGCTGTACACACAAGTGCCGTGACTGAAGATCATTTATGCTGTAAAAGGAGTGCAGCAGAGGGGAAAGCTGAACATGTGTAGCGGGGCTGTGTGACAGTCAGTGCAGCTGTACCATTTACCCTGATGGAAAAATCCTACAAAATGTAGTGGTGATTAAACTAATAGGAATTAGGAACCAACCTATTGGATTCTGCAGTCAGGTTATCATAGAATCATAGAAGATTAGGGTTTAAAGGACATCGGGAAGTCATCTAGTCCAATCTCTGCTTAAAGCAGGACCAACCCCAACTAAATCCCCAACAAGCCTGACCTTAAAAACCTCTGGAAGGAGATTCCACTACCTCCCTAGGTAACCCATTGTAGTGCTTCATTGCCCTCCTAGTGAAATGGTGTTTCCTAATATCCAACCTAGACCTCCCACACTGCAACTTGAGACCATTGCTCCTTGTTCTGTCATCTGCCACCACTGAGAACAATGTAGATCCAACCTCTTTGGAACCCCCACTTTGGGTAGTTGAAGGCTGCTATCAAATCCCCCCTCACTCTTCTCTTCTGCAGCTTAAACAAGCCCAGGTCCCTCAGTCTCTCCTCGGAAGTCATGTGCCCCAGTCCCCTAATCATTTTCGTTGCCCTCCCCTGGACTCTCTCCAATTTGTCCACATCCCTTCTGTACTGGGGGGCCCAAAACTGGACACAATATACCAGATGTGGCCTCACCAGTGCCGAGTGGAGGGGACTAATCACTTCCCTCGATCTGCTGGCAATGCTCTTACTAATGCAGCCCAATATGCCATTAGACTTCTTGGCAACAAAGGCACACTGCCGACTCATATCCAGCTTCTCATCCACTGTAATCCCCAGGTCCTTTTCTACAGAAAAAGGGTTACAATTCTCTATGCTAGATTTCTAAAAGTAAATAATTATTTCTACAGAAAGATTATTGTTCCCTATTAGACCATATAGAGCTTTTCTAGATGAGGTAACTGTACTTTTTATTACAAAAACTGAACATCAACATAAGACTGGACTGGTATTGGTGCTCTCCCATTATGCTGTAGAATGTGATTGACCACATACTCTAGCAGAGCTTCGCGGAAGAGGCATGAGATACCTGTGCTCCAGAAACTGCACTGTTTCTTGATTCTTTTCGGCATGCAATTCACCATTTGAATTCTCATCTATGAAGGTCTCCCAGGGCTATATCGCAGCAGTTGGAGTTAAGAACCCTTACATATGCTTGTGGGAGGGGTCAGGAGTCTTGAGCTATAGCATCAACCGTGGAATCGCTCGGCTGTGACATTTACACGTTCCTCCCCCAGATTTCAGACTTTTTTTTTTTTTTGGTCTATCAAGGTAGATTGCAAAGCCTGAACATGGAAACAGGCTTTTTGCAAGGAAGGGGTTTAGGAGCTGACAAGGAAGAGGCTTCCATGTGGTTGATTTGGGATGCCTAGTGACAGTGGGTCAGTTTCCATTGTGTGACACCGAGAGCTGTTGGCTAGGCCCCTTTTTCTAAATAGAAACCAACCTTGTTCCACGACCGATTCGAGGACGTCTCCAGCTGCAGCAGATTTATGCTGCTGCCTCCCAGGGGCCGACTGTGACAAACAGATTCAAGTTTCATGTGGGAACTCCACTACGGGTAATGCTGAAATCCGCAGTTGCACACTCCTTTGAATGCCCTGTCAACCGCCATTTTTCATCATCCTCAGCACCCTGGTAGAAGCACCTCCACACACGCCACCGCACCATCCTGCTGTCGTTTTAGGAAGTGGTGGAGAACGGGTACACTTTTCTTTTAGCACCAGATGGTGACCGCGACAGGTCGAGAGAAGGCTGCCTTTTCCAGCACAGACTGACCCAGTCTGAGCACTGAAATGGTTCTCAGGGGACATAACAAAGACCATACGAAAATTAGAACTAGACTTTCCAGTTGGTGAACATACAGTAATCAAATTATTCCAGCTAATTATATTACATCTTCCAGGGAGCAATCCATCACGGGACAGCTACAATAACTCTCCCTGGAGGCCTGGGGTCTCTGGACTCAATTTATTGCCATTCCATGTCGATTCTTGTTAGCTACCAATGTGGTTGTTCTAAAACAAAATTCGCAGCACAGTGAAATATTGTGAGTCACATGTTTCGGAGCAATTTACAGCGAGTTACATGGATATTTTACATTGGTTTAATATGGATTTAGACGTTCCAAATAGTCTGAAAAGAAGCCGGGGGGTGCTCACAGATTCATTTTTGGCTCCCCTCTTTGGCACAGTGATTGTGTCAATGGCAAAATATTGTTAGGGGTTGGGTTAAACCTCACTGAAGCTGGAGTGTTTAACAGCCGCCCTTCATTCAGGATACGTGAAAACAGCAATTGAGCTCCTTTATGGACTAGATAGCTGGAAGTGTAACCACCGGCCTTTGTACTGCAGTATTTGACTTTGAGGGGAGAGAAGCAATGGGGAGGAGACGCGGATTTTTGTTTGAATACTCCATGAATCTGCACATGTGCAGGGCAGGGCAGCAGCTAGCAAGATCCAGGAACATCCGGCATAGGGGGTAGCAGTTACCGGCCATGCTCAGCAGCAGTTTCTGAATCTGCACAGGGCAGTTGTGGGCAATCTGTCTGGCATGTCACCCTCTGAGCGCTGAGCCAATCAGAGCACCAATGGGGAGGGGTATAGGCCCGAGAGATGTTTCTGCTCTGAGGGCTGGCCCCAATCCCTGTGCCACTTTGGATACTGGTCAGTGCAATTCCAGCTTGTAGCAGGGTGAGGGTGGTCACCCGCTCCAGCCTGGAAGGGGTTGAAACAGCCCAGGAAAGGGCTGTGGCTGGGGGAAAGCAGTGAGCAAAGACTGATTAGGAAGGCAATCAAAGGTGGGGCCAGGCCCAATCAGGCCACAGTGGGCCCTTATAAAAGGGCTGGGAGCCAGGCACTCAAACAGTTTCCCTCCAACCTGGGAGGGAGCAGGGCCTGGCTGCCTTGGGGACAGGGTATCTGAGGTGGAACAGTGCTGGAGGAATAGGCAAGGGAGCTGGGGAGCGCCAGCCTGGCAACTCCCCAGGCTGCAGGCCTGAAGGGAGGCCTAAGGAGGATACTGGAGCTAGGCAACGGCAGCAGGTCCAAAACCCCTCTTGCCTACGATGACTGGCTTTTGCACTGCAGTCTGCCCCTGGGAGTGGGGGCTTGATGAAGACTGGCAGTAGCCCGGACTGAGGCAAGGTGGGGATTAGAGGGTTGGGGGTTCCCCAGGGACAGGATACACAGAAGCAGAGTGTGGGGTTATTGCCAGGGGGCAGCACTCCAGGTAAGAGAGCACCGCGGTCCGGGAGGGATATGGGGGCCTGCGGATGGCAAGACACCGGCCTGCAGAGGGTGCTCCAGAACTGGAGATCTAAGTCCCTGGATAACCAGCAGGAGGCACCGGGGGTGAGTCGTCACATCGCTACACAGCTTTACTTACATGGGAATGTTCGGTCCACTTTGGTGTGCTCTAAGGACCAAGAGGCCAGAAGAGCGAAGAGGGAGCATGTGCTAGTCCTAGAGGATTCAGAGCCTGTGGAACTTACACAGCGCTCTCAGCTAACTGTTCCCAACTGGGATTCTGTCTGAGTTAAAGGAAAAACAGGTGCAGAACTGAGTGAGGTAGGACTTGTAAACTCGAGCGTGATTTAGGAGGAGAACTTAGCACCCTAGGGTGAAAGCCTGGTCTTATAAAGATGCAGAGAAAGGAGTTTTTAGGTACTGACCTGTGCCGTTTTGGATTGAGGAAACCGATTCCTGTTTCACCAGCAACTGAGGACCAGTCAGTTGGGATGCTGTTAGCTCTGGGGACCCCAGAGTGTCTGTTTGCTGACGGGGTTCTGAAGTGTTTGAAATGACCGAGATGTTGCCATTCTTCCTGAGCTCTGAAGAGTCCAGGTGAGACATTCTCCGTAATAGGATCACACTCTAAAGACAGAGAAATCATCTCTGAGAGAAGACTGGAGGTGAATGTCGTTAGATGTGTGTGCTAAAGCACAGAAGTATAAATGCGATGTTGAAACTTTATATTTAAATATCTGTAACTACATAATAACTTTAGTTTAAGTTATTCATAGTTTTCAAAATATTGATGTAGGCCTGGGCATAAGGCCTTGACATAAGTAACTTTGTTTTTTAGTGGACATGACTGGGAAGGTTAATGGATCTCAGGATTGGTATCATGGCCCTAGCTTTGGAATGGGCTCTAGGAGGAACTCCTTCAATGTGCCATATCTCCTCGGGGTCTTGCTCTTCCTCCAGTGCAAGCCACATGGCTTCACCGCTCCTTAGACTGGATCTCTGGGCCTGCAGCACTCCTGCTTCCCACGGTGGGCTCCATTCAGCGAGTCCAACTGCAACATGCCCCGGTGGAGACATGTCTGCTCTTCGGGGATTAATGCACCTCGCCCAGCATTTGCAGTGACACTCAAACGGCGCGGTCAAAAACGTCGGGCTTATTCATTAACTGGAACACAGCATAGGACAGTCTAAAGAAATGAAGGTTAAAGCATAATCCATTCTGGTTAGCCTAGACCTTCATGGGGAGATATCTTTCCTTATTTTGGAGATATCCTTTCCTTCATGGCTTCTGGTAGTCAGAGATTTAGGGTCTCCTCAAGCATGAGGTTGCGTCCCTGTGACCATCCTGGCTAATGGATCCTGCATGAACATATCCTCCATGAACCCAGTTGTATTTCTGGCCACAGCATACCATGGCAATGAATTCCACAGGATGACAGTGTGTTGTGTGAAAAAGTACTTCCTCTTGTTTGTATTAAACCCATTAATTTCATTAGGTGACTCCTGGTTTTTGTATTGTGGGAAAGGGCAGATAACAGTTCTCCATTCACATTTTTCACAAAATTCACAATCTTATAGACCTTTATCATATCTTTTCTACGCTAAATAGCTCTAATATTTTTAGTTTCTCTTCACATAGTCATCTTTGCTGCCCTTCTCTGAACCTTTTCGAGTTCTACTATATCCTTTTTGAGAAGGGGCAACCAGAACTGAATGCAGTACAGGATTTGCTAACCCTTTCCTAACAGTTCTTAACATTCTGGTAGCCTTTTTGACCATTGCTGTGCACTGAGCTGAAGTTTTTAGAGAACTATCTACGATGACTCCAAGATCTCTTTCTTGAGATGTAACAGCTAATTTAGACCCCATCGCTACAGAGATGTAGCTGGGATTACTTTTGCACAATGTGCATTACTTTGCACTTATCAATGCTGAATTTCATCTGCCATTTCATAGCCCAGTTTTGTGAGATTTCCTTGCCACTTTTCATAGTCAGCTTTGGACTTAACTAATTCCGTCACCAATTTCTCCTCCTAACCAAAACAATATGGAAGGCACTAGATATTGGCTAACTGTTCAAGTCAAAAAGGGGTACAGTATTCCAGGGAAAGGGTCTGAAATATACATCTGCATATCTGCAATTTCTGACAATGCACTTGAATTCCAATGTCACTGGCAGGGAATAGAGATTCCATTTTACTACCCTTTTGTGCGGGACATGGGGTTAATGCAAGTGTAAAGATATCCTGCTAGGAACACATTACATATTATTCTGCCTTTAAATTGCAGGCTCCTTTGTTGGTGACAATGGGGAATGAATTCCAGAACTGCTTTATCAAAGCAACTCATGCTGATGATTATGATGTCACCATAACTAATGTCAAAAAAATCTGTTTCTGTTTCAGCGTTGGTTACCAGCAGTGCTAATGCACAATAAAGAAAAAAGGAGAGAGAAACAGCAAAGAGACATCTAATCTCATGCCTCAGAGCCCAAGCTGATCTGCAGGGACCAGAAATGAATTTTAATTATTCCTTACATCTGCCCTTCTCCTCCACCAACATACTCCATGCAGAGCATTTAGCTTCATGCATGTTGTAGGGGACTTGCCTTCCATGTGAATGAGTTAATTACTGGCCATAGCATGAAGCTGTCCAGCTTGTCCAGTGGTTTCATGGAATATGGCAAGTCCTATGAAACACCTCTGAATTTAACGTACAGATATAAAATAATCAGATCTCTCTCCCACCAAGAAAAGAAGAATGCTGGGAGGGGAAAGGAACTACTGTAATAGAGAGAAGAACAGGAGACATTTACAATGGATGAAAATATTTTTGCTGAAAAAAATGTGTCAATCAATCAGTCGTAATGCTTAAAGGCTTTGTTGTGCCTGATCATGTTGTGTGGAGAACTAGTTGTCGAAAAGTTGACACTAGAAGAACATGACCCTTGAAATATTGCTTAGATCACAGAAACATACAGAAACTGACCCAATGATGATGCATTCCAAGAACAGCACAGCTGAGAGGATGGTGAAGTCGTGCATAGAACTCACTGGGGATTAGGATCTGTGTTCCTGATATCACCAATTCCATTGCCTGTTAGCAGCTTCAGAAGGGATTTTGTGTGACCATCCAAGCTAGGAGGAGGGCATGACAAAAAACCCACAAATCAGTGTAGATCAGAAGTGGTTACAACAACTTCTCCTCATAGAGACCATAGCTATTCTTTACATCGTCCAATGCGGAGGGCTTGGATATTGCAATATCTGCTCAACTGAGACAGGACCGTCACTATAACAAGATACAGAGGAAACAAGGTGGAAACTGAATGTGTTGAGAAGACAGTGAGTTGGATTGGTGGGTTGGGAGGAGAGGGGGTATTTAATAGAGGGGCTTTTTTTAAAGCACTGTCTTTTGCCCAGTTATTAATTGGAAATAACATCCCATTGCAGCTGCAATCTGCCTTCACTGACAATTGGAGCTTTTAGTTGGAGCTGTTGGCTGAGGACTGAATGGAGGCATGTTACAGGGTACTCTGGGCCAAAGCTACCCATGTATTCGCAACCATGCTCTTGGCAACAGACAGATAGCCCTGCAAAAATATTAAAGAGAGCGCTTGGTTAGTCGGTGCCATGCGGCTGTCTGGGGCAGTCCTCCTGCTCTGGTAACACAATAGCCGCGCCAACTTACCCATAGCGCATCGCTCCGTCCCAGACCGCCAGCTGACCCGCAACCGGTGCAGCCCCTCTATGAGCTGCACTGGTGTGACCCCAGCAACCTGGTGGTATTCAGGCCAATTCACCGAGGCCGTCCAGCCAGCAACCACCCACGCAACCGGCCCCCATTGCTTCGTCGGGGGCCATCCCGGTATGCGCTGCAGGGACAGCGACAACTTCCCTGCTTCCCCAGCCTTTGGCCAGAGGGGCATCGTTCCACGGGACCCTGCTCGCTGCGCCAAATGTTACAGGGTACTCGGGGTCCCGTAGGAACGAGGAACACACACTGCTGCTGAATAGAAGTAGTGAGTTTATTGAAGGCAAAAGTGGCACACCTGCAACGGGGGCTTCATCCCGAGCATTGCTCCGGTACGTCGGTTTCCCCGTCTCAGTGGCAGCAACGAAAGAAGCCCCCGTTGCGGGTGTGTCACTTTGGCCTTCAATAAACTCACTACTTCTATTCAGCAGCTGTGTGTGTGCCTCGTTCCTACGGGACCCCGAGTACCCTGAAACAAGACATAAATAATTCAAGTCACTTGAATCAGCGGCAGCAGCATCTCTGAAACTCCTGAGTGCCTAAATCACTGAAGCCACTCTTGGTAAATGCTGGGAAGTGACCGGTTTGATCGCGACGGCCAAAGCTTGTGAACACCTTAGTAGTTGAGAGAGGAAATAGTCCAGGGGGGAGAAAGACACACGTGAAAAGGCTACAGCAACACAACTAGAACAGAACTTCTCACTGCCGTGTAAACACAGCGTGAGCCACAGAACAGCAGCAGGACACACATTTAAACAAGATGACCTGAGGTTTATTCAAATATCAATTTGTTACAGAGCAGTTGGCAATGGTTTCTCGTTAAGTTATTGCCGCATAGAGACACAAGTGAAAAACACGCTTTGGAGGTCAAGGGCCTTATGCCAGAAAGGACAGACAATGAGCCCTGCGGGGTTTCAGTGCTGCTTCTGCAGCAGGTGACAACACCACTAATACCTGAAGTTGTCCAGGAGCTGCAGCAAACCTGTGCTGCAGGCCTAGCTCACCATTGTGCTGCACAAATCCCTCCCCTCGGGACCTGAGTAGGCACATGGTGAACTGAGATGTCTGCTCTTCCACTAAACTCGGTTCATTTTATTGCAGCCTCATCCTTCCAGGTCACCTTCATGCAATTCACCTTTTGTGCAGCCAGTCTGCCACCTAGCTTGGCTAGTCTCAGGGCAACGACTGGCCTCTCTGTTACTTTTCTGTACAGCACCTGCCATACTGAGCTCTGTTGCTAGCTGGGCTTCCTGGGCACTGCTGTAATGATCAGCAGCAGCAGCAGCAGCCCCGTGTACAACAGTCCTTGAGGAAACGCCTGAAATCTTTTGTAAAACAGGGGGAGGGATGGACTGAATATGCTGAAGCCATCAGGGAGCTCCCTCCTGTAGAGTCCTACGCTGAGCTGGAAGAAATTAAGCTCCACAAATCAACAGAGAGGCTCTCCTGACTACTCTTATCCAGCCTCAGTTTCATGGGGTCTGGATCCTGTGGGTGCTCCTTGAGATCAGTGGGAGTCGGGGGCGAGCACTGCTTCTGAAAGTCGGCCCCGCGGTGCCTGCTTCCATCCAGTGCTGCTCCCGGGGACCCAGTTAGCTCAGGGGAAGAGGGATCAGGATTCCCCGCTGGATGTTTCCTTTTCCAATCTGCACACCTAGCCCACCACCGCATGAGATCTCGGATACGATTGTGTTTATTTTTTAAAGAATTTCAATCCCCTTCCCTGAGACTTGCTTAGCTGGCCCGAGCCCCGTGCTGCAGACAGACTCAAGTATCCGTGTCACTCCGTGAGGATGAAGTCATCAGCCAGGCAGATTTGGAGCACACTAACAGAATGCTCAACCTTCCCATTCCATCTGAATTTGGCAGGGTACGCTGCAGCAAGGCACCCACGCAACCTTATTTCCCTGCCATCTTTCAGTCCTGTCACCTGGTGTTCAGGCCAACGCACCCTGCTTTACACTAACAGGTAACCACGAGGGGTGACCCAGGGCCAATGGGGGAGTGAATTTTTCAAGACCTTCTAAATTACTCAGGAGCCCACGTCCCATTTTCAAAAGTGACAAACACATAGGCCCTGAAGTAAATGAAAACGTTACCTACCCCTAGGCTCGCAAACACCTTCTTTCTCAATCAGCTGGACCGAAGGAGAGACTGTTTTGACCTTAGGTAAGCATCATTTTGTTTGGAGAGCAGTGTGGATCCAGAGTGGTGGAAGCTTCCTAAAAGGAAGGTGGCCCCAATCCTCCATACCGCCCCTTCCCTGTGAGACCCCCCTTGTGCTGCCCCGTCCTCCCAAAACTCTGCCCCCTGCTTGCTCCTCTATGCCCCCTCCTGCTCCTGTTCACCCTTACTGCCAGTAAAAAGTAGTGGGTCCATGGCCCATGTTCCGGCACCCTGGTGATGATGACACCCACTGTCAATCTTAAAACCTCACCCCCATGCAGACCATCTAGAGCTGAAAGCCAGGTAGCTCCTGTACCTGTTAACATGCCATTTCTTTGTTCTAAAACAGCTCATAGTCACTACTGAAGCAAACAAGAGTCACTTTGCTGGAAACCTTTCTTCCAGCAGGAGCATAAGTTTTGGGGACAGGATCAATTTTCCAGTTGTTTTATCAAACATAATACAGAAGAGCCCACCTTATAAACAATTCATGGCCTTGAAACAGAGAGTCTTATTATCAGCCACAAGTAGCAATGAGCCCGGGCCTCCTTGTTCACCAACCGCCGAGTTTGCACAGCGGTGGAGAGAGCATCTTAAAACGGAATTTTTATAAGCAACAGCATGTCTGGCATTTACCTTTACTGACCCCTTTTCAACCTGTTTTTAGATAAGTGTTCCTGCTGAGCTACGGTAGCTCTCCAGCATGATGAACAGCGAATTAAACAGAGATCAAATCCAGGAAAAGCTGCAATGGCACTGCCTCAGAGAAGAACCTGCTAAATAAACAAGAAGCGGCTGGAAAATGATTAAAATATAGAAAGCAAGTGGGAATATTTATAGCCCTCTGCCTTGAAGGAAGGCCTCCAATGCCTGGAGAGCAGAGAAGTTTTGCATATGACCTTTTTACATTCCCTAGATCAGCTTTTCAAGAAGGGCTTTTGTTTTCTATTTAATTCACTAGTTTATTGCTAGAATTCTAACGCTACAGGCAGCAAAGTGTCACTCAAGCTAAATATTTGGAATGGTAAACATATGGTAAATTAAACACAGGGAGCTTCATGTGAAGTGGGGATAGTCAATGACAAGGTAATTTTGAAACTTTAAATCCAGTGATGGCATATGAATGTAGAAAGCCCCACAGATAATCCTGTCCGTGTGCTTGGGCAGAGCTGGTACATCCAGCATGCAGCTCCGGTCACCCCATCTCCAAAAAGACATATTGGAATTGGGAAAGGGTCAGAGAAGGGCAACGAAAATGATTAAGGGTATGGAATGGCTTCCTTATGAGTGTGACGGGGCTGAGCGGACCCGCACTGGCACCGCAGGGGTTAAACCTTCCCTCTGGGCTGAGGAATCCACGCCCCGGAAGCCCTGCTGGGCATGCTCCAGCTGGAGATCCAGTATAAAAGCCTGCAGAGCAGCTCAGTCGGGGCTGACTGCCGGAGGGGAAGGACGCATGCTAGCAGCTCCTGCGGAGGTACAGCCAGGATCCTGGGTTCCAGAGGCCAGCCCAGCAGAGACGCAGCTGGAGTCCCAGCTTGACATCAGCCCTGAAGGGGAACGCAGCAGAAGACCTGTGGACACAGAAGGCACAGCAGTGCGGGTAGGAAGTGACCCAGGGAACTTTTAAAGGGACACACACACTTGGCGTGTTGCGGGTAAATCCCCGCCGAGCTAGGGGCAGGGAAGCCCCACCAACAGGTGAGCCCTGGGTCAGGACCCGGTGGAGTGGGCAGGCCTGGGTTCCCCTAGCCCCCGCAGCCACTAGGCCACGCTACCCCACCAGCAGGGAGCCTTTGTATAGACTCTGGCCATTGGGCCACACTGCCCTGAGAGCGGGAGCCTCTGTATGGACTCTGGCCGTTGGGCCATGCTACCCCGAAGGTTCAGGGGAGCTTTATGGATGCTGGCCGTTGGGCCATATTGCCTCTTTATTTAGGACTTAGAGTGGCTGGGGTCCACCGCCACACCCCACCCCTGCCACCAAGGGGCGCTATGGAGCAGGACCTGCCACAATGAGAAAGATTAAAAAGACTGGGACTTTTCAGCTTAGAAAAGAGAGACGATTAAGGTGGGGGCTATGATAGAGGTCTATAGAATCTGGACTGGTGTGGAGAAAGTGAATAAGGAAACGTTACTTACTCCTTCACATAACACAAGAACCAGGGGTCACCCAATGAAATTAATAGGCAGCAGGTTCAAAACAAACAAAAGGAAGTACTACTTCACATAATGCAGTCAACCTGTGGAACTCTTTGCTAGGGGATGTTTCTGAAGCCAAAATTAAAACAGTTCAAAAAAAGAATTGCATATGTTCCTGAAGGATAGGCCCATCAATGGCTAATAGCCAGGATGGACAGGGATGCAACCCATGCTCTGAGTGTCCCTAGCCTCTGTTTGCTAGAAACTGGGAGTGAATGACAGTGGATGGATCAAGTGATGGCTGCCTGTCCTGCTCATTCCCTTTGAAGCACCTGGCATTGGCCACTGTCAGTAGACAGGATACTGGGCCAAATGGACCTTTGGTCTGACCCAGTCTAGCCACTCTTATGGCATCTATAATAGTAGCTTTCTGAATGCACATGTTAAGAGTTTGAGATTCACACACAAAAGTGCATGCACACCACATTTGCACGTCCAGTCTCTGCAGCTGTGTACACTCATGCACTAAATCATGTGCAGTCAGCTATCTGGGAGCCTAATTAGAAGTTAACATGCAAGTTTACTTCAACTTGCATAGGCAAGTCACTAGACAGATGTGCACATGGATTTTTTTGCAGGATTGAGAAGATCTCTATCATTTAATAATTTGGCTCTCTATGTTCAGCGAAGACAGAAGATTTACCAGGCAAGATTAAACTATTTTGTTTTTAGAGATTAAGAAATCTTGAGTAGCATGATGTCCATCTTGGCTTTTAAAAGAGGAGTGTTCATGCATCTTAGCATTTCAAACAGTGTGCCTATAATAAATGGAAGAAATGTATCCTTATTTATTGTTTTAAATGCTTTTATAGAAGCATTTTTAGATATAAGATAACGAAGCAGCAAACAGACAAACCATCTGGCTGTTTGCCTACAGAATGTAAGACCAGAGTTGCAAGAGGCAGAGGAAATAGTGGAAGAAAAAAATGACTAGCTATGGTACTGGACTAGAATGCAGAAGATCTAGGTTCCAAGTCTGGCTCTGCCACTGGTATTACCTGTGTGACTTTAGGCAAGTCACTTAGAGTGCAATCCTTGAAGGAACTCGGGCATTGCAAGGGTATAGGTCAAAGCACCTAACTTTTAAGCACCTAGAGAATCACAGGAACAACAATGAGACCCACAAGAGTTAGGCACCTAGGTGTCCTATACAGTGCATGGGGACAGACAGGTACTTTAAAATGTGATCCATGAAAGCCATCATGCTTGGCGGAACCTGTCTCCTGGAGGCAGGTGGCCTAGGCACTTAAGGTATTTCTTGGAGAATAAGTTAGGTGCCTGCCTCACTCCACACACAACAACCAGAGGAAGTATTGTTGGCTGCCTTATCATTTTTATCCCAGGGGTTAGAGCACTTGCTTGGGATGTGGGAGATCCAGGTTCAGAAGGGGAGAAAGGATTTGAACAGGGGTCAGGAGAGGTGTTGTCACCACTGAGCTAGGAGATAGTCTGATGTAGGATGCTATGAGTATTTCCAGTCAAATCAGTTTCACAGTGGCTAAATAATGTCATTGGAGCAGGAGGACTGGACCCCTGGTCTCCCCTCCCCCAGGTGGGTGCCCTGGCCACTAGGCAACAGAGTCAGTCTCACTCTTACATTCTCTGGCCCAATGACCATTTAATGATTTATCCACAGTGGAACAGTCATCGGGCTGGAACAAGTGTGAGAGAAGGAGTCTGTAGCCCCATACAGCCGAAATATCTTTGCACAGCCCACCCTTCATCTCTAAGCCTCACTTCCCCATCTGAAAAATGGGGAGAATAATGTATCCCAAATACAAAGGCACTCACTCTAGTTATGAAGTGGGCTCTACTGTGGTAATGGATGCTATCGAAAAGCCTACATGCTTTAGCACCACTCTCTTTAGACAAGTGCTATGTGTGCAGTAAACACACAAAACAAAATAACCCAGGGTAAAAACACAGCAAATGCCCAACAAAAGCTGTGAAAGTCTCCTGCAATTGTCTCTCTCCCAAAATGGGGCTCTGATCTACCTGACTTAATACATACAACAGCTGATGTTTCAGGAGGGAATTGTTAAAATGGAAAAACCTAAAGATTATTCAGCTACTTAAATTCATATCAGTCCTTCTGTTTTTAAAATGTTCCTTTGGAGTAGTGCTTTTTTCCTTGTTTCAGTGCATTTCTGTAGCCATCTAAAGGAGCAGGGACATGCACAGAAATCTTCCTTTAAAGGGATGAACAAGCGTATCGTGAGTCGGATTTCCCCTCTCAACACACACACAGCTGTTTCCATACATCTCAATCCTACTTCCCAATAACCTTGTTATCCCATTCCAAGTGGTTTCTTGAAACCTCAGTCATAGCTTCATTGTGTGCAATGAAGGAAGAAAACCATAGTTCATTTATAACTGGGACTTATGATTGGAATTTGAACCTGGGTCCCAGAAGCAACTTACACTACCATCCAGCATCTGTCCATTTCTCAAAATTAATAGGCTAGCAATTAAAGGCATTACACAGACAAAACAGATTGATTCTCACCTCAGTCCTGAGTGAGACTCGAGTAAAGCCAGTTGACACATTGGAATTACACCTGTAATTACACCTGTCTACACATGTAATGGAATTACCCCTGTAGACTAGATGACCCTTGCAGTCCCTTCTAGCCGCATGGTTCTATGATTCCAGGTAAAGCTAACATGACAGATTAAAACACACTGAGCTTGATTCTTGCAGACTCAAATAGTGCTTATTTTGTTTTAGTTTTCAGAAAATGTGAATTAGAAATATTTTGCCTGCAGTAGTCTATTGAAAGATTGATCTCCCAAACTCCAGCCAATACAGGAATGTGCTACAAATAACAATTTAAAAGAGGATGTCCTTTAGATGCAAGCAGCTTATCTGTTGCTTCAGCAGTTGAAATATTGAAGAATAGCAGAGGTATTTCAAATATAAAGCATGTTGGGATCATGTATGACATAGTGCAGTTTAGCAATATTTCATTTGCTGTGTAAGAAGCAACTGTCCTGAATAGAAGGACAGTGAATAGACTACATCTGAGAATTTCACATGATCAGTGCAACCTTCCATCACTTACAGGCAATAAAAACGTAATTCCTTTGGAGGAATATGTCAGGCTGTTTCTAATGGCCTTGTCCATCACATACCTGTTACTGCTGCAGCCAAATGTAGTCAGACACTTGATATCAAGCTGGCATAAAAGTCCATCTGGCATTTCACAAGACTGTCTAGGTGGAAAGTGTCAGATGGGCAAATTCTCCAAATCAATATGTGATGTGTTCATAGAATATCAGGGTTGGAAGGGACCTCAGGAGGTATCTAGTCCAACCCCCTACTCAAAGCAGGACAAATCCCCAACTAAATCATCCCCGCCAGGGCTTTGTCAAGCCTGACCTTAAAAACCTCTAAGGAAGGAGATTCCACCACCTCCCTAGGTAACCCATTCCAGTGCTTCACCACCCTCCTAGTGAAATTTTTTTTCCTAATATCCAACCTAAATCTCCCCCTCTGCAACTTGAGACCATTACTCCTTGTTCTGTCATTTGCTATCACGGAGAACAATCTAGATCCATCCTCTTTGGAACCCCCTTTCAGGTAGTTAAAAGCTGAAGCCATCAAATCCCCCGCTCATTCTTCTCTTCTGCAGACTAAAAAATCTCACTTCCCTCAGCCTCGCCTCCTAAGTCATGTGCTCCAGCTCCCTAATAATTTTTGTTGCCCTCCACTGGCATGCAATTTTTCCACATCCTTGTTGTAATATAGTGTAGGGGCCCAAAACTGGACACAATACTCCAGATGAGGCCTCACCAATGCTGAATAAAGGGCAATGATCAGGTCCCTAGATCTGCTGGAAATGCCCCTACTTTATATAACCCAAAATGCAGTTAGTCTTCTTGGCAACAAGGGCACACTGTTGACTCATATCCAGCTTCTCATCCACTGTAACCCCTAGGTCCTTTCTGCAGAACTGCTGCCTAGCCATTTCGTCCCTAGTTTGTAGTAGTGCATGGGATTCATCTGTCCTAAGTGCAGGACTCTGTATTTGTCCTTGCTGAACCTCATCAGATTTCTTTTGGCCCAATCCTCTAATTTGTCTAGGTTCCTCTGTATCCTATCCCTACCCTCCAGTGTATCTACCACTCCTCCCAGTTTAGTGTCATCTGCAAACTTGCTGAGGGTGCAGTCCACGCCATCCTCCAGATCATTAGTGAAGATATTGAACAAAATCGGCCCCAGGACCGACCCTTGGGGCACTTCACTTGACACCGGCTGCCAACTAGACATGGAGCCATTGATCACTCCCCGTTGAGCCCGATGATCTAGCCAGCCTTCTATCCACCTTATAGTCCATTCATCCAGCCCATACTACTTTAACTTGCTAGCAAGAATTACTGTGGGAGACTGTATCAAAATCTTTGCTAAAGTCAAGATATATCACATCTACTGCTTTCTCCTCATCTACAGAACCAGTTATCTCATCATAGAAGGCAATTAGGTTGGTCAGGCATGACTTGCTCTTGGTGAATCCATGCTGACTATTTCTGATCACTTTCTTCTCCTTTGAGTGCCTCAGAATTGATTCCTTGAGGACCTGCTCCATGATTTTTCCAAGGACTGAGGTGAAGCTGACTGGCCTGTAGTTCCCCAGATCTTCCTTCTTTCCTTTTTTCCAGTCCTCTGGAACCTCCCACAATTGCCATGAGTTTTCAAAGATAATCACCAATGGCTCTGCAGTCACATCGGCCAACTTCTTTAGCACCCTCAGCTGCATTTCCCATGGTTTTCTGCTCTTAAAGGCCCAAATTATGCCTGGGCTCATGATATCTGCTCTTAAATGGCCCAGTACAGACTGGAAAATTCATTACACTAGTTTAGCATAGAAGTCTTAACAGGAAACTATGTCTATTGTGTGAAAAAGGATGCATGCAGAGAGTAACTAAAGCCTACAGGTATTTCACATAAAACCTGATTTGTGGTGACAGCCAACTGTCAAGGAAAAGAACTTTGACTTGATGAATGCATAAATTATAAATAACAGAGTTTGACAGTATTTCAGCGTTGGTTAAAATAACACAAGATCTTATAGCAAACCAAGATTAGGATTACTTTTGCTAGTGGAAAATCTAGGAGTGATTTTGAAGCTTTAAGTGAATACCTGTGGTTAGTGTGTGTGAGTGGGTATGAGAGAGAGGCTTGATAGATCATCATTTCCTGGAAAAGCATGTTTGGAATAAATGAATATTTATGTAACTGAGTAACTGTTTATATTTCTACTCTTAAAATTACTTTTGGATGAATCGTCCCTTAACTTTTAATCAGCACATTGACAAGGAGCTGTTAGAAGGGTACATGTTTTTTTGTAGGTTCATGGATCTATAAAGTGGCCTCTTCAGAGAGGAAGAGAATTAGAATAAGTTCATGATAAAACTTTGATTTATTACTTCTGGATGACTTCTGCCAGAAGGAGCTTTGAGGAGCTGAAGTTTGGCCTCTCGTTTGACATTGATACCTTGGCAAAATATTTTTCACAGTGGCAATTTGAACTTAACAGTAAAGAAAGGGTCATCTTGTTTCCACCTAACCAACCAGTTAGTTCGTTGACAGCTGCAGGTTCTTCTGAACAATCAGCAAGTCATTTTTGAACTGTACCCTATTTATTTGGAGATAAAACTTGACCCCTCTCTGTCCTTTTGACAACACATCATGAAGACATACCAAAATCCAGTCAAGAGTGGCATTCCTCTGCAGGCTTGCTGGAAATTCATGGGGCTCTGGCGTTGCTATCTTATGGACATCGACCAATGCCCTAATGATGGCACCTGTCAAATACACTGCAGAAGCATGGGGCTCCATTTATCACTCTGGCAAGTTGGACTCAACAAACAACTCTGCCCTTCAATATTATCATTAGTGCAACCCGGACAGCTCCTACCTCCAACCTCTCTGCTGGCAATTAGGCACGAGAGCTGCATACTGGCCACATTACTGCATGCAGCCAACTATCACGCCAGCATCCTTCACAATTTCATTTCAAAGCTACATCAAAAATGCCAGTGAAAGTCAAGACATACCTTTTCCAAAATAGCTGTGTATTTCAGACAATCCATCGCGACCTTCCTAAGGAACAGCAGCAACAAGTGGTGCAGGACTATATTTTGGATCAATGGAGCATTTCTTGGCAGACAATTCAGCTCTGTCCTGCCAGATCAGATATCAGATGCCCCTCAGAATGAACCAGAAGATCCCCCTTCATTATAACGTGATACGTTGCGGTCATGGGCGGTTTAACATACATCTGTACCAGTGGGACTTCTTTAGCTCCCCTTCCTGCTCTATGGAACTCAGGAGAAAACAGTGTACCATGTGGTTATGGATTGCCCTCTTCATCATCTTGGTGACGGATGGATGTACTTGATGACTCCAGATGGTGCTGCTGTGGTAGAATGGCTACACCACTTACCCAACATCTCATTCATTGTTTGCGCTGTTGAAAGCCATACGCCCGAAGAAGACTTCTGGATACATTTTAATGTCCTATGTTCAACTCATTCATTTAAAAACTTTGCAAGCACCGTTACATTCCCATCTCAGATTTACTTTCTGTCATTTCTTATCCTTGGCAGGGTCGGTAGCACGATTAAGGTTGCCCAACACTTCCTGTTATAAGCCCCTGTTTTCAGTTGCTTTTAACTTCGCCAAATTTTAGTTATGTGGACTGAAATTCTCCATGCTAGTTGTCTGCCTCAGGCTGATTTGTTGGGGGGAAAACTTTAGCCAAAACAGTTAACCTCTTAAGGAGAAGGAAGCTAGGGGAAAATCCATTATTTTGCACATGTTAAAAAATTCTGGCAACTTATTTTGAACAGCTCTGGTGCCACTGGGCTTTGGAGCAGGGACTTGAAATTTAGCCAGGGTGGTTTTTGTGTCAGAAGTGCCTTTTGCCATCCACATGAAATGCCCAAATTTAGCCAAGTTAAGCCAGGGGTTGGCAACCTTTGGAATACAGCCCACTGGGGTAATCCAATGGCGAGCCATGAGATATTTTGTTTACATTGACCATCCATAGGCACGGCACCATCTGCAGCTCCCAGTGCCCGCGGTTCGCCATTCCCAGCCAACAGGAGCTGCAGGAAGTGACGGCCAGTACGTGCCAGCAGCCTGCCGCTTCCTGCAGCTCCCATTGGCCAGGAACAGCAAACCGCAGCCACTGGAAGCTACAGGGAGCCTTGCATGTGGACGGTCAACATAAATAAAATGTCTCACATTACCCTGATGGACCACATGCCAAAGGTTGCCGACCCCTGTTTTAAGCCTTTGAAAAATAGCAATTTGCACATGCTCAGTAGAGACTTCTTAGATTTTAGCAGCTCTGTTCCCTGCAGATTCCAGCTTCACTGAGCATGCTCCTACTGCTAACCAGACTGTGTATGCTCTATCCCCTCACCAGTCTGACTGTGACCGCACCGTGCAAATAAATTAATTAATCATTGTGAAGCACATCGATACTATAGAGTGAGCACCACAGAAAAGCCCAGGAGAAATTAATAATTTTGTCTTCAGACTAGAGTTGTACACTGAGGAGAAAACGAAATATGGAAGAGCTGCTCACTAAGTGAGTTCCATCCACCCTGTGCACTGAATGATGCAGGGGCCCCATGGGAGAAAAACAATATTTCATCATATAATTAAAGGCTGTCTCATAATGTATAGGAATGGGGGGAGGGGGGAGTGGTGCAAATTAAGGTTGTACTAGAAACCTTAATGCTGGCATTTCCTAACTTTTGAGTGCTTGACTTTGTAACCTTATTGTTCATTTAACATTTTTTGTATGTAATATAACTTTAATTTCTAATTCTAATTTAATCTAACACTTATAAATGTATGCATATTCTCACCTCTGTATTTCAGCTTTAGCAATTCAAAATCCAATGAACTCATGAAAAATATGGTCTGGGTAACAGATTAATTAAAACTGTGCAGCGGGCTGTTGGCACTTGGAAGACAAGCTGCTGCACTGAGGACATCAATGGAGTAAGGAGGGAGAAATCCATAAAAGCTGATTGACATTTGAAGGTACACCTTATTTATTTCTGGAATTGACATCGAAACACAGGCCAGTATATTGACAAAGAACTTCATTAAAGAGTGTCAGTCCTAGGTTATCTAAATTACACTTAGATCCATGATAATTATAGTGGATTAACCAAACAGGAATCCCTTTCTAGAAAATAAGGACTTTCATACACAATGTTGGAAGAGATGGGGCTGAATTCAAGAGTGCTTGAACTCAATCAGGAAATTACACTTTCTTCCAGTTGCTCAGGTCATTTAAAAAAAGGAAAAGTGCTACAGCATTAAGAAACTGTTACGATAAAAACAGATTAGGTACAAGACCAGCTGCTAACCAACTATTCCACCTGCATTTACAGGAGTTCTCCTTTTCAGCTCTGTTACTGAAGTATGTGAACTCCCAGAGCAGCCACAGACTTTCCTTCGGGCGATTGGGAGGCTGGCAGCAACACTGCTGAAATATAAAGGTTAGGATAGTTTTGGCTTGTTTCCCCGCACAAGGAAATAAGAACCTTTGTTTCCCCCCCGTAACTTCAGCATAAAAATTCAAAGCCACAAGTGCACCAAATTCAAACCTAGAAACAAACACCTCCCAGTTTGGGGATGTTTAGAATCTGGGTACTAATTTGGCCTCCCGAATCCATCTGTATTCAAAACAAACCTCTAAGACTGAGAAATAGTTCTGGATATTCTGCTCCCTCCTCTCTCATAACTGCAGATGTCTTCAGGAAATCAAAACCTGAAGTGCAGCAAAAGATGTGGGAGATGGAGGACGCTTGGTGGAGAAATAAAGCAACAGAATGATGTGCTCTTGCTGATACTAACAACACTTGAGGTTTTCTTTTCAGGAGTTAAAGTCTATTTACGCACCACAAAGAGCCAATAACTGTACAATACTGCCCACTTAAGGTACCACCCTCCTGACTGAGCACAGTATGATTCTAGTAAGACAGAACATTTTGCAATTCTCCTCAATCATGAGTCAAGCACAAATGATCAAATAGTAGATTCAATCTAGTAAAGACCAGATTGATTTGAACTCGAACATCCACCAATTTTGGAGGAGATTAAGAACACACTTGCTGAAATGGCAAACAGAAAGGCAGCTGGAGCTGATGAAAACCCAGCTCCAGTGCTGAAACACGGTGGTCCTGCACTTCACAAAGCTTTGCTAGACCCATTTACTTTCTGCTGGGAAAATGAGAAAGTAAATGTGGAAGTGTTATTTACTCCTTTTCATAACACAAGAACTAGGGGTCACCAAATGAAATTAACAGGCAGCAGATTTAAAACAAACAAAAGGAAGTATTTCTTCACACAACATACAGTGAAACTGTGGAATCCTTGCCAGAGGATGTTGTGAAGGCCAAGACTATAACAGGGTTCAAAAAAGAACTAAGTAAGTTGATGGAGGACAGGTCCTTCAATGGCTGTTAGGATGGGCAGGGATAGTGTCCCTAGCCTCTGTTTGCCAGAAGCTGGGAATGGGTGACAGGGGATGAATCACCTGATGATTACCTGTTCTGTTCATTCTCTCTGGGGCACCTGGCATTGGCTATTGTCAGAAGACAGGACACTGGGCTAGATGGACCTTTGTTCTGACCCAGTGTGACTGTTCTTATATTCATACCCCAGGATTCAAAAATGCCAAAATTGTAACTATCTACAAGTGCAAAGGGGACAGACATGACTGCGACAATTTTCATGGCATTTTGTTCCTCTCCATAGCGAGTAAGACCCTGGCTAAGCTGTTGCTGAAAAGACTTCAGGTTATTGCAGATGATTACTCCGTGAATCTAAGTGTGGTTTTTGTTCTTCATGCAGCATAGCCAACATGATATTTTCTCCTGTAACAGGTGTAGTGTAAGCTGCTGAACAACAAATGCCTGCATCTGTAATTTTCACTCCATGTATCTGAAGAAGTGGGTTTTTACCCACAAAAGCTTACGGTGCCATCGGACTCCTCCTTGTTTATCTGTGAATACAGACTAACACGGCTATCCCTCTGATACTTTGCCCATGCTGTATTCCTTTTTGGCCTCTGCCTTAATGTAAAGAAAACAGATATCCTGTACCAACCATCGGCCAGAAACCCATCACTTCCATCAGCACCAGAAATAAAATTGAACGGCTGCCAATGAAACAACATCAAGTCTTTCTGCTACCTGGATAGCACAGTTTCCGACAACACCAGAATCGACAAAGAACTTTCAGCACACTTAAACTCAGCTGCTTCTGCTTTCAGTCATCTACAAAAAGACTATGGACCTGATGCGAGGGTTAAAGTGTCCACAAAATGCCAAGTTTACAGAGCTGCTGTGCTCCCTCATCTCCTATACTTGTTAGAGACCTGCCCTTTTAAAAACTTAACTGCCTGCAACAAGGCCACCAACGCAGCATAATGGGAATCAAACGGCCTGACAAAATCACCAACAATAAATTACTACAGCTGACAGCCATGCTAACACAGAGGTAAATGGCGTAGGTCAGCCACATTATACATATGGGTAACAATTGACTGCCTAAGAGAATCCTGTACTGTGGACTTGAAAAGGCAGTAGGAATGTCGGCCATCCCAATCTCCTCCACAAGGATTGCATCAAGTGGTACATACAATCTGCCGAGCTGGACTTAATGACTAGGGAGGGTATGGCCCATGACAGGCAAGCTTGGCACTCCACTATGAAGAAAACAGAACGAGCAACAGAATATTGTTGTGGATCTAGACTAACATGGCTACCCCTCTGATACTCAGAATATTGTTGTGCCACGTTGGCCAACAGAAAGAGGGAACGTAGACACCAATTTGCCCTGGCATGTCTCCTGAGCCCTACATGTGATTTCCAGTTGTACAAGTGACAATCATTAGTCTGCACATACTCTTCCTGCCCTTCCACGCAGACTTTCATGTCTTAGTAGAAGCACCAGCAACTTTGCCAGAAAAATCTCTTCCTCCTGATTTCCAGCTTGATTTTGCAGGCTCACGTCATGAGGTTCAGATAAACATCCAGGGTGAAATCCTGGCTCCATCAAATCAATGACAAAACTCCCACTCAGGTCACTGGAGTCAGGATGTCATCCCTGGACTTTTTGGATGTTGTCTCACATTTTTTGAGGTTGGCACATTCCTAGCAATAGGCACAAGCCACTTTTCCAGCAATTGTAAATACGGCTTAAAAATAAGGTAATTCAGTGAGATGGCTCTGCTTGATTTTCACTGGTCCCTGCCCTATTCAAGAATTCATAAATCAAAATAATGTAACTATGTCATAAGTGTGAAGTAGCCTAGAATTAGTGTTTACCTGTAAAGGGTTAAGCTAAAGGTAACCTGAGAGGTGGACAACGGACCAATGAGAAATTCCTTAGGAGACAAAGGATTTTAAGTTTCAGTTTCTCTTTGGGTCTCTCTTTGTTCACCTCGGCTATGGGATGAACACAGCTATGTCTTTTACTGTAACTATAAGATTCTATCAAGTACCGTAGCCAGTAAGTTTACCTTCTTTTTATCACTTGCAGGGTTGTCAGTGGTGAGTGTTGGCTGGGTGCTTCTTAAAATTGTAAAATTCAGCAAAGATATCAACAGTGGAAAAAAGTTGCCTCGGGGGGAGAGGTTTGGTTTCTAAATCCTTCTGTTGATTATGGTAAATGCTGTTCTATTGATGGTTATAAGGGATTTATTCCTTTCTTTTTTTCTTTTATTAAAATCTTTATTTTAAGAAGCTAACTGCTTGTTTTTCATTGTGTAAAATCCTGGTTTTAAATCGGGCACGTCTCGCAAAAGCAGGCAAGGGTTGGTTTTTTTCTCTCAAGCTTCCCAGGGAAGGAAGAAGTTTGGGGGGTTAGTGGAAAGGGAAAGAAGGGTCCCAAACTACCCTAAACCTAGTTTGGTGGTGGCAGTGTACCAGGTCCAAATACAAAAAAAGTTGTGTTCTAAAAAAACACATTTTAATCCAAGCTGGTAAAATAAGCTTGTGGGGCTTATTTCTTTTTTCATGCAGATCCCCACATCTGTACCCTAAAGTTCAGAGTGGGGAGGCAATCCTGACATGGTGGCAGGGGTGGGATGAAATTTTGTGAATCTAAAAAACAGAATTTTGCAGAAAGCAGTTTTTCTCTAAGGTGAGACCTCAGCAAGTGCAAAGCAGGTAGTGGTGTTAAGTTAAACACCACAGGGGGTCACTCTGGTAAAACTTGTTCCGCAGGTTTTGAAGCTGTAGATAGCTCCACGCTTTCGCTTTTTCAGCTGCCTCAGGGCAGGGAGGTGAAAGTTGGTTTTTTTAGAGGGTTTTCTCCTGCTGGAAAGCAAAGAGTAGCCCAGGTTGGCAGTTAAGAGTTTAATAGGCTCATTAAGTGCTAGGCAACCATCCCAGGGGTCCCGGGGGAGGGGCAGGAACTGGTCAGTTCAGTTTTCTAAGAATTAGTGTAGGGGGTCTTTCTCCCTCTGCTGGTAAAAAAAAAACCCTGCTGAAAATTTCCAAGTGATATAAGAAAATTTTGTTTAATTTTCAGTTAGTAAGTTAAACACAGAAAGATTAAAATAACAGGTGGTAAGGGCCAAAAGGATTTAGAATTAGCCAAATTCCAAGCTAAGAAGAGACAAAAAGAACATCAAAGGCTGATGGAGAGAGAGAAAGCCGCCCATAAAAGGGCTAGGGAAGCCCAAATTAAAAGACAGAAGCATGAACTGGCTGTTTTGGAGCTGCAAAGACAATTTCCTCCAGCTGCTGACTCCACTTTCCCAAAAATCCACAAATGGGAGCAACTGTGCCCACAGTATAATGAGTCCAACAACATTGCCAAATATTTCATCACCTTTAAGAGACTGTGCACTCTACATAAAATCCCTAAAAATAAAAAAATGACCACATTAATAGCAAAACTGACTGGCCGAACTCTGGACAGCTTCAATAAGATGCCTATTGAGGATGCTTCAAACTGTGGTAAATTTAAGGATTTGGTTTTAAAACAATTTCAAGTTACACCTAACACTTACAGAGTAAAATTTAGAGCCCTTAACAGGGGGGCTGGACTAAGTCATCTGGCTTACATAAACCAGATGAAGGATCTGTTAGATAAATGGTCAAAGGAAGGGGTGTAACTACCTTTGAAGGAGTATGTGATTTAGTTCTACAGGAGCAGTTCCTGACTATGACCAGTGATGATGTAAAACAGTGGTTATGGGATAAGAAAATGGACTCAGAAAAAAGTCTTGCTTCTTATGCAAATCAATATGAGCAGTCCCAGATCGCCAGAGAGGCGGGAAAAATCGGGACACAAGGGGGGGAGGTGGCAGAAAAAAACAAACCTAATAGCGGTTGGAGTGGGTCCCAGAAGGGGCAACCCGGGACCACATTCTGTCAGAGGGGGCAGCCCCAGACCCCACCTACCTCCCAAGAAAAACCTCAAACACCTCACCATTCCACACCACCAGTCAATGGCAACCAACCTCGCACCAGTGACCAGTCAGCTGGGCGATGTTTTAAATGTCATAAGCTGGGGCATATTAAGGTCAACTGCCCCAAAAACACCAACCAAACACTGTGCATTACCCCAAAGTCACCCCCAAGGTCCTCAGGCCCAAATACCTCCCAAATACCCTCAAAGCGAAGAAAAACTGTAAAAGTGGGCGGAAAGAAGGTCACAGCGTGAAGGGACACTGAAGCTCAAATGTCACTTATCCACCAATCCTTAGTGAACCCCAAGTTAATCAACCCAGAAGTTAAAGTAACAATTCAACCCTTCAAGTCAAACTCTTTCAACTTACCTACAGCCAATCTACCTGTCCAGTACAAGGGCTGGTCAGGAAGGTGAACTTTTGCAGTCTATAATAATTATCCCATTCCCATGCTGCTGGGGGATAATCTAGCCAATCATGTAAAGCTAGCCAAAAGGGTGGAAATGGTCACCCGCAGCCAGGCTAAGCAAGCTTGCACCCCTATCCCTGTTCATAAGCCTTCCACCAGGGGCCAAACTGGGTTACCAAAAACCCCAACAACAATGGTAAAGCCGAATTCCCTACCAACAACTAAAACTGCCATAAAGAATCCAGTCCCAAAAACACAGCCCAAGCCAGTCCCCAAACCGGAACTGGCAAATCAACCAACACCTAAACCATTGCCAGCACTGAGTCCAGCGCTTGCAACCCCATCTACCACTCCAACACCAAAGGGCAACCTCAAGCCAGCACTGACAGCAGCAGCTACACTAACCCAACAGGCTCAGCCGAAGCCTAAAATGCAACCAGGTGCACCAGTGGAGAGCGGTCCACCACCAAGGAAAACAACCCCATCACCTCCATCACTTCCTGAGGAACTCAACCCGAGTCCACAACCCAGTAAAAAACTAATATCTCCGGCAATAAAAAAACAGTTCCAGGCCAAACAAAAAGCAAACAAAAGCCTCCAAAAAGCTTGGACGGCGCCACGGGGCAACCCACCGCCTCTCAGCTCTACCAATCAATCCTGGTTTGTGGTCAAAAATGAACTTTTATACAAAAAAACTCTTTCTAGGAAACATCAAAAAAACTGGCAGCCTCAGAGACAGTTGGTAGTTCCAGCTAAGTACCGGGTAAAGCTCCTGAGCTTAGCCCATAATCACCCTAGTGGGCATGCTGGGGTAAACAAAACCAAAGACCGTGTGGGAAAGTCATTCCACTGCGGGGGGATGGGCAAGGACATTGCTAATTATGTCCAGTCTTGTGAGGTGTGCCAAAAAGTGGAAAAACCCCAAAACCAGGTAAAGGCCCCTCTCCAGCCACTCCCCATAATTGAGGCTCCATTTCAGCAAGTAGCTGTAAATATTCTGGGTCCTTTCCCCCAAAAAACACCCAACACAGCTATGTCTTTCACTGTAACTATAAGATTCTATCAAGTACTGTAGCCAGTAAGTTTACCTTCTTTTTATCACTTGCAGGGTTGTCAGTGGTGAGTGTTGGCTGGGTGCTTCTTAAAATTGTAAAATTCAGCAAAGATATCAACAGTGGAAAAAAGTTGCCTCGGGGGGAGAGGTTTGGTTTCTAAATCCTTCTGTTGATTATGGTAAATGCTGTTCTATTGATGGTTATAAGGGATTTATTCCTTTCTTTTTTTCTTTTATTAAAATCTTTATTTTAAGAAGCTAACTGCTTGTTTTTCATTGTGTAAAATCCTGGTTTTAAATCGGGCACGTCTCGCAAAAGCAGGCAAGGGTTGGTTTTTTTCTCTCAAGCTTCCCAAGGAAGGAAGAAGTTTGGGGGGTTAGTGGAAAGGGAAAGAAGGGTCCCAAACTACCCTAAACCTAGTTTGGTGGTGGCAGTGTACCAGGTCCAAATACAAAAAAAGTTGTGTTCTAAAAAAAAACATTTTAATCCAAGCTGGTAAAATAAGCTTGTGGGGGTTATTTCTTTTTTCATGCGGGTCCCCACATCTGTACCCTAAAGTTCAGAGCGGGGAGGCAATCCTGACAAACTATAACTAAATACTAAATTGTGACATAGTCCCATCACCATATCAAAGCTAGAGGTCACTTGTTTACTCTTCCTTGTGTGCCATAAGTGAAGGCAACCCCATAGCAAGGGGTGTTATAGGAAAGCAATGATTGATCAGCAGGAGTTGAGTGTTACTTTTATTTTGTTTTTAAGACCCAAGTAACTTTGCTCATTGATTCAGTGGCAAGCCCACCAGGTAGGTAACAGACCCTGTGTGTTTGCTGATCCTTTCTGCATGTGCACTTCGCTAATAGCTCCCCAATTCCCCAGCAACACAGTGAGGTAAATGTAGGATAAAAGTAACTTTTTCCTCAGCGGATAGCCCTCAGCTAGCATGATGCTGAGCCCTACTAGCCTGCCTTACTCACTATGGGAGAACTCTCAGTAAAGCTAACCCTCCTTTCTACTTACATTTTACCAGTTGATTAAATTTGGAACCACAGAGCTCTACCGTTGATTTACCTGATGCTCACAGATGCTCCGATTTCTACAAAATGGGCATTGGTGTGCGAGCTCTCTAATTGTGAGTTCTTCAGAATGGGGCTAAACTGAAGATGCTTTGCTTTTTCTTTAAACAATGACACTTTCCACACCGAGGACTTTTGATTCTCCAGATCGCAGGTTGTGTTGTTACGTGCACCTATGCAGAATGAGTACGAAGTCACTACCAGGCCAGAATGACAGCCTTCAGAAACGACGGCAAAGCACAAAGCAGGAGAGAATCCAGATCTGCCCATGCTCAGACAAACTGTCTTTAGAGCTAAGAGGCCAAGGAGGAGGAAGAATTTTACCCAGCTCCTTCTGGGTCTGCAGACATGAGGCATATATGGAACATAACAGCACCCACTTTATTGAGCCATGTTAAGGAGAAGCATGGCCCAGCATAAAGGTTACACTTTTAACACAGAGGTTTTTTAAAACAAAGCTCCATAAACCTGTGGGACGGGGTAGAGGGAAGGGTATGTCTTCCCTATCCCTCCCAAAAGTCTAAGTTGCATGTGGTGCTATTTGCTATGTGGAAAATATGCTGGCCTGGCTTCATGGTTTCATGGGGGTGGAAATAGTGTCAGCGTGCTCCATTTTTTGCTGATGAACTTTAGTTCTCAATCCCAGTGCCACATGAAGTGCTAAAAGGGCAGAACATTTCAACCACACAATGAGGTTTTATTCTCCCTCAGCTCCCCCGATGAAAGATTAAAATTAAAAGGTCCCATTCCAGAAATAAACAAAGGAAGCCATTAAAAATTATTGCCATCACTGCTTTCTGAACTAGTTTGGTACAAGAGGTGGAGAAGAGACGATACAGCAGTAATAAGAATCAGAGGGGTAGCCGTGTTAGTCTGGAATTGCAGAAGTGACAAAGAGTCCTGTGGCACCTGAAAGACTAACTAAACTATTAGAGCATAAGCTTTCGTGGGCTAATACCCACTTCGCCGGATGCATGCACTGGAAGAAAACTTTTCTTCCACTGCATGCATCCAACA
>ML677332.1:92997716-93052332 GCA_007922305.1 Dermatemys mawii
GCTCTAATAGTTTAGTTAGTCTTTCAGGTGCCACAGGACTCTTTGTCACTTCAGCAGTAATAAATCATTACTATCCTAAAGGCCAGTGCTAAATAATGAGCCAATGAAGACAAGTGAACTAAGTAAGTCAGTGGCTCAGAATCAGAGGCAAGAGTTTTGCAGCTGAGTTACCATCAAAGCCAAGAAACCTGGTAAAAGGCACATTTTCCACCCTATCTTTTTATGGAGCTGCAGGACTCAATTGCTGTGAACGTATATGTTGTGCAATGTTATTAAATTTACAATGCAGCCAGTTTACAATGATTATGGTTTCAGGTTTTTCTGATAATTAGCTGTGTAACAAGAATTTTCTATACAACTTGGGGGTAAAAGTAAAGGCATGACCCAAAAGAGGAGCTGAAAGAGTTGTACTGCAGCCCATCACATTCACCTGCTGAACATCCATTCATTTGCATATGTAGAGTATAAAGTATCCAAGGCTGGGACCATCAAGCACCATAAGTTTCCTAAACTGGAAGGCAAGGTTCCAGAATCTGAAGACTTCTGACAATTCTTCTAAACACAGGCCTGGAACAACTCCAGCTCAGCAGTCAATGTTCCTGTTCTGAGGCCAAAGCACACGTTCCTGATCCACAGACAATCAGCTATCAACACACTTTACTATAGTGTCAATTAAAACTCGAAATATTGCTTTGTGGTCACTTTTTCCCCCAAGGCAAAATTAGCAAGGTGAGAGTTAGGTTACAGGTAAACTCTCTCTAGCATTTCCATCTAATATAACCAAAAGTCTGATTGGTTCAGTTTTTTCCAACAATTCTATAAACTGGTCAAGAACAGAACAATAGGTTGCCTCAAGAAATTTCAAAATGTTCTGCAAAAAAAGTCAAAAAAATCTCAACAAATTTTGACAAACTGTATTTAAAATACGGCTAGTTCCTTCTGAAAAACAAGTGATGCTGCCTCTTGATACATCTACATATTGTGACAAAGCTCCAAGTCTGTATTTGTGAGTCCTGTGCTTCCTGGCAGATTTAGGGGCCTCAGAAACTCATCTAGGCCCCAGAGTGACCTCCCTTTCTCAGTATAATTGGCAAGAGTCACCACCTAGTGAGTTACCTTCATCACAGGCCAGTATGGAAGGTGGAAAAAACGGGGGAGCCCGGGCCCGTCCTCTACTCCGGACTCCAGCCCAGGGACCCTAATAGTATCAGCTAAGATGGCTGACCTTTTAGGCACAAAACACAATACAATTCCCTGGGCTACTTCCCCACAGCAGTCCCCGCTTCTTCAAACTCCACTTCACCCTTACCTCAGGGCCTCCTTCCTTCTGGATGATATGTTGTCCACCACGCAGTCTCACCAACAGCACAACCTCCTTCCACAGCTCCTGACACCCACACCCACCTGACTAACTGGGAGGTTTTTATCTGGTTTCAGCCAGTCCCTGATTGGCTTCAGGTGTCCCAATCAGGCTAGCTGTTTCTACTCCTTTCTAGAAGGTTCTTAATTGGCCCCAGGTGTCTTGATTGGCCTGGAGTAGCCTTTGTTTGGCTATCCAGGGAACAGGGACCTGCACATCCTGAGACTAATATACCTGCCTTCCAGCACTCTCCTATATCCTTCTGGTCTGACTCTGTCACAATATTTATATGGATGTCACTACTGTAGAACCCATCATCTATTTGTAATAATCCTCTGCTCTAGTGAAAGCACAAGTACTGTCGATCTAAACGCATGCTAGGATTTAGGGCATTGTCTCACACATGCTGTTTTCAAACAACAGCTTGCCCTGACATTACTGGTGTTCAGTGAAAGCTAGAGGCTGAAGGAGCCTTCTCTGCAGATATTGGTACATTTGCATCCATATTAAAAACCAACGATCAATCCCAAGAAGTGCAAAAAACACAATGGCTGAAACTACATCAGGACAATGTCCCATTTGAAACCCAGTCTTTAAAACAGATCTAGACAGTGTCTTGCTACACTCTTTTTTTAAAGGCCAGTCAATGGATATTATGATTTATGTTAACTTGCTGCATTTATCTTTGCTCTTGATAGTCAATGTTTTTGCTCTCCGCCATTCGGCACTTGGATACTGTTGTGCTGAATCCAGGATAGACTAGATTAGAGTCCAAGTACAAGCTAGAGAGTCTAAAAGAAGAGGCTAGTGTGTGTCTGCCAAGCAACACTGTCAGTAGTGGAGGGGGAAGAAAATATTACTACAAACTGCCACTTTTCACCAAATGTAATAAGCAGCTCATATGCTCCCATTCTCATCAGAGCCTGTAATGGAAAAGAAAATGCCACAAAATTAATCATTTCTCCTGACAAAAAGTGTGATAGGAAGGGGGGAATATTACAGCTTTAAATCACACTCATTACTTGCTTAGCACTGTAATCTGGCAGGCATTATTAAATGGCATTCCTGCTGGGCTTTCTTTGCTGTATCAATGACTGGGTTGACAGAATTCTTCACTGTTTTGCTAAGTAGCATTGCTGTTTATATTTGAGTCCACCGACTTCAAGGCAAAGCTAACCCGTTCAGCCATCGGAAGAGGTGCAGGCTCTCGAATCGCAGTGAAACTAAGGGGATATGTCTCTCTACCAATCCCAGGCAGCTGGGATTGCTGCTCACATGGACAGCCCTGGACTAGCTTTCATTTCACTAGCTTGGGTCCCTGAGCAGAGAACCGGTGGCAGCTCCTGCTTCAGAGCCGCTTGTACAATCCTTGGCTTCACTGCTCCAGGACTCAAGCTAGATAGATTGAACCTACATGGGATATGTCTACTGGAGCTGCAGGCACACCCACTGAGGGCAGTGCAGCTGCACCCTAAAAAAGAAACTGGCGATCTCTCTGAAATGCGCTTCCTAGTTCAGAGTTGTATCTTCGGAGTCTTTTGTAGGTGGGCGTATTTCGTTGCTGGTTGACTGTTTCCTTGTCATTACAGACCCTTTCCATTTTATTTGCTCTATAAAATTAATTAAGTACTGGATGGAGTGGAGGAAGCAGGGATCCACATTTCCAGGACCCAATCCGGCAGTCCTTGCAGACAACAATTTCCTTTGGCCTCAAGTCTACTCAGGAAGACTGCACAACCTTACCACAGGCAGAGATGTTTGCATCACTCATGGCTCAGCAGTGCTGTGATTGTTCTTCCCTGATGTGGCTCTTCTTACACCATCCACGCTGTGTCACGTCCAGATATGATTAGTGCAATAGGATATGCTACCCCTGCAGTCCACCTGGACAACTCAGCGCAGAAGTGTACCTGTGAAGTAGCATATCCTCAAAAAAGCAAGCCCCCGTGGTGCTCTGGGATCAGCCCTGGCTGGCAGAGTGAAGTCTAAAGAGGTTGGCTAAGACCAATGACATTCTAACATTATTATTTCTATTGTACTAGGCATTGTACGAACATAGCAAAGATGGTTCCTGCCCCACACGGAGCTTCCAATCAAAGTACAAGACAAGAGACGTAGCTGGATCAATGTGACAAGGAAACAAAGGGAACAAGTATGATGTAGCATCTGCCTGTCTAAGAAACCATACTGGCAACCAGCTACAGCTCTTAGTTGGAAAGGGAGAGAGAATTCCCTTTAAAACCTTTGGTCTGAATTATCCTGAATCTGTTTCCTTTAGAGTCCTGCAAGCCCATGTGTTTGCCTAAGCCTTTGGAGAAGAACAGCATCCAGGGTATGCATGTAATAGGTGCCATAGTATTTCTGGTCCTTTCTTTGCTAGGCAATTTTTTGTTACGTAGGCTGAGATGGATTGCAGAATTCATAATTTATAGCAGATTATGTTTATAGTTACATTCAATTACTGTCCCATCTCAGACACTGCAATGTGGCACTGGCTGGCAAGTGTGTTTTAAACAGCAGTCACTCTTTTTATCTCCTTGCAAAATGCTGAAAGTCACTGACGTAGACTAAAAATATTCATAAGAATATTTATCTTCCAGCAGCATTTACGGCTTAGTCGGAAGAGTTTAAGTGGATAATAGCCATTCTGAGCTACATTAATTAGGGGAAATTAGACTGTTTTTCACTCATAGGTTTGTTGAAATGTATTTATGAAAATATTTTGACAGCTGCTGGCAAATGAAAAAAATAGAACCTGGAAAAATATTGAGGCTCTCCCAGGAGCACGCCATTGTTTTGGTCCCTTAACAAATCATCTTCTAATATCCTCTCTGGAGGCTCCATTCAGGAGTGAAAATATTATAGAATGTTTAAATGTTTAATTTGGGGAACAGTGTTACATTAATATGCAAAGCAAACTTGGTTTATACTCAGCGAACAGATACACAGATAACAGCAATAGAGAGGAAGGGGACAGGGAGATGACGGAGCACAAGTTGCGTAGCTAGACATTTGCTGGGCCAGGACCTTGCATTCCACAGAGTGATGTTGTTTGCTGGGATGCTCAGGATTAGGCACTGCTACTGAAAGGCTGCGGTAAATTATAAATCAGCATATGTGCAAGGGAAAAAAGACAACCCATTAGTAAACCTTTCAAATATAGATAGCCTCTCAGGAGATTTAGTTTGTACATTATTCACAGAAATAACTTTGATGGCATAAAGATTTGTAGAGCATTTCAATTGCCCTGTGATAATTAAGAATTTGTTCAGTGAACAAAACTGGAAACCTAAAAGTCACAGTAGCTGAACAAATTATTCCAAAATCTGCATCATTTATTTGATGACAGTCCAGTTTTGGAGAAAATTAACATAAGATGCATCTGAGTATCTTACACTGAGTTGAGAACTAGAAGAAGAATTAAAGCTGTTTTATTAGACTGCTGGAGTCTCTTTTCATAGGAAGCCACAGACATTGCTATTAATAATTTATGCTGTAAACCACTCTTCAATAAAAATAAATGGAATTTTTGGCCCATATCTTCCAAAGCTGCCCATATTTGATTCACTATAATTACAGCATAGACATTGAATGCTTCAGGAGATAAAGCAGTTGTACTTGGTGCATATGCAGCCTGCGATTTTCATTTCCAAATTTCTCTGTGACAGACTAGTTTAACTTCACTGAAATCCACTTGGTTCAAATATGGCTTTGAATAATGAACTGACTCTCTTTTAAAGCAGACCTACCAAGAGCAGGAAGTGAATAATGGTTTTCATTGAAATCTAGCTCCACTATATTAACATATCTAAGGTTTATTATTCCTGGGCCAGAAAAGGAAATATTCTGGCTGGATCACTGAAAGATAAACCTACTTTCATCCTTGTATTTAATGAAGACACATCAAACACAAGTAGTGTATTCCATCATGCCAAGGATTGGTTATAGGAAAGAAGACATTTTGCAAAACAGAATTTAAAGGAGAAAAAAAATACAACTGCAGTGGTGAGTAAGTGGGATCGGGGACGAGAGAGCTCAGTGTGGGACAGAAAGGATAACTAGTTTAGATTGGTTTTTATAAATATCCTTAATACACACCTCTCAGTTTCCTACCTGCTTCAATCTAGAATAGCTGTTCTCAAACTCCATTGCACCGTGACCCCTTCTGACAACAAAAATTACGACATGACCTAGGAGCGGGGGCCGAAGACCGAGTCCACCTGAGGCCTGCCACCATGAGCAGAGGGGCCAAAGCTGAAGCCCCAGGGCTTCTGGGCAGTGGGCATGTGACCTTGGCCCTGGGCAGTGGGGGTGGGGCTTGGGCTTCAGACTTGCTGGCACCTAGGGCCAACACCAGCTTTGGCAACCCCATTAAAATAGAGTGGGGACCCACTCTGGGGTCCCGCTCACAGTTTGAGAACCCCTGGTTGAGAAGCTCTGACACTTATTCAGAAAGAATGGAGCTTTAGACCATGCATTTGCAGGAAAGTCTCTGGGACAGATGACCAGCTACTGACCACATAGCAAAGACCTAACGGCCTGTATTTAATGGTATTTCAGCTCCCAAAGATGTATATAGGGGCTTAACAAGATTTTTAAAAGCCTCTAGACACCTATCATCAGCTTTAGGTGCCCAACTACCTTTAAAAATCTGTCTCTTAGTGACCCTCTCAAAATGCTTACTTCTTTTGGCTCTCTTCTATCAGAGCTCATGCTCTAATTTATTTATTACAGTACAGAAAGGTCCTCAGGGCTTAGTAAATATTTACTGAGCCTTGACTCAAAAGTATTTATATCATGCTGGAAAAGTGGGATGTGTCCATGTTTATAACAAATAGGATGAAACTGTTTTAGCTACATTTCAGTACGTTTTGGGGCCTTTTTGGAACATCCCCTACTTTAGCTACCTCTGAGTTTATATTCTACTCAGAGGCCACATTCTTTGCCGAAAGGAACACTAGATACCATTCCTGAGATCAAGCTTGCCCTTACATATCTGAGGTGCTTTCACCACATCAACCAAAGAGTTGCAAAGCAGTCCTTCCCACAAGAGTTCCCGGCCACTGAAGCACGAAATCCCAGACGTGGGAACTGAACCTACCCTGCACACTCAAATTAAAGAGCAATCCAGCTCCTTCATATGAATCATAAAATCGTAGATTAGGGTTGAATGAGACCTCAGAAGGTATCTAGTCCAATCCACTGCTCAAAGCAGGACCAATCTCCAACTAAATCATCCCAGCCAGGGCTTCATCAAGCCAGGCCTTAAAAACCGCTAAGGATGGAGATTCCACCATCTCCCTAGGTAACCCATTCCAGTGCTTCACCACCCTCCTAGTGAAACAGTGTTTGCTAATATTGAACCTAAACCTCCCCCACTGCAACTTGAGACAATTGCTCCTTGTTCTGTCATCTGCCACCACTGAGAACACTCTAGATCCATCCTCTTTGGAACCCCCTTTCAGGTAGTTGAAGGCTGCTATCAAATCCCCCCTCACTCTTCTCTTCCACAGACTAAATAACCTCAGTTCCCTCTCCTCATAAGTCATGTGCCCCAGACAGCCTAATTATTTTCGTTGCTCTCCACTGGACTCTCTCCAATTTGTCCACATCCTTTCTGTAATGGGGGGCTCAAAATTGGATGCATTTCTCCAGATGTAGCCTCACCAATGCCGAATAGAAGGGAATGATTACGTCCCTTGGTCTGCTGGCAATGCTCCTACTTATACAGCCCAAAATGCCATCAGCCTTCGTGGCAACAAGGGCACACTGCTGACTCATATCCAGCTTCTTATCCACTGTAATCCTCAGGTCCTTTTCTGCAGAACTGTCGTTTGGCCAGTTGGTTCCCAGCCTGTAGCAGTGCATGGGATTCTTCCATCCTAAGTGCAGGACTCTGCACTTCTCCTTGTTGAATCTCATCAGAGTTCTGCTGGCCCAATCCTCCAATTTCTCTAGGTCACTCTGGACCCTATCCCCACCCTCCAGTGTATCTACCTCTCCCCACAACTTAGTGTCATCCACAAACTTGTGGAGGGTGCAATTAATCCCACCATCCAGATCATCGATAAAGATGTTGAACAAAAGCAGCCCCAGGACCAACCCCAAGGGCACTCCGCTTGATACTGGCTGCCAACTACACATCAAGCTGCTGATTACTACCCGCTGAGCCTGACAATCTAGCCAGCGGAGAACATCAAGGAGACAACCACCGGATCGGCATTCAGTATTAGGCATGTTTACTGTGCTACACCATTGCAATTGGATATCTTTTTCACCATAATACCATTTTCAGCCTCCCCGTACTGATTTGACATAGTGTGTTGTTTTACTACAGCATTAAATCAACAGCAATAGGACTTTTCTGGCTAGGAAATGTAAATAAAATTGTTTCCACTTCTAAGTGAACAAAGGTCATTATAATGGTCCCTCGCTCTTCTGCTCGGAGACCACTCGGACTGGTCTGGCCTGGGCAGGACCAGAATCTGCAAGACAGCCCATAGTCCCACAATAGCACCAGGTGGTCCCTTAGTTCTAGTCAGGCTTTAGTATGGGCCTGAGTAGCTCAACTAGGCAACTCTGAAACAAGGTCTATCTCCGCTGGCTGGGGCCTGGGCAGGGCTCAGGAAGCCAGCAACCCTGATACAGTCTATCAGAGCTGTGGCCCGGCTGGAAGAGGCTCAGGAAGCCAGCAAGCAAACAGTCTATTGGGGCTGGAGTCAGCCAGCAAACAAACAGTCTTTATGGGTGACGATAAGGGAAGCTCTTCTTCAGAGCCAGAGCCTCCTTGTACTGGGTAGAGGATTTGCCAGCCCAGGCTAGGGCGGCAGGGGGATGTGGGCCCACCCTACTCCACCACGTCCCAGCCCAGGGCTCTGGCAGGGGCAGGATCGGCTCTCCCTGAGTTGGGGGGGATCCAGCCGCAACATGCCAACTGGGTTACCCTGGCTCTGCAGCTGGCTGCTGCGGGGCTGCCCCTGGGCCACTTCCTCTCACCCCGAGGTCTGGGACCTCTAGCCTCCAGGCCTCTTCCGGCTCCTTGGGGTAGACAGCAGCAGATACTCTGGGCCAGTCCTCGTCAGTGCCTGTAGATTAGGCTCCGCCCAACGAGGGTTCCTCTTGGGGAGGCGGATGAACCGGAAGAGCATCTGTCTCCTCCACAGGCTCTCTCCCAGCTGTGCTGCAGGGCCAGTCTCTTATACTTCCGGCCACACCCTGGTACTTCCGGCGAGGGGAGCAGGGCTCTGCCCTCCAAGGGGAGTGTAATGGTCCCTTGCTCTCACTCAGAGGGAGATCACACAGGCTCACTACAGCCCTTTATTGCCATGCTGTACATTTAGAAAGACAATACAAAACATTCCATCTTTCAATTTTGGTGGCAAAATTCATCAACAGAACTATGTCAGCACATCACAGTTTGTAACTATTTCAGACAACCAAAATACGCTTTGGTTTTCTGTAAGTTTTAATCATTAGCATCACATTTTTACAGGCTGTGAATATACTGTCCCATTCTAAATGAATGAGCAGTGTGATGTTGTTGTGGGTGGATCTGGGGCTCATGAAAATGTTGGACTAGCAATACTTGCAAGAGTCAGATATACTTCACGCAATTATTTCTAATGGAATCTGAAATATCAGTCTTATTAGTTGGAAAAGACTAAGAACCTATCAGTTCCAGCTGCTGATCTGTTGCTTTAGCTCACCCGGTAAAGATCTGTGGGTTTGGGAGCTGAAGGTTACATATTCTCAGGGTGTATGTGGTTAGCTGACACCTGCGTTATAATGAGAAAGAAGTGATCCAGTGGTGTGCAAACAGAACTGGGATCCAGACACCTGAACTCTGCCACCTTGGATTAGCCAGCACTTTTGGAAATTCAGGCCCCTTTTAGGCATCTTGAATTGGGCACCCAAAATGGTGGCACTCAGAATGACCTGTGCTTTTTGAAAATCTTGGCCTTAACCCCTCTGCCTCCATCTTCCCAGGAGGCAAAGGAGAATAGTCATTACCTGCTTATGTGGGGCTGTCACAGGGTCCACACAGGGTGCTCTAGCTTTCCCTATGCCCTGTGTTCTGGTTTCTCAAAATAAAGATCTTCACACCCTTTTCTTGTGTTCTCCAAGTGTCTTTTATTTACAGCTAGTAAAATAAACTACGGCTAGTGATTCTGGTGCAAGTAAAGTGCTTCCCACATCCCCAACAGTTACACCCTCTGCCCTGCTTCCAGGGTCTCCAGGCCCCTCAGGTACTTTGCCTACTATGAAGAGGCAGAGTAGCAGCCTCCCGCCTCTAGACTGACTAGGGCCCAGGGCTTTTCTAGCCTTCCTGCTCCTAGCCTCAGCTGTCCCATTTAGCCCGGCTTAATGCTCTGAGCTAGCCCTCATTAGGGCTTCCAGCTGGGCTTCTTGCAGGCTTGGCCCCTGGCCCTGCTGTCCACAAGCAGGGTTTAGCCTGCAGGGACAGGGCATTCACAGGGGTTTTACCCTTGCCCTGCCACAGAGGCCAAGAGGGTGCATTCGGTCCTGTTTGTAAATCTCTTTGAAGGCTTGGAAGTGAATTGCAAACTTCCAGATATAGTTCTTTCAGTGCACTTTACTCTGTCATACCAAACCCTTGCTCTTCACGTCCTGAGCCTCCGCTGACCAGAGGTTCCCAGCTGCACCCAGTGTGTGTAGTGCAAGCAAGGAAGCCACCACCAAACTACAATGCCCTTTGGTAGTTTGCAAACCACTACAATGACCCTGTGAGTTTTCAGTTTAACTAGAAAACTGCCAAAAGAATTTCAGGCTGTAACGGTGAGGAGCTGGCCAGCAATCAGAAGGAAAGCAAAACCCGTAGGTAGCTGCAATGCTTGTATCCTAAAAGCCATAAAAGCAGCACTGTGTTTTCTGAAAAAGCTTCCCAGTGTATAGAAGAGATTGCTCCACCCTAGTTCTTGCCCATCTCATGTGCTGTTAATTAGGGTTTGACAGATTTTGGTGGGAGGACCCCCTGCTTACTCCATGGGCTAGTGAACCGTAGTTAACTTATAACCGTCAGCTAAGAGAAAAGCTCTCCACATGCTGCAGCTCCCCCTAACCCGGCTACAGCCCTGCTCCTGGAAGTCTGTCAGCCTTTTTCACAGGCATTAATATTATTGCTGTGTTGACCTTTGAGTGCCTGCCATTTTGGAATTTACGGATCAGCAAGCACCAGTAAATTTTGTCAGACAATGCAAATATGAGGCATAGTCACTACCATCCTCCCTCAATAAAGAATAGCTTGCTACCGTGTTATTACAGAGACAATTTATCCTGATTGCTGGAGAGATGAAGAGCCCGGAGTTTAAGCAATAAGCTGACATGGAGAAATCCCTCCTGTTTCACTCTGCCCATGCAGAAATGGGTCACATTGCTGCATGCTGTCAGCAGTGAAGATGTGACTGAGCCAGCAGTGCAGTGCTGCTAAAAAACAACACACACACACACACACACACACGACACTCAATAATCTATCCTGGTATTACTTGCTCTCGCCAGATCTCACACCCACCACATCTCACCAGGCCCTGCCCGTGCCTGAAATATTAACATATTGGACAGAACTTTTCTTCTCTTTCATTTAGTAAAAAGACAGATCACTGGAAGAGTTCAGAAAGTATCAGAGTTTGTTGCTGTCCAATTACAACTCCATCCTTCAGCTCCAAGCGTTTCTTAAATGCTCTAGTCATTAAGATAATCACTATATGGCACATTTTAATTAAGGTCATGACACAGGAGATTTTCTCTCCAGTAATGGTTGTAGCTATCAGCCCTCGATACTTCCCCAGGTTAGGTTCCAATCAACCCCCCAAAGCCCCACTATACATATCAGGCATCCTGTTCCCTGGTGGTCTCTGGCAGACACAAACTAATCCCCATTTGATATGATCCATTTTTGACTGTCTCTAGCTCAACTCCAGAACCCTTGTGTATTCCCTTTCCATGGATATGACATTACTGACAAGACTTTTCAATGAAAAGCAATTTTGAGAGAATATGACAGGATATTCAAGGAAAGGGAATCTCAAATTCCCAGCCACATATCTGCTCCAGACACCTCATTCTAAACAGCCATACACAGGAAGGGAACAGAAACATGCAGTGTGACCTACATCTCACCATAACACAGGTACCAACTTCAGGGTCAGGATATCCTTAGTCCCCAGCTGATCTCCAGCCTTGTTGGGGGCATAGGCTATAGGTTGTAACCCAGACCGAGCCCAAGACTGGGGAGCAGCAATGCTGTCATAAAGTAGCCCAAAGTGCAGCTTGGCCAGACCAGAGACCGAAATGTGAGCTCGGACAAAGAAAAATTGCCTGCTGGAAACCCCTGGTCTTGCTCAACAATGATCGCATGAACCCACTCGACGACAGCTCACGCTTAGCCACAAGAGTTTCATCAGTTGCTTTCAGGTGATCAAAAAGAAAAACGAACCCCAAAGGCAGGTACTAATCTTATCACCTTTCAGGGACATCTTCCACATGAGTCTGAGTCTGCACACTGTTCTGCAGAAGAAAGGGGATAGGTAGGGCAGGAGGGCATCAAGATTTCACTATTTCAGCACCATCCAGTTCAAGGGCTGCTCTTGGAGGAGATTTAATTGCACAGAACTGATTTCATGAGAATAAGGGCTCTGGGACTGAACCCTCCAAGAGGAAATCTGAAATTAGGCCCTTCACTTGAATGCAGACAATGGAAGGAATCCAGCCCCAAAGAAGAGAAGCAAACAGCTCTCCAATCACTTTGTAAACTCTTCACATAATGAGAGCTGCTGTGGGACACAATGGGAACCAAAACATCAAAAATGAGTCTGTTCTATTCTACCCAGGTAGCTGCCTTCAGACCTTTAACACATGTCACCCTGAAATGCACAGGAGAGCTGATTTCCAGAATGAGTTTGGTTAACTTTCCTCTCTCCCTCCCCCACCCCCAATACGAACAAAAATGTAAACCCCAAACCAGCGGTTGGCAACCTTTCAGAAGTGGTGCGCCGAGTCTTCATTTATTCACTCTAATTTAAGGTTTTGTGTGCCAGTGATAAATTTTAATGTTTTTAGAAGGTCTCTTTCTATAAGTCTTTAATATATAAATAAACTATTGTTGTGTGGAAAGTAAATAAGGTTTTTAAAATGTTTAAGAATTTCATTTAAAATTAAATTAAAATGCAGAGCTCCCCAAACCGGTGGCCAGGACCGAGGCAGTGTGAGTGCCACTGAAAATCAGCTCGCGTGCCGCCTTCGGCACCCGTGCCATAGGTTGCCTACCCCTGCCCCAAAACATATTGTTTGGTAGTTAAAGTTACCTTGGGTTTTGATTTCATGTTGAACAGCTAAATATGTCTATAAATGCTAGGTAGAATGTCAGAGCAAATATTTACATTTTATATTCCAAGACAAAAAATTACATTACATGCAGCTCATATTGAAAGTACAAGATGGTAATTTAAGGATAAAACCATTCCAGGGTCAAAACTAAAAGCATTACCAATCTCCAAAATCTAGAGTTACATTTATCTATGGACATGCACTATTAAGACATCCAAATAACCTTAATTCTGCCCTGTAATGACACTATTCAATAACCCTGCAATTATGATGAAGGCATTGCAGAGTTTGTGGTCCCAGATTAGCCTAAATTGGCTTTTAAAGACTCATTAGGTTTATTTAATTATTTTCCCCTTCGTTGTGCCAAAAATTCAATAGCAGTCCCTGATTGTTCCAGCAGCATTTCTTGAGGCTCAACCCCCCAAAGCTATTGTATATCTCAGAATCACATGGCAGTATGGAAAGCAGCCTGTTCTCCCAGCCCAGGAAGGGCATAAGAGAGACGTGCTGGGTCCACAGTATGCTTCCTCCTTTACCGAGATCCTGCTGATGCCCCTCAGTGGGAGCTCTGCAGAGTTTGTGCTCCAGCACTGAAGAAGGGACAAGCATGGGGAGCAGACTACATTCTCCTCCATGCTCCTCACAGGCTGTGTTGCTCTTCCCACTGAAGGAAGGGGACCTTGTATTTGGCTGTTACATTCTTTTCTTCATACCAGACATATTTCTAACTTCGCGGGGCCTGCTCTTCACTGCAGCCCCCTGGTCTGTCCGCCTTCCAGTACAGAATGTGACCTCAGTAGCCACAACCCACATCCTTAACCAAGAGGAACAGCAGCTCCATGCGCACAAGCTGGGCAACCAAACACTAAAAGTTCACGCACAGCTCTAGTGTTAGATACAAATATTTAACACCAGCACATGCTCATTTGCCATTATCTACGCTGAGATTCCCTTTAGACAGAGAACCCACAGATATATGGCTCCAGCTGGCATATCTCACCTCTCTTAGAAGAAGACATCACAGGTAACTGCATAAGAAACAACTCCCACTGTCCCCAATGCCCTAGGAGGTTCTTCCCAACCAGGGGAGCACTAGGTTTTGAAATTGACTTTCCAAGGGCCCTCAGCCAACAAGCCTCCCTCCACCCCCACCCCCACCACACACACACACACTATATCTTTGTCTAAAAGAGAAAAGAGCCTCCCATGACTTCAAACAAACATTCGTAATGTGGAAGCTGAACATATTTATTTATTTAGTAATAAAACCCCTGCAAAGGAAAATGACAATGCCACACGGGTCAGAAAAATGTGTGTATTTTTACTTTTTTTTTTTTTTTTTTTTTTTTTAAAAAAAGCAGTATTTCCCCTCTACAAAGGTCTCCAAAGATGTGTAGCTAGTCAGGCATGCATTTTATATTTTCCAGGCCTTTGCGCTGAATCTTTAAACAGTCATTTAAATTACAAACATAACTCAACTATTTAGATATACAACGATCTTAAAAAAAAAGAAGCCCTGATGTACCAGTATTAACTCATATTGCAAATCAAATAAGATCACAGAATGTTACTAACTGCAAAACTGTTTCTGTAAGAGTTGCAAAAAATTTGGAGACATTTTCACTTAAAGAGATTTGATAAGAGGAAATTGATTTCCCCGGGTAAAGACGGTTTCCTTTCATTTAATATATTTCCTACGTACAACAGATAGAGTTGTGAGTTAACCCTTTCATAGGCTGCATGATTCTCCTTTTGGCAGCCAAATGAATGTTATCTCAGGGCATCTCTTATAGTCTGAGGGTATTAAAGTGGGTGAATGGAGAAGCTATATTAATACAATCTTACTGCTCTGGTGTTTGGAAATTCATGTCTACTGTTCCTGCAGCAACCAGAATCTCTCAGACCCTTTCTGCAAATGTGTTATTTTGTCTTCACCCTACACTCTTTAAATAAACTCCCTACTCTCTCTGGGGCTGTGACAGGCTGCACTGGTCCTTCGTGGCCCCCAGGCGAAGGCTCCTTGGTCCTACCACACCATGCCCCAGGAAAGCAGCAGAAAAGGTGGGTCCTCCAGGGCTGCCTAGAGAGGCTGCATAGAAGCAGCCAATCAGAGTCCAGAGGGCTCAGATAAAAACTGCTGTAGGGCCGGAGCAGCTCAGTTTCTGGCTGGGGCCAGAGGGAAGAGTGCTGTGTCAGGCCCAGCCTGGCCCACAGTTGCCCAGGCTAGGCGGGAGAGGCCATGAGAAGTTTGGCCCTGAGGTGAGGGGTGAGGATAAATGATGGTTTTCTGGTGTCAGCACAGGAGGGAGACAGACAGAGGCAGAGGGAGCTGCTAGGCACGCAGCTATCTGCTGTGCTCACTCTTGTTCTGGCTTAAAAATGGAAAGTAACACAAAAGTGTGGCTTTGCCCTGGGGAAGTGGGAGAGCACAGAGCCCCCTGAACGTTCAAAGGGACAGGCGATCACAAAGTGGCCAGGTGGGAAGAGGCCCAGGGAAGGAACAGCAACAAAGCCAAGTGAGTGGCACATGGCTGCTGTGAATAGAGTCCCTGGGCTGGAACCCGGAGCAGTGGGAAGTCCAGCGCCCCTCTTCCTCACTGGTGAAGTGGTGTAAGCCCCAACAAGGGGACAAGATGCATTTGTAAGCTCAAGTGAAGGGCTAAATTTAATAGGCTCAGAGCCAGGGCTGAAGACCCTCATGAGGGCAGAGAGACAGTTTGGTGAACTCTGCTACCCTGGAAGGGATTTGTTTGACTATGTAACCTGGAGGGAGGGCTGACCCTCCAAGCAAGGTCGACAACATATGGCGGTGGGGATGGGGGAGGGTGCCAGGAGCAGGAAACGGCCTGCAATACTGCATGCACTCTCACTTTTTTTAAGTTATATAAAACATACACCAGCCCTGCCTCTTGCTGGCGAAGAAAGAAAAGGGGAAATATTTGGTGACCTTCTTGGAGATGCTTCCTGTCCTGCAAGTGAGAGAAGACAGACCCCAGAAGATACTGAAAGTGCATGGTTAGTTAGGTAGGTGGTGTAAGGTGGAGGGATTTGATTTCATGGGGCAACCTACTATGGTGAGAGGAGGATGTATGGCTTGGACAGAGATGGTCTTCATCACAGTAGAAGGAAACCAATCCTCTGGGTGACAGACAAGCTAGAATAGCCATGAGGGCATTAAACTGGCATTTAAGGTCTGGAGGATGCTAGGGGTGAAATACAGTGCACGTGCTCAATTCAAAGTGGCACATAGGCAGAAGAAATTCTTTAGTTGTCTGTATACAAATGCTAGGAGGCCGGATAATAAACAAGAGACATTAGAATTACTCCTTTATGAAAGGAAATTTGGCATAATTGGCTTAACTGAAGCCTGATGGGAGAAATCACATGACTGGGGTGTTACTATCAATAGTTACAATAGTTACTGCATTTATGAAAGATAAAATGGGCAGAAGGAGAGCAGGATGGCAATTCAGAGTGATTGATGGGTCAGCCAGAAAGGACCTGAAGTGCTTATGAATCAATGTTCTAACTGTGGATAGATCACAAACTAGGGGTGTGATTCTGGCAGATCAGGTACCAGTTCATGCCAAGGTCCCAGATTCTTAACTGAACACAAACAACTACATGGCTGGAATCAGTCTGGTTCACCTGGGTGTTAGTATTGTTAAAATAGGTGTTATAATTCTAAGAATGCATTTAGATGTTATTGAATGCTTGTGAGTTGCTGAATACATTAATCTCACTTATAGCATGTGTATCCCATGTTGTAAGATAATATTTGAGCATTTGTACTGCAAGCCTCTGTAACTGTGTAAATCATCAGGCAGGAGAGAGACATTAACTAGCATGAAGTGCTGGTCTCCAACAGAAGGTGTTAAGTCCTGCCCCTCCAGAAGGTCCTTCAACCACAGATGGGTTATTGTGAGACATTAAAGAGGACAAAAGACTTTGTTCTGCTATTCTCATCCAGCCTCCAATGAAGATGAGTCATCCAAGTGGATTCCTCTCATCAGCTGAATTTGCAGCTCAGAAAACAAGGGAGGAGGAGCAAGATAACCCCTTGTGACGTTATTGACATGAACTGGGACCATATAGATCATTGTTGCAACCAAGGTCCTGTAGGCACCAAATCTTATGTAAAGGGAGTCATATAAGGTGCCTAAGACCAGGTTATGGTTTGCTGGTTATTATTATGCTATCTGTATACATGTGTCATTTTTGTATTTAAAGTTATGAATATTGACTCTATACTGTCTGTATCTCGAATTTATGCAATGCTTCTGGGTGACATCCCAGACAAGTTGGTGTTCACCCTTCCTAGCCTGCTTGGTGGCCCATCAAGGATCATCAGCTATACAATTGATCCATTGAGAGAGGGCAGACACACCTTGTGATTCAGCAAGGTATGCAGGGACTTGCCCATGTGACTCCAGACTCCATTTTGCTGTAATTTTCCACAGTAAGAACAAAGAGGTGTTCTTACACCTGGAAAGGATTATAAAAGGCAAATGCCTCATCTCCATCTTGTCTTCAATCCTGCTTCTGATCTCTGGAGGGACTTTTGCTACAAACTGAAGCTTTCAACAAAGGACTGAAGGACCCATCCCAGCTATGGATGTTTGTATTCCAGAGACTTGATTTAAACCTGCAGTCTGTTTCATCACTGCTACAAGCCTGAACCAAGAACTTTAACTTTACTGTATGTAATTGATTCCATTTAGCCAATTCTAGCTCTCACCTATGCTTTTTCCTTTTATGAATAAACCGTTAGATTCTAAGGGGTTGGCAACCGCGTGATTTGTGGGTGAGATCTAATTTGTATATTGACCTGGATCTGGGGCTTGGTCCTTTGGGATCGGGAGAACCTTTTTTCTTTTACTGGAGTATTGGTTTTCATAACCATTTGTCCTCATAACGAGTGGCTGATGGTGACGATACTGGGAAACTGGAGTGTCTAAGGGAATTGCTTGTGTGACTTGTGGTTAGCCAGTGAGGTAAAACCAAAGTCTTCTCTGTTTGGATGATTTGGTTTGCCTTAGAGGTGGAAAAACACCAGCCTTGGGCTGTAACTGCCCTGCTTGAAGCAATTTGTCCTGAACTGGCATTCTCAGTGGGTCCTGCCAGAACCAGCGCCGTTACACCCTTAACATGAAGAAACTGTATCTCTATGCTTCCTGGACTCTAGAGGGCAGGGTATTCTTGGCATAAGCAAGAAGTCCCAGCTGTTTGGCCTGGGTTAGCCTTAAGGACAAATAGAGCTTTCTTATTATAGAAGCTTCTGTTATCTTTTGAATTTAAGATTGTAACTCGTTTGTGCATCTACCTGCCTTGACCTTGTAAATAACTCTTGTTTCTCCCCCGCCCCCGCAATAATAGATGTGTATATAGTTTATTATAGGATTAGCTGCAAGTGTTGTCTTTGGTGTAAGATCTAAGGTCTGAGTGTCTTTGGTGTAAGATCTAAGACTGAGATTTAGTGACTACTCCTTTGGGACTGGGAGCAACCTCAATATTGCTGTGATTCTTGGAGTAAGGGACTATCTAATCTATCAAAGGTAAGCTTACCTAGGTGGCAAGACAGATGGTCGTACCGAAATGGATTCACTGTCATTCCATGTTAAGAATGATTCAGTGCCTGAGGAGTTCATACTTGATAATTGGTTGGTGACATCTAAGTATGGAACTCAAAGCCAATTTGGGGTTTGTATCCTGGTCTTAACAGACTGCCCTGAGGTTAGGATCCAGGCACAAGTCACTGCAGACAACATGACAAAGGGTCACAAGATAGGGGTAGCATGAGTCCCTTTTAGACATCAGATCAGATGAGGGAACATGATGAGCAGCTCCTTAAGTGTCTGTCTATAATTTGTTGACAGAAAAGTTGTGTTATCTTGGGAGATTTCATTCCGGGGGACATAGGCTGGTGGTCTCATGCTGCCACTAATAAAGCCCCCCTAAAGTTCCTCGCAATTATAGACTATAGGTTGCTAACAAAAAGTATTGCAACCAAGTCAGGGTAATTCTATAGTAGATCTCCTTCTGAGAGATCAGTTGGAATTAATCACTGAACTAAAACCTGATCGTCACTTAGGTGCAATTGATCCTGATCTAATTTTGTTTGTTATGTGCAAACAGAATGTAGTCAGTGCAATTCCTCTGATCCCTTTAAAGTTGTCTAAAATTAGGCACCGATCAATGGGAACTTCAATCAATGGGAGAGATGGGTGTTGAGCACCACAAAACCAGGCCATTGTTTAGGCACGTAACTCTAGAGAACCTCTCCAGCAATACGATTCATCTAAGCAACCCCTGCACTCATGCAGAGCTCCATGGAAGGCAAGTGTAACACCAACAGACCCTGGTCATCAGCAGGCGGGATCAAACCTGGGGCCTCGGGAGCTTAGTGCATGAGCCTCTGCACATGAGCTAAAAGCCATAAGGCTCTCAAGCAGACTCATTCCTCTCTCTCTAAGTGGTCTCAGTGCCGTAAGATGGGACAGAACATTACACCCAGAAGGTGTGTGGGTTACACGGGCACACGCCCACACAGGTCTAACTGAAGGATCTAGCTTGGCCTTGCCCTGTCTGTGCATCTGTAAAGCTGGGGTGATAATATTTAGCACAGGAATGATGTGAGACCTAAGTCAGGCATGTTCCCAAAGTGCTTTCAGCTCCTTGGCCAGAGACCACAACTCAGAAAGCAGCTTTAGGAGTGCAGGTGTTATTCTGATTGGATTCTTTCTAATGCTCTGGCTGCCCAGGCAATAAACCCTGCCCATGAAGAGAGAAATCACAGCCCTGCACAAAGTAAGAAGCGCAATAAAGCCTGACAAGAATAAGCCAGAGGTCCACGCTTGGATACTGCAGTGATGAAGATGACCCCAAAACTGGTTAAAAATGAAGTTCCAATGCACCACCTAAAACAAAGTATTAAAGGGAACTCGGAACCAAATCAGTTGAGACACATTTTGCTGTGTCGTCTAAGTTATTTAAATACCACCTCCCTGCTGTACTTGCTTCCTGAAACATGCGACTCCCAGGAAACTAGCTGCAAAAGAAACAGGGGCACTAAGATATTTAGGGCAGAGACTGTTGCTTTTTTTCTCTATCAAAGTTACTGACTCTGGACAAGGTTCTCAAGCGATTTTTGTCTCCCAGTGCACACTTCTGGGAACCTAGCACACTAGCACTTAGAGCACTGCTGGGAGATTTCTAATCAGCCCTCCTTCCCTTGTCCTTTGCATTCACCAGTGGGCCTATGCTTCCCTTTGTTTGTTTGTGTCACACAAACAGCCTCTTCCACCTGCACTAATACTGGAGGAATTGGAAGTGCAGCATCTCTGCCAGGTGAGCGAGCAAGCAGAGATAATAGCAGCGTGTACAGTGACAAATGGAAGTGTGCAGCTAAAACAATCCAGGCCAACCCAAACTCACAGCAGGAGAGAGACTGGGAGGGCTGCACAGTTCCTCATCACATAATTAGCTAATCAGACTGCACAAACTGTCTCCTCCGGCTAGCAGGAGCCGAGCAGCTGGAAGAAGGGAGCTCCTCACTCTGACCTCCGGAGAGCCCCATCCTACTCACTCAGTGGTGGCAATCTGGGAGAAGCACATCCGTCCCCAAGTTACAACCCGGTATCCTATCTGAGTTGGCATTTCCGCTGAATCCTGTCCTTACCACAGCTCTGAGTGTCTCGGGGGTGGGGTACGGGAAGAGCTGAGGGCCACCCGGGGAGAAGCAGTCAGTGGCCTCAGCACCACTGGAAGCAGACCTCCTGGCCGGTCACAAGCTTAGTGCCAATCAGATTAGTCCTTGGTGAACCCGACTGCTCCAGGAAGCTGTATTTGAGGACGTCATTTAGGGAGGGGGCCAAAGGAACCTGCATCCTCCCTGTCACCTTGTGCCTTGCAGCAGCAGATCTCCACGTGAGTGCTCTCAAGGGGAGTGGGGAGTCGTTAGTTCTGTACCCAGCTCTTCCCCCGCCCCCGTGTGCCCTTGTACCAAACAAGTGGCAACGTGCAGAGGACACAAGGGTGAGCCAGGGTCAAACCTGGGCCCTTCCACAATGACACACGACCCCCTCCCATGTCAGATAAATGAACAGCCCTGGCAGGGTGTATCCGCCCTGGGGCCGAGCAGCAGAAGGAGACATGATTGTGCAGACTAAGCCAGAGCACTCTCCTTGGACACAGCTCCCTGAGGCCTTGTGCCTGCTCCCATTACAATCAAGGGGTGTTTTACCTTCTACTCCAGTGAGAGGGGGCTGGGGGCTGGCTCTCCCTCGGCCTCAGTCAACGTTGGTGAACTAGGGATAATATTCAGCTGCCTTACAATCATTTAGTAGTATTACAGCAGTGTCTAGCAGCCCCAACGAAGACCAGGGCTGCATGCCGCAAACAACACTCAGGCAGCAGTCCCTGCCCTGAAGAGCTCACTGCCTAGGCAGACAGAAGGCAGGAGAAGGGAATGTCACAGTTTTCAAAACTCACCATCTTGGGAAAAAATTTCAGTTAAATTTTGACCCAAAAAAAGGGACAAAATCCATCCTGTTTTTCAGCCAGCTCACGGTGGGGAAAGGAGGCAAGATCATCCCCTTTTTACAGAGGGGGAACAGAGACCCGGAGTCCCTTGCTCAGGTCACCCCAAAGCCATAATCTGATCCCAGAACTCCAGAGGCCCAGGCTGGATCCCCAAGCACAGCCCCAGCCTTCCAGTCAAGGAAGGGGGTGTAGGGCGTGGGGGGGATCGGAACTCCTAGTGGTCCTTTCCCAGATTCTTTGTCTAACTCACTTGGTGGTGGCAGCGACACGGTTCAAGGACAAGGAATTTGTGCCTTAGGGAAGTTTTAATCTAAACTGGTAAAAATAAGCCTACGGGGTCTTTCATGCGGGTCCCCACATCTGTACCCTAGAGTTCAGAATGGGGAAGGAACCTTGACAAGAACAAAGGGGATTGTTTCTCCTACTGAAACAATCCCCTTTGAGACAAATCTCACCATTGTAACAGGGTTTCCCTAGAGTTCTCACCATTGTACCTAGGGTTACCCTAGAGTATCTCACCATTGTAACAGGGTTACCCTAGAGTTCAGAATGGGGAAGGAACCCTGACAACAACAAAGGGGATTGTTTCTCCTACTGAAACAATCCCCTTTGAGACAAATCTCACCATTGTAACAGGGTTTTCTACTCACCCTCAGGTGCCTCCTTGTGGCTATGTCTGGGAAATAGCACCTCCTGCTTAGTCAGTACAATTCATTTTGCTCGGGGTGTGTGAATACCCTCACCCCCACAGCGAAGTAAGTTACCCCAACCTACACGTGGACAGTGCTAGGTCGGCAAGCGTCTCCTGCCAGCATAGCTATTGCCGCTCATGGCTGGAGTAATTAAGTTGATGGGAGAACATTCTTCTGCCCGCTTACAGCGTCTGCATTAGCAGTGCTACCATTGCCCGGTTCCTTTGGTGCTGCTGTAAGCTCTGTAGTGTAGCTAGAGCCTCAGAGTTAAACTGAAATCTTACCTGCTGTGACGGAGTCAGACCAGAAGGATATAGGAGAGTGCTGGAAGGCAGGTATATTAGTCTCAGGATGTGCAGGTCCCTGTTCCCTGGATAGCCAAACAAAGGCTACTCCAGGCCAACCAAGACATCTGGGGCCAAATAAGAACCTTCAAGAAAGGAGTAGAAACAGCTAGCCTAACTGGGACACCTGAAGCCAATCAGGGACTGGCTGAATCCAAATAAAAACCTCCCAGTTAGTCAGGTGGGTGTGGATGTCAGGAGCTGTGGAAGGAAGTTATGCTGTTGATGAGACTGCGTGGTGGACAACATATCATACAGAAGGAAGGAGGCCCTGAGGTAAGGGTGAAGTGGAGTTTGAAGAAGCGGGGACCGCTGTGGGGAAGTAGCCAAGGGAATTGTATTGTATTTTGTGCCTAAAAGGTCAGCCATCTTAGCTGATACTATTAGGGTCCCTGGGCTGGAGTCCGGAGTAGAGGGCGGGCCTGGGCTCCCCCCTTTTCCATCTTCCATACTGGCCTGTGATGAAGGTAACTCACTAGGTGGTGACTCTTGTCAATTATACTGAGAAAGGGAGGTCACTCTGGGGCCTAGATGAGTTTCTGAGGCCCCTAAATCTGCCAGGAAGCACAGGACCCACAAGTACAGACTTGGAGCTTTGTCACAACTGGTGTCGGGAGTGGGAGTTTCTGACTTACTGTTCACTGCGCAGCAGAAGAAAGGGAGAGGTTTAAAAACAAAACAAACAAACAAAAAAAAGTGCACCGGGTGTGGGGTGTTCTCACCACAATGGAGGACGTAATAAAAGCACTGTTGCAAGCCACTGCAGCCCAGCAGGAGGCCACCCGAGCCCAGGCTATGGCACAACAGGAGTCCCTGCGGGTACAACAAGAGACTAACCAATTATTGATGGAGCAGGCCTCTCAGGATCGAGCCCTCTTGTGGGACGTGGTAGAACAACTGAAAGTCCTCACCACCAAAAACCAAGGATCTGAGGGGTCGCGAATATGGAGGGCTGCTGGTTGTCTGCCAAAGATGACAGCTAATGACGACATAGAGGCTTATCTCCTCTCCTTTGAGAGGGCTGCCTTGCGAGAGGCCTGGCCCCAGGATCAGTGGGCTAGCATCCTCGCTCCCTTCTTATGTGGAGAAGCACAAAAAGCTTATCATGAGATGCCCGCTGAAGCTGCCATGGACCACCCTCAGCTGAAAGCAGAGATCCTGGCATGATCAGGGGTAATAACAGCAGTACAGGCCCAGAGATACCATGAGTGGAAGTACAAGGAGAGTAAGCCTCCGAGGTCCCAATTATTCGACCTTATCCACCTCGCACGGAAGTGGTTACGACTGGAGGCTTGCAGCCTGGAGGAAATGTTGGAAACTTTGGTCATAGACCACTATATGAGGGGATTGCCTCCAGATCTTCGTGCATCGGTGGGCCAGAATGACCCTGCCACCTACGACGGGGTGATCACATTGGTAGAGAGATGGATTGCGGCCCGAGAGCTGTCCCAACTACCCAGAGAAGCCTTCTCCCAAAAGAAGTATCTGGGCCTGACCCCAGAAGGCCAGATAACCAAGCATCCGGGGAGCCCCAGGTGGAAGAAGGTAGTGGCCACAGAACAGCCAGGAACCCAGAATGGGGGGAACCATGGGGCAAAGACCCCTAACCCAAGAGACAAAGGAGCATCTAAAGCCTCTTATAGATGTTATGCATGTGGAGAATGGGGACACCTAGCGGCACAATGTCCCAACATTGAGGAGCCCATGCAGTGTAACCTTGGGGATTGGGCAGACCCATGCACCCTAATTTTACCTAGTGTGAATTTTGCCTTTAACGTTCACAGCAGTGCCGGGATCCTAGCAGTCTAAACATGTTTAGAGCCACTACTCTGAAACCTGACAGTCAGGTTCTCTGGTCCCTCCCTCCTGATTTACCCAGAGGCAGCTATAAAACCACTAAGTCAGAGGAGACGCATAACCCTCACTGTCAGAATAGCTGATTTGGAGAGACCCAAGTATTTAGACACCTAATTCCCTTTTAAATCAGTGGGAGTTGTGTTTAAATATCTTTGACAATCTGGGCAGTGGTGCATATCTGCCTGGTATGAGACACTTGGGAAAGTGCTCTGAACCAGTATTATCATTATTTAATTGTATTGCGACAGCATATATAGGACCCTAATCATCAGGAATCAGAGACCCACTGTAGTAGGCACTGTAGACATACGTAGTCCCTGCCCTAGAGAGCCCACGGTGTTGGACAGAGTTGATGGTCTTCCTTCATCAGTCCCTATAAAGACCTCTCTTCTACTGCCTTGCGCCTTGGAGAGACATTTGCATCGGGGAGTATAAAGAGGATGTAAAATGTCAGTGAATCACCCAGCGTGAAGAGGTGTAAGACACTACCCAAGGAAGTGGGGAATCAGGTCCCATGCCCATGGTGTTAATGGAGTCACCCTGGAGACGAATTTGGCCCTGTCTCTTGAAAGCATTCCAGCAGCAGAAAATCTCTCAGGAGAGCTCATGACAGCCAATCAAGGACAGTACTGTGCTGATTAATTGGATTTATTCTGTAGACATAGTTATTAATTGTGCAGGATTGAATTGGCTTATCTCCTGAAATGGGAGCTCTCCATTTTATTCCAATTAATGGGAAAAATACAAGAACAGGAGTCCCTCTGACTCTCCGACACTAGCGCTCTCTACTCCTGGTGCACCGGTGGAGGGGACGGCTCCTCCACCTCTCAGCACCACTCACACTCTGTCTTTGCGTGGCGCAGTTTAAGATTTTCAAATGGAAATTCCTCGATGACTGAATGAAAACCAGGGATCGTCACAGGGGCTCAAAGCCTGTCTCCCTAGGGGTCACTAGCAGTTTTGCCATCAACTTTAGTAGGGCCAACGTTTCTGTCTTCCTTCCCCCGCCAATAAGAATATCACTTAGCCCTCGCCTTCGAGATGGGAACACAGGCCCTGCTCCTGCAATGTCTTGCGCATAGGACAGCGTCTGTGCATGGCCCCGTGACAGCCAGTGAGGCTCAGATGAAAGCCTTAGTCCACCAATAGGCGGGAAGCTGTAGATTCAGGTCCAATTCCACCCCAGCAAACCCGCCAAGAAGGCGAGTGGCATTTCCCAAAATACCAAGGGACTTGGGGGGCCTTTTAAAACCTCACCCTACGTTCTGACGAGAGCTGGCTGGACTAGGCTGGGCAAATGAGATGCCATAAAATACATAAATAATAATTTAACAATAACAATAATAATCCTTTTGTATGTTTCATTTCACAGAACATGCTTATTTACTAACGTTGTAAATCATTCTAATTTACATACAGCTATAAGGACAAATTACCATATAAATCAATGTATGGCAAGTCAGCACAAATATTCCCCAAACGCAATAATATGAGACACAAAATGCACAGGGGTTTCAATCAAGATAATCGTAATAAATCACAGCAAGGTGATTAGTAAAACCTAAATATTTCTAAATCCTGGGTATTAATTTCTGGTTTATAGCTGCACCTAGACAGCCACAACCAACATCAGGGTCCCAGAGCTCTAGGCACTGTACACAAGAGACAGCCCCTGCCCAGAGCGCTTCCAATTTTAGTAGAGACAGAGGAGAGGGGAAACAGATTAAATGGTTCAGCCCAAGATGACAAGGCATGTTAGGGGGAGAGCTGAATTTAGATCTCCTGGGTTCACTACTTAGCTCTGCCACTGTCCCAGGCCCAACTTACTACACCACCCTGCCTTGCCAAAGTGTTTGTTTGCAAGAACCTTCATTTACTGTAATGAAAAAGAGGCATGAACTGAACAGCTGTTTGGAATTTGACCAAACCCACTTTTGCAGGAGTTGCCCAGCTCTGTCTCCCAGTGTTACACACCCAAGGTCATTGATTTCAGTTATAATCTTAACTAAGGCATATCTCCCCTAATCAGTTCCCTGCCTTGCAGGGGCCTCAGGCATTGATAGCAACTCCATCTCTCCTGTTCTCTGCCTAAGGCCTTGGTTACACTGGCACTTTATAGCGCTATAAAGCCTCCAGGAGCGCTATAACTTACTACCTGTCCAGACTGGCGAGGAATGTAGAGCGCGATAAACCCACAGTTATAGCACTGCTGGTAATCCTCTCTTCCCAGAGGATTAACAGCTATTGCGTATTCCGTGTTCCGTCTTATCTCAAGTGTGAATGAGTATTAACACAGATAGCGCAACAAGTGATCTCTGGGGACGCCCCCAGCCATTTAAGGCAATTGACGTCTCTTCCCCTTGTTTTGAACTCCGGCAGGAGGAATGCGGAAGTATGTTTTCAGAGTTTCTCTCTTAACTCGAAAGATAAGCAATGCAAATGTTTAGGGAGGGAGCCTGTGTGAAATACAAAGCCTGCCTATCTTCTCTGTCAAAGAACGCTTACTGACAGGCTCTCAGAAGGACGAACTCTCTTCCTCCGCATACACACAACACATTCCCCCTCAATCCCCTTTTTTGAAAAGCACGTTGCACCCAGCTGAATGCTGGGATAGCTGCCGATAATGCACCATTCCTGTGCCGCTGCAAGTGCCGGAAATGTGGCCACGCTACACCGCTGGCAGGTATCAGTGTGGCCATGCTATCACGCTCTCCCTATAGCTGTATATGAAGACAGCTATAACCAATACCGCTATAAACCTGTAAGTGTAACCATGCCCTATGGCACACAATGGTTTGGTCTAACGAAATGCTTAAAGCTAAAGTCAATCTATGCTAAAGTCAAATGCTCAACCTAGGGGCATCTAGGTGACATTTAATGGCCTGTGATATACAGGAGGTCAGACTAGATGAGCTAAAGGTCCCTGGAGAGTTTCACAAGGTGTAAGGTTAGTAGGTGGGATTTTCAGCCTGCATCTCCTATGAGCTCCATTGGGAGTGCAGGTTAAAGTTCCACCCCTCTAGCAGAGAATATACCCTCCTATAATTACCAGTGTTACATACACAGCACATAATTACTGAAAGTAAACGAGAGGAAAGAGTGCCCAGGGCAGATTTGCTCATGTGTCTTTTGAAAATCCATTAGGGGGTTAAAAATGCAGCATTTACAATTTTACTCCATTTTTCAATAGAATGAAAACAAACTTTTATAGTACTTGTATAATCTCCATCTGATTTAGTCAAATTCCTTTTCAGAATTAAGAGAACTCGCTAGAGTGACATGTGTCAGAACAATTGGGAACCTTGATTACAGTAAGTGGAGTCTGTCGCTTTCCAACAGCAGACAGCGTTTGATAAAACATTTCTGATCCAGCAAATGATCTGTCATAATAACTGTGCATCACAGAGCCCTAGAAATCTTAGCTATAACTTTGCAAGCTGTTAATCAATGAGCAATATTTGCCTGTGACTTAATTCAAGGTTTTTTCTTTTCATCTGAACATGTTTGTCAGGCAGAAAATAAGCCAAATAAGGAAGAGAAAATGGTTTACCAAACTAGATTCTATACAAAGCTGTCTTTCTAATTTAGCATTAAAATTTCCTATTCAATCAGATACTTGTTAGAACCCTACAAAAAACCCCAAACTTTCCAATAGCTGGGAATAGCCAAAGTAGGAGAAAATACGAGTGTTCCAAGATACCTTTGTATGGGACAAATCATATGGGTAATCAACTTCTCCCTCGTGTTATCACAGGTGCCAGATTCCAGCACACTCTATCTTCTCCCTGGAGCCTTATGAAATTCCATCATTAGAGGAGAGGGAGGAGTATTTGGAAATGCCACCGAGATGAGACTGCTACTCAGAGGAGGAGGAAAAGGTTCAGACTCTGACCCAGAGTCCTACCAAGTTATTCATCTGAGCAGTGTAGAGTCGCTAAGAGGTTAGCACTTGTGCTGCTCCAGGAAGCATGTCAACCTATACTGTGCAGCAGGCAACCGAAATGTGCAATCTACTGCTGTTAGAACTGGGGAGGGTGGGGCATGGGAAAGTATTTGGTACCAGATATGACAGGTGGTACACAGGCAGTTGCAGTCACACAGCACGTCTGAAGCGTGGGCCTTATTTTACAGCACTGTATCAAGAGCGTCACAATTCATTGCTATTTAATATTGCTACTTGGTGACTCCCGCCATTAGTTACTTTTATTATCCCGTATGCTGTCAGAGAGAGCAGACACTGTGGATAGATGGATGCAAAAGGATAATGAAAGATCGGTCTGTATGATCCAGAGCAGGGAAAGGCGATTGCTGTGTCTAGCATCAAGAAAATGCGGCAGAGGAAAAGCTGAACTTTAGGATGAGAATATAAGAACAGAAGACCAGCCAGACTGGGTCAGACCAAAGGTCCACCTAGCTCAGTATCCTGTCTTCCGACAGTGGCCAATACCAGGTGCCCCAGAGGGAATGAACAGAACAGGGAATCTTCATGTGATCCAACCCCGGTCGCCCATTCCCAGCTTCTGGTAAACAGAGGCTGGGACACCATCCTGTCTAATAGCCATTGGTAGACCTATCCACCACGGACTTACCTAGTTTTTGTTGTTGTTGTTGTTGTTGTTGTTGTTTGAACCCGGTTATAGTCTCAAACTGGATAAAATTAACAAGCATTTTTCCATTGCCAAGTACAGTGTTACAGGATGGGGCCCCGACTCTGTGCTGCACAATTGTCTGTGATCACTGTTCTCGGTTTGGCAGCTTGTCTGCAATGAACCACAGCACGACGAAGGCATTGAGAACAGAGGAAGGAGATCTGGTCTTCCCAAAAGACCCAGGTGTTCAAGAGAATCCAAGCAGCCTTTTTGAAGGAAAGGATCCCTGTCTTTATAGCAAGAACTCAAGCACATTCTGAAGGTCAGTTTTTAAAGGGCACTTTCTTTAACAAACTCTACTGAAAAGGGTAGAGATGAGCTGAGACCAGGCTGGTAATCTACAATGTCTCTGTGAAATACATGAACCCAGTTTCAGGGTGGGTTTATCAAAATAGCCATAGTGATTCGGGAGCTGACTTTCAATAGCACTTGTGTTCCTAGATCACTGAGGTATTTCCGAAAATCCTACTCGGTATTCGGTGAAAGATAGTTATTGAAGGGTGGTACAGGGGAACCTTGAACCTAGCCAGAAAACTAAAGAATTGGTTTAGAACTAAAAAAAGCTTTGAACTGAACAGAGTTTCAATCAGCCAACCATTCTCAGCCAATAATATTCCTTCCTCTGCCCCACAAACTCACCTGAGCCGCTTCCGTACCAGTAATCTGCCAGCACAGAGGTGCTGTGTCCCAGTCCCAATCCCCATGAGCCATCTGGCTCCATCAGGCATCTAAACCTTCGAGTGTTTATCCAAACAACTTTTAAACCTGTGGGACTTCACCCCCACACAGTCCCTTTCCACGGGTCTGGGAGCCGGCATGGTCCAGAATACAAGGAGAGAGTCCCAGTACATTGCTGCGGACAGGTGTTTGGATTTTAATAAACCCAAGCCACAGACCATGATGACAACAGTGGGATTACAGCATAGATACCAAGAGAAAAGAGTCATCCTTACCTGTAACAGTACAAGTAGGGCACCTGACACACCGCGTCATCATTCATTGCCTTGCCCGTCTCTGTGGATCTGAATGGCACCCACAGCAGCCACCCCAGTCACAGATATATGCAAAATGGATCTTACTTCATTTTCCAACAATGGATTTAACAGAAGGGGGCCCTAGAAGAAAAACAAATGCAAGTCGCCACTGGAAATGAGCCCCTGCCATTGAATTTAAAGCCAGATTTCAACGCCCCCAATGCCTGGAGGTGTCTGGGTCTGACTCCTCCACCTCAACCCAGCTTCACGATCATCCTCACTGTGATGATGTGTCTAGCAGTCTAGGGGGAAAACTTTTGCAGGGTTGGAGCACTGAGATGGATCGGCTGGGGGATACTTTTGAGCAGCCAGATACCAGGACTATTAGGGGAGCTCAATGGGAGGGCTATTTGAATCAGGGGGGCTCTGAAGGAACATGTTGACAGTGTGCCCCAGGAGTGTGTCTTTCTTGAATGCTTTGAGCCAGGCATTGTTTTCCTGCTTCATAATATGACCCTTGTAAGACTTGCTATCTGTGCTAGACTGCTCAGGAATAAGACATGCGACATTTGGAGAGGACCCAACACAGCCTATCTGGCTGCAGGAAGCTACAGACCTGCTCTGGAAATTTTACAGCCATATTGCAGAATCATAGCTGTCGGAGATGAAGTTCAAGGCAGACAGCTCCACGCACAGGTGGCCAAATCACAAACAATCATGTCACTAACTCCTCCCCAGCCTTGTTCCTGCTTCATCGTGTTCCAGAAACCCGAGGCAAGGGACCCAGTTTCAGGAGACACAGAGAAGTGTTTTATTTAAACAGACAGCTCCTAACGGAGCCCCGCAGGTGAACAGCGGGGGGCACGTCCAGGCACCACCTGCCTTGTCGCACTTCATTTTCACTCACAAAGGGAAGCAGCCGCTCGCTCCGACAGCTGCAGTCCAACTGGGTCCAGCAGAGAAGGGGCCAGTGCACCAGCTCGGCAGAGACCCGGGAAGCTCAGCAGATAGAGGGCGAGGCTGCAATGTTACAAGATGCCTGAGGAAGGGGCAGAGCCCAGCTGCTCTGGAGCCATGGAGGGAACCATCTGCAACGAAGAGTCACAATCGCTCCCCTGCTCCACGTCGGGGAGGAAGTTACTTCACCTCTTCCCCAGTGCAGCTGACCAGCTTCGGGGGTCAGCGTCTGAGTGCAGCAGAGGTACCACGGCTTCTTCTCTTCCCCCTCCTCCTTCAGGGGCTCACAGGCGAATGGCCCCTAGTCTCCTATCCCCAGCCGAAGTCACAACCTGAGCCCTCGTGCTCACCCCCCTGGGTGAGAGAGTCTAGCGCCCCACAGGCACTGACCGTGTGGCACTCCCGTTCCCAGCTCCTGTTTGTTGCAGCAGAGCAGAGGCGCCTTGTGACGACACGTACAGAAAGGCTTTGCACTCCTACCAAACAGTAACAGCACAACGTGGTGCACCCAGGACACCAGCCTCCCCCACCACCACTGGCAGCTGGTCCCCTTTGGGACAGCCCTTCAGAAAGCCTCTGGTCTCCTAGAAGGGCCCCACAACCCGCAGGGAGGGAGCTTTAGCCATGGGCTGCAGGAGCAGGCGCCTCCTTCCCACTCTCGCCGTCGCCACTGACCCTGCCATCACAGAACCAGTGCCTCAGGGGAGGTCGGCCTGCCTCTCAGTGGCACCTCACAGATCCCCAGCCTCTTCTGGATCAGGATTCTAGGAGCTCCCATGCCCTACACCACAATCAGACTCACTGCCCCACCGTCTGCTTCCATCCACCCTAGCCTGGTCCCTGCCCTTTCCCCCTACCCCACCCTCCCTCCCCATCACCCCCTTCTTCCCTCCGACACGTCTCACTCTGGTGCACCCTTCTGGCACCTACTTCAGCTGCTCTGCGTAGACCCCCTGAAGCTCCTGGTGCATAGGCTCCAGGAAGCTGTGTGCTGAGCCGGTGCCAGCCCCCTCACTGTTCCCAAATGAGGTGCATGTTTATCACCCAGTGCCTAGTTTATAACCCGAGTGCCCTGAAGCTTTTACCTCAGGGCAAGGTGAAAACTGGTGCTTTGCCTCCCCGAGGAATTAGCACCAAGGTAGCTGTCTCCCTGTACAACTCACACCCTTTTGTAAGCTCTCTGGGGCAGGGACCATATATTCCCGTGGTACCTTATAGACTAACAAACGCATTGGAGCATAAGCTTTCATGGGCTAATACCCACTTGCATGCATCTGACGAAGTGGGTATTAGTCCATGAAAGCTTATGCTCCAATACGTTTGTTAGTCTATAAGGTACAACAGGACTCTTTGTCGCTTTTGCAGATCCAGTCTACTCCTCTGGGTTCCCCTCTGATACTATATTCCTGTGCAACACCCAGCACAACGAGACCCACCCCCCAGCCTGCGCAGACCCTTGGAGGCTGTTGTCATAATGACCATTTTGATCACCGATATTCACGCTTCCTGAAACACCTACTTTTGCCATGTTTTTAGATGGCAAACCTCAGCTTTGACACGACTAGGCAGCTGGATGCTCACAAAGCAGATGTGCACATTAATTTTTATTAGGAAAAATGTGGCTGGTCCAAGCTGCACTGGTAGTTTGAGGCGGTAGCGCCCTATACTGCCTTGCGAGAGAATCAGGTGAAATGTCATCCACAGAGCTTAGATCCCCACAGGATGCCATCCCCAAACGACTGTACTTTGTTTAGATGGTCCTTTCATTTTTCTTACAGGCCTGGTATTTCTATAGCTAACACTGAATCTCAGCAAGGTAGGAGAGGTCTAGGGAGGAAACTAATGTGCTCTGGTGCCCCGGAGGAACCTGCAGCACATGCCGTATCAAGATTTAAGTTAACAAATCCTCAACATCATGATGACATTTTCTCCTCTCCCCCAAGGGATTACAGAGACTAGCAACCCTGGAGACCAGCATGCAGCCCACTGAATTTACACAACATTTAAAGAGACTTTGGTTTCTTTATTGCACTGGCTCCTGAAATTTATTAACATGGCACTAGATGTCCCAGGATTTCCGCCTGCCAAGTCAGTTCCTGCTCTCCGAGATGGCATTATAAATCAGACCCCAGGAGAACATCCTGCATGCTGATCAGAATAGAATGCAGGCGGTGGGGTCTCGGGGCTCCTCTGGTGGTGCTGGGGTCTTGGGGCTCCTCTGGCTGCGGGGGAGACCCGCAGGCACAAGGGGTGGCGTCAGCAGCCTACTCTCCCCAAAAGGGGGTTTACTCGCTGCCCTCCTGCCAGCTGTTAGCAGCAGAAGGGGCCAGGTTCAAATACCTTGGGGTTCCTCGTACAAATAAACATACACGACTGACTCAAGTGCCCGCTCGGAAACTTGGGAAAATTAATTGCTCTTGGACACCCTTAAGAAGCAACATTTCCTCTCACCAGCAGGGAGCATGTGCTCAAAACAAGGAAAAGGTGAGAAAAGAAAACACAGCAACAATAAATCAACCCTATATTTATACCAATAATACAGCATCCAACTGCACAGTGTCTTTGGCAGTGTCCTTTGCTCAGATCCCCACTGGTGCAAATCCCCAATAAACAAATTAACACATCATTTCTCCCCTCCCTCTCCACTACACCCTGCTCATGTTTTGCTATCAGTGGACAGCATAGCCCAGGAGTGCCATTGGAAAGGGTAGTCTCCAGTCCCTAGGGGAAGCACTGCCTGGCCTGCTCCTGATACTTTACCAACTAAACCAGCGATAGGAATGTCAGTTTTGTTGGTGCTGGGTAAGCAGGGTCCTTGTTTTCATATAGATCCCTTGAGCAAAGTCCCTGCCACCAAGACCATACACCTCGTCATAAGATTAAAAAATCCTCTGCCAGGCTAGCGTCCAAGCTCCACTACCCAGTAGTGTAAGACTGAGGCTTTGGTTATGGTGACTTGTCACTCAGGGCTATTCAATATAATTCTCTTGTCCTGTTGTCAAATAATAAGGATAAAAACATTTCATTACCCATACACCCAAAACTTACATGAATGGTCATAACCAAAATGACCAATGCGTTGGCACTGGCGTGGGGGGTTAAACATACAAATGAGGCCTGGCTCATTCTGTCTCTTTCGCCAACTCACCAATAGATGGTGGAAGAGTTAATCCCCTCTACAGAGTGAGCATCTCATGACTTTTAGCAAAACATTTTCAGTATAACTATAGATAAAGCATGTGTGTTGGAATTTTGTTTAATTGCAGTTGGAGGCTTATATCCAACCCTGTCCAAGAGGGAGTTCATTGCTGAAGGATATTTTTTTAGAACTAGGAACTTAACTTTAATGATTTAGTCCTCCCCTTTCATTCTGAAAATATGGTTGTTTAACCACACAGCTTTTCCGAATGCATTTAATACTACAAAAATGTATGATTTCAACACCAGTGCCCCTTCTCGTAGTTCCTGAATTATTCAGGGACAACAAAAAAGTTAACTAAATTTACTTAGTCTGAAGTAAATAGGATGAAATTTAATAAGGACAAATGCAAAGTATTCCACTGAGGAAGGAACAATCAATTATAAATATATAAAATGGGAAATGACTGCCTAGGAAGAAGTACTGCGGAAAGGGATCTAAGAGTCATAGTGGATCACAAGGTAAATATGAATCAGTGTAACACTGTTGTAAAGAAAAGCAAACATCATTCTGGGATGTATTAGCAGGAGTATTGTAAGCAAGACATGAGAAGTAATTCTTCCGCTCTACTCCATGCAAATTAGGCCTCAGCTGGAATAGTAAGTCCAGTGCTGTGTGCCACATTTCAGGAAAGATGTGGAGAAATTGGGAAAAGGTCTAGAAAATGTGACCTATGAGGGAAGATTGAAAAATTTGGCTTCGTTTAGTCTGGGAAAGAGAAGACTGAGTGGGAACATAAAAGTTTTCAAGTACATAAAAGGATGTTACAAGGAGGAGGGAAAAAATTTGTTCTCATTTACCTGCAAGGATAAGACAAGAAGCAATGGGCTTAAATTGCAGCAAGGGCAAAGGAAAAACTTCCTAACTGCCAGAGTGATTAAACACTGGAATAAATTGCCTAGTGAGATTGTGAAATCTGCATAATTGGAGATTTTTAAGAGCAAATTAGATGAACACCTGTTAGGGATGGTTTAGATAAATACTTATTCCAGTGCAGGGGAATGGACTAGAGAGACTCTTGAGATTCCTTCCGGTCCTACAATTCTATTATATTAAGCTGGAGAGCTCTTTAGTATCTCAAGCTCTCTGAAAATCTGCACGTGCTACATTTTGGAGATGTATGATGAGCCATTACATTTCCTTAGCCAATATTCAACTAATAGGCCTAGAATGCAACCCATAGGAGTGAGATATAGCGGAGTCCCCAATTACCCATCACAGGGCTATCTCCAAGGCCAGAAGCAGTCCAAGTTGCCCTTCTGAACAGCTTTCAGAGACAGAAAGGTTAGGCTAAAACATCTAGGGACAAGGAATCTAGGCAATACCTATAGAATAGGGCACTGTATCCTGGAAAGCTGAGGGGTCTTAGTGTGATCTTTGGATGTGTAAACAGGGAAGTACTGAGTAGGAGCAGGATGGTGATTTTACCTCTAAGCTGACTTGGTGATACCGACACTGAACAACAGTCTAGTTCTGATGTCCACATTTTCACAAGTTGTTGAAAAATTGCAGAAGGAGCAGAAAAGAGCCACAAAAAAGTTATTCAAGGGCTGGGGGAAAAATATGCTTTACAATGGTGGATGCACAGAGCTCAATCTGTTTAGTTTATCAAAAGCAATACTGAGGAGTGACTTGATTACAGCATGTAAGTACATTCTAGAGAGAAAACACCCAGTACTAAAGCAGAGCAAGATAGAACAAAAATCAATGGCTGTTAGCTGGAGCCAGACAGACTCCAATTACAAAGCAGGCACAGTTTTAAAAAATGTGAATGACTAACCAGCAGAACAAACTGTCAAGGGACCTGGTGGTTTCTCTTCAAATCAAGACTTCCTGGAAGGTATTTGTTCACCAAACAAAATGTATTAGGCTCAATAGATGGGTAAATGAGTAAAATGTAATGGCCTGCAAAGTACAGGAGGTCAGACAAGATGAGTTAGCGTTAAAGGTGCTGCAACAATTTGTATAGTGGGGGTGCTGAGAGCCATTGAATCCACTTGTGTAATGGAAACCACTGCAAGGCAGGGCTGCTGCAGTGCCCGCTGCTCCCCTCGTTCCAGCTCTCATGTCTAGTGTTACTAGTTTAAAGTCAGAAAGGAAAAGAAAGTTCCACAGATTCATATTTGCGACCAGAGATAAATACCTGGGACTGACAAAGAGTCCTGTGGCACCTTAAAGACTAACTAAAGTATTAGAGCATAAGCTTTCGTGGGCTAATACCCACTTCGCCGGATGCATGCAGTGGCAGAATCTTCCACTGCATGCATCCGACGAAGTGGGTACTAGCCCATGAAAGCTTATGCTCTAATACTTTAGTTAGTCTTTAAGGTGCCACAGGACTCTTTGTCACTTCTGCAATTCCAGACTAACACGGCTACCCCTCTGATACCTGGGACTGACAAGGTATCTTGTTGCAACTATGAATCACCACACACACTAGAGCTTAAGGTCAGAAGGGAACCCTAGATCATCTTGTCTGATGTCCTGGATATCTCAGGCCATTACATTTTACCCATTTAGCCCTCTGGTGAGCCCAATACATTTTGTTTGGCTAATGTATCTTCCAGAAAGTCTTGATTTGAAGAGTGAAATCCACCATGATTAATTACCCTCATTGTAAAGAAAATATGTTTCATTGCCACTCTGAATTTGTTTAGTTCCCACTTCCAGCCACTGGAACATGTTAGACCTTTGTCTGCTCGACTGAAGTTATAAATACCTGGGACTGACAATATAACTTCAGTCGAGCAGACAAAGGTCTAACACAATCCAGTGGAGTCCTTCCACAGTCAGAGAGTGGAAAAGGCCCTGGAAACCCCTCCATCTTGTCTTCGGTCCTGCTTTTTGCCTCTGGAGGAACTTTACTACAAATGGAAGCTCTGAACAAAGGACTGAAGGACCCATCCTAGCTGTGGATGTACATGTACTCCAGGGACTTCATTTGAACCTGCAGTTTATTCCATCACTGCAACAAGCCTGAACCTAGAACTTTGCTATTACTGTATGTAATTGATTCCATGTAACCTATTTTAGCTCTCATCTATATCTTTTTTCCTTTTATGAATAAACCTTTAGGTTTTAGATTCTAAAGGATTAGCAACAGTGTGATTTGTGGGAAGATCTGACTGGTATATTGACCTGGATGTTGGGAGAAAACTGGCAGGGAGCACAAATATGCTTGCTCACACCGGGCGCTAAAATGTCTAGTTACAGCTCGGAATCAGACAAAGGGTAGGAGGGGATATGCACAGTCACACAATAGGTCAGTGGCAAAGCCAGGAATAGAATCCAGCTCTCCTGACTCCCAGACCAAAGCGCCATCCACTGGATTTTGCTGTGTCCACACTATTGTGCTCATCTTATAGTTGAAGTTAAGGACCAGGATTCACAAGGACCAAATATAATGAAGCATTGATATTGGGCAAATTCTGCTTTACTTTCAACATTATAACCCCATTGGCTGGTGCAAGTCACAACCCCATTGCAGCCATCGTAACTGAAAAATGAGACAGGGCCACAAATGTCCAATGGAGAACTGAAAATAAGTTTACACGTGAATCTTTCCCTAACTGCTTTTAATGTATCTGTAAATTATATAAGAGACCTATTGGTAATATGTTTAACACACATTGCCACTTTCTAGTATATAAGGATAATTAGATAAATGACAGTGGTAAATAATGTTTGGATGGTAACACAACTTATCTAAAGATTCCCTGTTGCATTCCCAAATTCAGTGCTAGATAACTGAACAGCAAATATATTTCAAGGTGCCTGCATACCATTCTATCTATTCCAGTATGAATATCTAGTTGCCAACGCTTGTCCAGTAATTATGTCATTTATTGTTGTTTGCATACCATTAAATTATTACAGCAACAATCTCTAGAAGCTATTTTTGGTGAGGTCTGAATCTATATGCATGTATCTGCTGCAAAATGACCTAACCCTGAATGCTGAACTTGTCTGCCTCAAAAATAAACTAATCTGCTGGCATGAATTTGGAACTACTCCTGGGAAATTCAAATAAAGCAAAAAGGGAAGTGTAGGTATGGAGGGGTGAATCCTCCTAACTAGACATGGTGCCCTTTCATACACACAAACACATACACCGAGTGGCCCAGTTTCAACTTATTTTATGCCCACTCTAGTACAGCAGATGAGGTCTTGAAGTTCCCCGTTGGTTACAAAATCATAAGAGTTACACCCAGAGGAGAGTGATTATAAGACCTACACTGTGGTGGGCAGCCAGTCTTCAGTAGCATAGCCAGGGATTGGTATAGAAAGGTCCCCTATCCAGCCAGCTCTAGAGCCCTGTCACTGAGGTCTGGGCTGTCATGGACATGAATAAATAGATCCTTAACCCTCCTGTGTGGTAGAGAGTGCTACCACAATGTCATAGATAGGGAACTGAGGCAAAGGTTAAATTGCTTGCCCAAGGTCATGCAGGGAGCAGAGCTGGGTACTGACCATAGCGCTGGTGTTCCAGGATGGTGTCTTGGCCACATGGCCATTCTTGCCTCCTCTAATGAATATAGGTTAAAGTAATAACCCTAATGGGCTAGCGGGAGAAGTGGGAGCACACAGAGCGAGCCCTGAGATAAATCCAGCATGTGCTATAATAGTCTAACCTGAGTGTGGGAAGTGGGAGAACACAGCAGGAGAGCAATAGATGTTCATCAGTTTTCTAACTGTGATGAACACATTTTTTAAAGGAGTCTTAATGTGCAGGCTGCTTTCGCGAGTCGCTGCTAGGTTGCTGGTGAAATGCTCCCTTTTCCCTCGGACAAGCCTGCCTACCAAATGGTTTATATTTTGGGGTCAATTTCCACAAGGAAGACAGCTAGCCCCGTTTGTCATTAATACTAGCATGGGTCGTTTCAAACCAGAGGAGCCAGCCCGAAGCTTCTACTTTAAAACAGCGCCTTTAATATTGAGGAAGGCTTATCAGCTAATCCTTGGGCCCGTGCACCATCAAACAAAGCAACAAAGCAACTCCACACAGCTAATTTCCCTTCCCGCTCTCTCTCTAGTTTTGCTACAAAGCAGCAAACTTAGCACCTCTCCTCAGTTCAGATTCACCCCAGGGGAACCAAGAGCAGAGCCGAATTTCATAAACACGCCCCTCCCACGTGCGTATCCCTAACCAACTCCCCCAGCAGGAGAAAAAGGGAAAACTGCCACTGCTTGCAAGAATGCCACACGATGACAAAGGCAAGTTCCAGACACACACACACACCTCTACACTGGAGAACACACACACACACACACACACCCCTCTACTTTGTAGACAGCCACTCAGGCCCCACAGAGCATTTGACCCTGACACCCACCACCACATCCCCAGCCTCTCCCTCCATCCCAAACATAGAGACCCAGCCATGTGAGGAAAGGACCAGTCTGATTGCGACCTGCTGAGCAGCCAGGGCCTTCACCCATTTCCAGTCCTGGGATGCTTCCTACCAACTTCTGACATCAGCAGCCAATCTCACCCAGTGAGTTGGGCGAGAAGAAAAGCAAGAGGACAGTGGAAGAGAGGCTGGAGTTGCTCCCGGTAGGGGAGGCGAGGGGACCAGGCGGCTACAGGAAGACTGGGGAAGGGAGTTCAGTGCATTTACTTATGTGAGGGGGAAAGTGAAAAATTAAATGTTTTACAAAGTGAAACAATTTGTAACACTGGAAAAAAAGGTCACAAAGGGATGGAACTCAGCTGCCCTGAGCCAGATGGTGGCGAGGAGTGAGGGGAGAACGAAGTATTTAAAAATAACAGATAAGAGGGAAAAGCATGTGGCATGGGGGGAGCTGGGCCACAGCAGTGTTAAGGCCTGAGTCGGGGCCTGGGGTCGTCTGCTGACAGGGCACGGAGGGTAAGAGATAATGGTGCTGTGGAACCACAGGAGAACCCTACATACAAACGATGATCCTCGCAGACCTTCTAGTAAGTGGATGGCAGAAAGGGGTGAAGCTCTCCCCCCTTTGAAGGAGAGGAGAAAGAGGTGGACTCCCCACACACATGCACTCCCCCTATGTTACTTAGTGAGTGAGGAATAGTTGTAACAGACCTGGGAGCCCACTGATTGAATTTAATTGTGACTAGGACACCCAGAGCCCAACGGGGATGCCTACTTTGGAAACCTGCGCTGTTGTTGTGCTCTGTCTTACAACAGCTGATGCACTCCATAGCTTGCCTAATTGTTACACCTCAGTAAAGTCTGTCCATGTGTTTTCATTAAGCCACACTGCAAGGCTTACACAGTGGGAACCTAATTAATTCTAGCTGGCTAAGACTCAAACTCACTCTGTCTGCCAGTGCAAGGCTAGGGTAGATACATGGGAGGAGGGCTGGTTGAGGGCCAAGTGTAGGTAAGTTAATATATTCATCATGCCCATCCTCTCTGTCCAGGTTAGACTCCTAGGCTATGCCACCTACGCAAAGTTTTATTGAAGTGACAAGCGCTTTAAACACAGCTTCAGTTGAGAAACAGGAAGCACCAGGATGGCTTCTGTGGGAAAGTGGATTATTTCCCCAAATCTCTCTGTCCTTGAACTCAATCTTCTCCTGGAAAAGAAATTCAGAATCATACATCCTCTCTTTTTTTTTTTTTTTTAAAAAGGGGAGATGTCAACCCTCACCAGTTTTGATTGTTTTCTGCCTAGTTCCACATACCACTTTCACTGGCGTATAGAGTACATGTAGCTACAGGTCACAGTCAAAAGCGCACTGCGTCCATACAGTGGGGCACAGCTTTGTGCATCAGTGAAAGACACTCACAGGGGCAGACGGTGAGGAAAGGCTCAGAAACCTTTCCCTGCAGTGGGGGAAGGCTCCCACAGTGGGGAGGCAGCTGGACACAGCAGTGTAGATGGGGAGGCACGGATTGGGTTTGTAGAGAGCCATGCGGGGTATGTATTCAGGAACACCCCACAACCTCCACCCCTCAGGCATGTCTGTATCTACTCCCCTAAGCCAGGCCTCATCATCTACACTATTAATACCCATGCAAGGGGGCTACATGTTGCTGAAAGCAACATGCAGAGTAGATGCATGCAGTTTCTATAAATTATATTGTCTAGAATGCCAGAGCTGAGCAGACAGCCATTGAACTGAGTGTAGAGACCTACAGGACATTCCTGGATCTCCTACTACCCTGGTCTGTGACCTTAGGCAAGTTACTCCCCCCCCCGTGCCTCAGTTTCCCCATCTGTGGCCAGAGTAGTTGTGACCAGATGCCTGGATGGGCCACACCGAGAATACTATGAGCAGGGCAGACTGCAAGGAATAGGGCAGACAATCCCCCAAACTGGTGGTTTATTCTATAATTAGATTCACCAAGCCAGTGACAAAACAGCCTTTTAATACCACACTGGTTATCAAGAAGCCAAATACAGTCCTCTAAGCATTCCAGGCCTTGACAGCCAAGTCTAATATAGTGAGAGGTTATTGAACCATCTGTGAGATTCACCAGTCCCAAAGGACTGGACACTGATCACCGGGTCAATACGAATCTCAGATCTAACCCAATAATCATGCAGATATCAATTATTTAGCAACGAAAGACAAAAGAAAGAAAGATCAAGAAAGGAAAAGAGTTGCTGTGGTTAAAAGATCAATATACCTACAGGTACATAAAGCCCTTAGGTCAGTTTCATGGGAGAGAAGATGAGTCTGCTGATTTGCAAAAGTCTTTCTGGGATCAGTTTAAAGGGTTTAGTTCAACAGGGAGTTCAGGTGTAGCGTTTGTCCAAGTTCTTCCCTGACAATTCCAGGGTAAATCCAGAGGAAACCTGCACATCTCAGTCTTGTGGTTTAGACCTGCCCTATTGAAGTTCAAGCAGAACTGAGATAAAATAGATCAGGCCCAAAGCTTTCTTTATAGTTCTCCAGTGAGCTGATAAGCCTCCTCACAGCAACTGTCACTGCAGGACCATCACCCAAAGATTAGGCAGTGCAGGTTGTTGCTTTGAAACTAAAATTCCATTTCCTATGTATACACACATAAACTAGTTGCATTCATTTACATGATAATTTGAATGCCTAATTCCATTAAGACAGATCACAAGTGGTTTGCTATGTGGAAATACAGGTGTTGAGGTGAGATTAGGACAATAATATTATTACACCACAAGTCCCATCTAAATGATAATATCCCCTTTTGATCTCCAAGTCAATAGAATACAGTAATGAAGCATTTGAGACAGGATTAGCATCTACAAGCTAATTCAATCACATTGTTAAACTTCTAACAAGATACAGGTAAACACAAACACATATACTTAGCATCTACCCTTGATTTCTATTACTACAAATTAACAGGTTAAAGATTCTGGTCTGGGACATCTCTTTGAAATCCCCATATAAGTAGATTGGAATGTAATCAAGATTATGCCTCTTGTTAAATTGTTACGGTTCACACCCAAATTGACTGTCTCTCAGTGTCACAATAGTGCTTTGACTAGGGCTTCAACAATGTACATTACTTATGTGTAGCCTTGCTGGAGTTCTTGCCACCTGTGCTCTAGGTAAACAAAGCCTGTGTCTATTATTAACAGAAGACACTAGGAAATGGCCCAAGTGTTCCTCCAACTTCTCTTCCAAGACTAAACCAACCCACTTCAAAACTTCCAGAACTTGCCACTTAGCAATGCCCAGTTGGAGTGGGAGGGGGGAAGGGGAGAGTGTTGCAGACCAGACTTTGGGAAGCGAGGCCATCTACACCTGCTAAATTTGTGGACACTTCTTGGCACCAGCAAAATGAATCATGGGCACCATGATCTGTGTGCTGTGCTCACAGTCAGGAAGATTGGGGCACAAGCACAGAGATGCCAGGGCAAACAAAACAAAGAACACAGGCATGGTTTCTTGGGTGAAAATTGCCCAAGGGAGACCATCTTTTGGATAACAAGGCCTATAAAGTGAGGGTGGATGAAACAGACCCCAGGTTCTAGCTCTGGTCAGGTTCTTCACAGAGGAAGTCCCAAAAACATGTGTCTAGGCTTAGGCACAAACCCTGCAAGCTGCTGTGCCCAGGCAGACCCCACCCATGCATGCAGACAGAGTCTTGCTGAAGTCAACAAGAGGTCTTCTCGCACAGAGCAGCTTGCAGGATAGGGTGGTGGCAGGCAATATATACCCATTGTCAGAAGGGTAGCCGTGTTAGTCTGGATCTGCAAAAGCGACAAAGTCTTGTAGCACCTTATAAACTAACAGATGTTTTGGAGCATAAGCTTTTGTGGGCAAAGATGAATCTGATGAAGTGGGTCTTTGCCCATGAAAGCTTATGTTCCAAAAGGTCTGTTAGTCTATAAGGTGCTACAAGACTCTTTGTCGCTTTTGCAGATCCCCATTGGGCTCTCCTTTACAGACTAAAGAGAACTTACATCGCCCCTTTAACTCACTGATAATGCTAAATAGAAGGCCTGAGAGGGCAAAACACAGGGATGACTTAATGGCTAGGAGTGGAACACTGTAGTGTACATCTTACCATGGAAAGCTAAGGGGAAGGCGAGATTTTTGGTCTGGCTATTGTTAGGTCTTAACTCCCCTGCTCTTTGTTGTGGCTGGTCTTTACAACCCTGCTGGTTTTGGCTTCACAAGGATCTGTAGTAAGTTCCAGACAGATCAGAAATGTCTCTGTTTTCTGTGCAAGTGAGCCATTAACACCTGCATGTGCACACCACACTGGAGCAACTGAATAATACTCCATGTCAGTACATCTCAACATGCTCCAACACAACCAGCCCGTGCCCAAGTATAAGTGTTTCTATTATTGAGCTCACAGCAGGATTCATACCACCCAGGTTACCAATATGCAGCTGACATTAAAAAGAGAAGTTTAAGCAAACCAAGGCAGCCCGTGTTACCTTGTTTATTGCTAGTGTCACCTGCTGCTGCTTTCTCCCGGGTAGGACTGGCCACCTGGAAAATGTTCTCCCCATGCATGACCTGGGCCATAGCCACAGGCAGTGGGAAAGAGGAACACGCGCTGCATCCTGACATGCTAAGTCACTCAGACCTCCATGCAGAACATTTCTCCAGCCTGGCTCATTGTCTGAACAGACAAGACAGACTAAGGCTTTCTCCAGCCATGTCTACAAGGTGTCCAGTGTAGAAAAGATGATGATTTGATTCTGCCCTAATGTACAGTCTCTTGTGAGCAGTAAGGTTCTTCTGTGCAGGCAAGATGGTTCTGGCAGAGTCCTGATCCCAGTTACTCACTGGGCTAGAAGGAAAGAGGCTGCATGGGTAATTCTTCTTCCTCTCAAAAGCTCTACAGTCTTTCCACCAACTTCTCTCCATAACCCCTAGAGCATCCCCTCCCTGCTGACCTGACTGTGGGATATTCACATCTTACAGAAGCATGGTTCATTACGTCCCTGTGTAATTACACATGGTAGCAGTTCTTAGCACACACACCCTAGCATGTACATGCTCTGCCATTTGAACATGTGAGCCAAGTTATGTTTCGGAAAGGTATTCAAAAAGTCAGTGATTTGAAAAACCAAACCAATCATAACTTTAAAAAACTCCTTTCCTGATCATGTGCCATTTCAGTGGCATTTGTTTTCTTTGCGGGAAATTGGGGGGATGTAGGTCTGTGAAAACTGAAATTATAATGAGAAAATTGTAACCTTAATTATGGAATTACTTCTGACATTTCATAAATGAGAAATTGATGAAATGTAATAAAGCAAAATCTGCTTTAAATCTTTACTGTAGCCTTAGACTTTGCATTCCAGATGGAGGCAATGGGGGGTTGGAAACAGCTTGGCATGACACCTTTGTGAAGAGGCTCATCATCCTGAACTGTCAGGAAGGATTACTATGTATACCTTCCATCAGGCAAGATACATCCCAATTAGACATTCTTCCTGCAGGCTTGGGTAATTGCTCTTCCTCTTTTACTAGGCATACCTGTAGCAGTGGTCGACGTACAGCTCTCTTCCTAGTAGCCCCCAGAAGGGAAAGTTTGGGGAACTATGCAGCAGGGGGATGAGGTGGTGCTCTGCTAGGAGATGACTCATCAGAAAGTTGGAGAACCACTGGATTACAGCAGATTCTTTAGGCTTTGCTTTGCATTGACAGGCATCAAGATATGTCCTTTTCTTGACTGCTGCAGTCGAAATTAGCATTCAGACTTGGTCTGAAGGAAGAGAAACTTTTCTGCCTTCAGGCACATACCTGTAACACTTAAAATCCTGGTTTAAAAAAACAACAACTCATCTTACCTACCAGTAGATGAACAAATCTGTCACAGGATTGGCACTATGTGACATTTTCAGATGAACCATCTACCAGGTCCAAGGTATTGTTTTGCATTCATATTGCACCACCATGCCACAAAAAATAAAATGCATCAGTTTCTAAATGCTAGAGATATTTTGGCAACTCACATGACCTTAAGACAGACACTGCTTACCTTCTGCAGACACCGTCTCTCTAGACATAATGGCATCATGCCATATGAAGAACATGTGCTCAATGAATTATTGAAGCATTAGTTATTACTACTATAAGTATTCATCATGATTACTACTTTACTAGGGTTTTTTTACTTTAAGATATTAGCCATTTCTCCAGATTGACACTTGACGTGTTCATTTCCTGACAGATCACTGGGCACAAAACCAGATTTTTAGAAGTCGTTGTAGGAGATCAAAGTTCAAATTATAGTATAATCAGTCAATCAAGAAGGTGCCAGCTCTTCCCTGATAATGACTGGGTTGCTTGACTACAGGCACTATAGATATATGTTTTCATTCCTATAATCCTCACACACACCTGATTTTATTTTGGTACCTGCCATTCACCCAAGTAGAGTGCTCCCTGGATACCTGCTTTACTACATGGTGATCTGAACCTCCTTGGGGGTGGGGGAAGTGCCACAGAAAGCCAGTCCACTGGTTCTGCAGGTAGCCCAGTTAACAGATGAGTATATTGATTATTGATGACAGCAGTCTAATGTTTGGTCTCTTTATGGCCAGAGCCTCAGAAAGGATTGATTATTATCAATATCATTAGAATGAAACCTTCCCCGCCAGGAGCATATGAAGGACTACCACACCAGAGACATTCACAAGTAGTTACAACTGTTTCATGCTGTTATGCAGACAAACAAATGCCATAAAAACTGAAGTCCAACAGCAGGCAGATGGGGCTAACCATCTGCACTTTTTATGATTGATTCCACTTTACATTTCACACCGAGGAACCCCAGGATATCAGTTATCTTCCTCATTATCTTTATCCAGGTTTGTCATCCTAGCATCTCCCCATGAATTTCTCACCAGCACACAGGCTGGGCAACACCTTGTATCTTGATTTATGCTTATACCAACTAAGGCCAGGTCTACACTACCACTTACTTTGGAATAATTTACTTTGCTCAGTGGGGTGAATAAATCACACACCCTCAAGTGGCATAAATTACGCCGACCTAAGCACTGGCAAGGACAGCACAGTGTTGGCGGAAGAGCTTTTGCCGCTGACATACCTACTGCCTCTTGCAGAGGTGGATTTATTATGCTGAGAAGAGAGAGCTCTCCCATCAGCATAGAGCATCTTCGTGGATGCACTGCAGCTGGGCTGATGTAGCACTTTGAGTGTAGACTAGCCCTAAGATTCACCCATATGCTTAAGGGCTCCAACTCCTTTTTCCTTATCCATGCTGCCACACCCCACTAATTTAGAGGTTCCGCATTTCTCATTGGCTATCTGCTTTGATGTAGATGTTAATGAGAATAAGGGAATCCATGAGTTACCATAGCAATTTGAGATTATTACAGAATCCCCGATCTTGTGGTATTAACAGGCTCATTGCAGCATATTTTCCAGTCTATTGCTGCATAGTTTCCAGAACATCAGCACTTAACACATCTTGTATGGTAATTTTACACTTTACTGATACAGTGCAACCCTTGGTCAACTAGTCATGCCAACCTATTTTAAGCCTAAGGCCTAAACTGAACATTTTTCCAGGTCAGAGGCCTGTAGTCCCTGTGTTACAACATTAATTATACTTTTATTTCACCTCTATCTCCTAAATATATTTAATATTTTGTATTCTTGACTACATATAGAAGAATCAGGTATCTCTACTAATGTTTGTTAGATTCACATGGCTTCAGCAAACAAAATGAAAACTACTACCCTCTTTTAAGTTTTTTTAAACGATCCATCACACATTTTGTTTTATAAAAAAAATCAAAATTTAAGAGGAAGAAAAACTCATGTTAGTGGCAAATTAAAATAAAAGCACCAAGCCATCCTGAAAACTCTAATTTTCAACCCACAAGAGTAATATTAATCTGTTTGAAAGGTAGCAGTAATAACATGCTAATAAAATCAATTCATTACAATTACCTCACTACCATTCTAGGAATTTAAATTTTATGTTATATTTCCTTCTAAATCAAGCAATTGATTCTTGCAGATTGGAATTATACCAGCTCACAAAAATCAACAGACTAATTAAATAGTTAACCAAGTGTTCAATAAACTTCACACCTTAATATCTTTTCCCTTAAAACTACTTAATTAGATTTTGCTCCTTGCATAAATAGTTCTAAATGGAGCCTGCAGTTTCACTTTATAGTACCCTTTCATTTAATTTTATTCTCAATACAAACACATTAGCAACCTACCGTACATCAGATTTTTTTAATAGTTCACAATATAGGGCAATTACAATTATGCAAAGAGGGAATAAAATACTTAAAAGTGCTTATTAATCAGATCTGCTGCATTCTGATATCAAGAAGTGAATCTTGTGCATCCTCAACCATGCATAGTCTATTCAGGACCATTGTGCCAGACAGAGTGACCCTGGTTCATGGCATCACAGCAGGCATTGTAGAGTGAAGTGCTCAGATTTGGCTCAGTCCTGCCAATCCACAAATCTCTGGGTCAGCCCCACAAGTGGCACCAGGTAGAGTCAAGTCAGGCACCTTTTGTGCGTCAGTGGAGAATGTATGAGCCCAATGTGTCGGGCTGTTTTTGTCCATCTAGACAACATGGCCAAGGAGCACACCCCATCATTTGATATAGTGAGCAACTGGAGGTAGGCTAGATCTCTGAGATTATGGCATTTCAAACAAAGATGAACCACTTCATGCTTAGGATGTTGCATTGACAGTGAACATGGAATGCCTCTTGTTGTTCCAAGTCTGCCTGGAGGAGAGACCAGTGCTGTTCAACACATTCATAAATGATCTGGAAAAAGGGGTAAAAATGTGCAGATGATACAAAACTACTCAAGATAGTTAAGTCCAGAGATGACTGCAAAGAGTTACAAAGGCATCTCACAAAACTGGGTGACTGGGCAGCAAAATGGCAGATGAACTTCAAGGTTGTGCAAAGTAGTGTCCACTGGAAAACAATCCCATCTATACATACAAACTGATGGGGTCCAACTTAGCTGTTACCACTCAAGAATGAGTCATTTTCAGAGAACTATCCACAATGATTCTATGTGCAAAGGCAGTTAAAAAGCCAAAAGAATATTAGGAAAGGGATTGATGCAACCAAAAATATCAATGCTATACATACATTCACTGAACACCCACACCTTGAATACTGTGTTCAGTTCTCGTCACCCCATCTCAGAAAGATGATATTAGATTGGAAGGACAACAAGATGATTAGGAACAACTTCTACATGTTGAGATATTAAAAAGATTGGGGCTGCTCAGTTTAGACATGAGACGACTAAAAGGAAGGGGGATAAGATAGAAGTCTATGAAATGGTGTGGAGAAAGTGAAGAGGGAAGTGCTATTCACATCACACACAGGGGTCACGCAACGAAATTAATAGGCATCATGTTTAAAAACATACATATGGAAGTACTTCACACAATGCACACTCAACCTGTGAAACTCATTGCCAAGGGCCATTCTGAAGGCTAAAAGTATAATTGGGTTAAAAATAGAACTAGTAAGTTCATGGAGAATAGGTCCATCAATGGCTATTAGCCAAGAAGGTCAGGGATTCAATCTGGGACCAGACGACAGGGGATGAATCTAACAGAACCACAGGGTTAGAAGGGACCACATGGGTCATCTAGTGGAACCCCTCAGCCAAGATGCAGGATTTGTTGTGTCTAAACCATCCAAGACAGGTAGCTCAGCAGCCTCCTTTTGAAAATCTCCAGTGAAGGAGTTTCCACAACCTCCTTAGACATCTGTTCCATTGTCCAGCTGTTGCTATGGTTAAGAATTTTTTCCTGAGATTTAATCTAAATCTGCTGTGCTGTAGATTGACCTCATTTCCTCTTGTCCTGCCCTCTCCATCTTTTCTATGGCAGCCTTTCAAGTATTTGAAGGCCACTATCATGTCCCCACTTAATTTCATATTTTCCAAACTAAACATACCCATTTCCTTCATCCTCTGTTCATGTGGCTTACATTCCATCCCTTTGGTCATCTTTGTTGCTCACTTCTGGATCCTTTCCATTTTCTCCACATCCTTTCTATACATTGGTGACCAAAACCGGACACAGTGCTCCAGCCGAGGGCTAACTAGCTCCAAGTAGAGTGGTACCATCGTTTCCTGTGACTTGCATGCTATGCCTCTGTTAATGCAATCTAAAATTGCATTTGCTTTTTTTGCAACAGTATCACATTGCTGACTCCTGTTGAGGTTGTAATCCACCACAACTCCTAGATCCTTCTCAGCACTGTGGCTGCTAAGGCAGTTATCCACCATTCTGTATTTTTCTTCCATAAACATAGCACCTTACATTTGTCTTTGTTGAGTTTCATTTTGTTGTCTATAGCCCAGTTCTCCAATGTATCAAGATCACTTTGGATTTTAGTGCTAGTCTCTAAAGTGTTGGGCCCCCTCCCTAGCTTTCGTGTCATCTGCAAATTTGATCAGTCTGCTCTCTATTCCTACATCCAAGGCATTAATAAAGATGTTAAACAACACCCCATCCAGAACAGATCTCTGTGGAACCCCACTTGAGACTTCCCTTCAATGTGACATCATTCCATTAACGGTTACTCTGTGTTTGTGGTTGTTTAACCAATTATGTATCCACCTAATAGTAATTCCACTGAGCCAGGATTTCTCCAGCTTACTTATCAGAATGGTACGTGGGACTGTGTCAAAAGCCTTGCTGAAGTCCATGTATATTATTTCTACCACATTTCCTCTATCCAAACCCCTGTTAAAAAAGGAAATCAAGCTTGTTTGGCATGATTTTTTCTTAGTAAATTCATGCTGGCTGCTGATAATTACCCCTTCATCCCCCAGGTATTTACAATTTGAATGTTTTATACATTCTCTAATAGCTTCCCACATATTGAGGTCAGGCTGTCTGGTCTATAGTTCTCCAACTCCTTTTTAAAGATGGGCACTATGTTAGCCCTTCTCCAGATTTCCAGGACCTCTCTTGTCATCTATGAGTTTGCAAATGTTATTGCCAGTGGATCCAAGATTTCTTCCACTAATTCCTTCAACACCCTAGGATAAATATATCAGGCCCCACTGTCTTGAATTCATTCAAATGAGTCAGAAGATCTCCAACATGTTCTTTACTTATCCTAATCTACATCCCTTTCCCTTTTTTGTCCATCTTTGCTCATCATCTGATAACATACTTTTTGTGAGAAGACAAGCAAAGTAGGCATTGGGCAGCTCTGCCTTCCTATCATCTTCTGTTACCAGCTCACCTTCTCCACTGAGCAGCAGAACCACATCATCCCTGCTCTTTCTTTTTTGTCTGATTTATTTGAAGAATGCCTCCCTGTTGTCTTTAACATTCCTTGCCAGGTGTAGCTCATTCTTTGCGCTGGCTTTTCTGATTGTCCCTTCGTGCTCACGCTATTCTCATGTATACTTCCTTGATGACATGCCCTTTCTTTTATTTCCTGTGTGCATCCCTTTTGGTTTTTACATAGCTAAAAACACATTGGCCTCCTGTGGCTCTTCTTGTCTTTCTTCTGCATCAGAATAGCTTGACGTTGAGCCTCTAATACAGGGGTTCCCAAATTGTGGCACATGTAGCCTTGGGGATACACAAGACATCTCCAGGGGAGGGGTAACGTGGGAGATGATGTGTAATGGTGGATTTTATTTATTGCATTTTCATAATAGGCTACTCATTCAAAGCTTTAAAACTGTGTGAATTTGTTATATAAAACACGGTAGTTAATTTATTTCAAGATATAGCAACGAGAACACAGACACACAGAGCCCTCACCTCCAATCACCTCACAGCATGGGCTGACTTGCTCAGCAACTGCCTGGTCTAACTGAGCTCAGAACTTAGTCAAGGGTTTGTTTTTCATTTGTATATTCACACAATATCTATACATAAGAGTGACATATGGCCAGATGGCTAACGACAGGTAAATTTGAGAAGAACACAAAATATCATTGTTGCGAAGGACAGGGGATGCGGGCAGCGGGTGGATCTGTAATGGCTATGCAATAAGAAAAGTTTGGGAACCTCTACTCTAGTATTAGATACTTTAGGAACTGCCAGCTCCCTTTGACTCCTTTTCTTCCTAACTGGTCTTTCCATATGACTTTGCCTCATATTTCTCTGAACTGATTGAAAACCACCTTTCACATGATAATTGCCTTGTTCTGTTCATTCCCTCTGACGCATCTGTCAGAGACAGAATACTGGGCTAGAAAGACCATTGGTCTGACCCAGTCTGGTTGATCTTATGTTCTCATGATCATTCATGTGCCACTTTCTATATGACCCTTTACACTGGGAAAGCCCTCCCCAAACCAGTTTGTCAAGCCACCTTCAGATCCACACTGGTGTCCTGCCTTCTCCTACAGGTCTACAGGAAGCAAAGCCATTACCAGACAGGCAACAATTTCATATACCCACACCTGCTGCAAAGTCTAGGAAGAATGCAATGGGTTCAGGAGCAACTGACTCTATTCTAAAGTTCATTCTGTTAATGGGTTGGTGTTATTTTTAAGGTTTGTCATTCATTTGCTTTTTAACAAAAAAAACACCCCTCTAGTTGTAGTATAGCTTATATAGCACTCCCGTACTACGCACATTGTAATGGCCTTTCAGAGCTATTTTAGCATCAGAGAGACTATTATCCATTCACTTCCACCATAACATCTTAGCGACATTGCTCACATTAGATATAAAAATTTTATGGAAAGTGATAAAGCTGTTGCACATAGCAGCAGTTTTTCAATCATAAACGTCTTGGCCCATTTTAAAGACACTTCTTTCTGTAGACCGAGCAGCATCAGTTCACACTACCAATAAAAAAAAGTTAGGCTGCTTCTTAGTTTTAACAAAAGCCTAGAGTTGAAAAACTATAGTTTCTGAAGTCACATAAATATTTACCCTTTAATTTCAAAGTACTCAGCCAATTTACACCATTCTTGGTGCAAACAATGTGCACCTGGAATAATAAGCATTACCCCTTTCAACCCAGAATATTGTAGCAACTACAATACTAATCGACAGGAGGAAAGGTTTATCCATGAAAGCCTGATAGACCTTAACTAATGCAGCAAACACCATATGAAAGTGTTGCAGAGAGACACCATTATTGTTTTATGGTGTAATGCTTGCTATTACTAGGCTGAAGAATCCTTAGACTTTTGATTCTCCAGCGTACAGCTGATCATCTTAAGAAAGAGACTTACCAGCTATAACTGGTTTTAAAAAAATAGGTAACTTCATGGAGAAAAGGTCCATCAATGGCTCTTACCCAAGATGGTCGGGGATGTGACCCCATCTGGGTGTCCCTAAACCTCCGGCTGCCAACAGCTAGGACTGGATGACTGGGGATGGATCACTCAAAATTGACTGTTCTGCTCATTCCATCTGGCACTGACCACTGTGGGAAGACTGACCACTGTGGGCTAGATGGACTAATTGGTCCAACCCAGTCTGGCTGTTCTTATGTAACATCTGGACCAAATGCAGCCCTGGCAAAAGTTGGCATGACTTTAGTTGTATCTGTGGAGCAGTGGTGGTGCTTGATGTAACCCTGGAAGTCTTATTTTACACTCACTACTTAATGCAGATTACTATTCACTTCTAATCTTTGAAGAGAGCATACCAGTCTGGGGATCAGAGGCTGCAGGAGTGAAAACTGTATCCCCGAGAGCACTGAAGAACTACAGGCTGGTCTACACAGGAAAGTTAAACCAAATTAACTAAAGGAGTCAATTTAAAGAGCATGAGTTAAAGCACCTTCAACGCCTAATTCAGATGATCTCTTTAGCTTACTTCATCACTGAATGAAACAAAAGCAAACTACGGCCACTTTATTTCTGAATCAAAATGTTAACACAGGATTTTAATGCACTTCAAATTAATTCAGCTTAACTCTCCTGAGCATGCTCATGACAAGCCCCAAGACAGATATTCCTTTCCAAGCTACGCTTTTCTCTAGGGCCTCCTTCCTCTCTCAGTCTTTTGTCTAGAAGGCTTTGGCAAAGATTTCCTAACTGGTTGCTCATCCTTTATCATTATAATACATTGTACATGATACAGGGGTTCTCAAACTGGGGGTCATTACAGGGTCATGAGCTGTCAGCCTCCACCCCCAAACCCTGCTTTGCCTTCAGCATTTATCATAGTGTTTAATATTAAAAAATGTGTTTTAAAATTTATAAGGCTTGCTGTGTGAAAGTTTCAGAACCACTGGGGCTTCTTGAACTCTAAGGACTGTTTTCTGTCATATGATACGATTTCACTGACAAATGTTCCAAGATATTCCATTTATTTAGTTTTCCAGCTAAGCAGTTTAATAGTCATCCCAAGTGCATATGTATTTTTACATTTAGCATCACACTGGTGTGAGTTATTTACATGAATGAATTATAAGGATTATACACCATCATCTATGGAAAGAAGACAAAATAAGCATCATTTAGCATTGCTATGAAGTCAAGTAATTGGGGGGTGGGATTTGAAGTTAAGTAGCACCTGTTCTCTGCCTAAACTCTAGAAATATTCTGGAGGTGCTGCATGCTTTAAAGCATGGTAAATCATATCCCCATATTTGAGCTAGTGTTTTCTGATAAGCTGATAGAATGAAATCATTTTAATACACCATCATTTTGAATCCTTTCCCCCTGTTTAAAAACCCTCTCAGACCCGAGATTGCCTAGTTCAAAGTCTTCAAAAAACAGAAAAGTTTTGTTTTAATTATGCCATGAATTTTATTACACAAACACCTCTTGATCAGTATCAAAAAGTTTCAAAACACGGCGCTATTTCTCAATGCAAAGTCATCGTTATGTTTATATCGATATCATAACTAATTGGTTTGGGTTTTTTTAAAAACCTAAGCAAGGTGAAAAAATATTCTCTCATTCTCAGTGGCAAATTGCTTCAGGATTTTGCATGGTTTCATTAATATTCATTCTTAACAGAATTCATTAAATTGTTCACAATAGTCTAATTCACAGCAGTGGGCCAAGATTAGGTTGGCAATTATAATAGCAAAGCAGCCGAGACTATTAATGACAGGTAATAATGCAGCTGCCTTAATGCCCAGTGACAGCAGTTCATGTCAAGCTGTTAAAGAGATGTATAGGAATGCATTCTGCAGAGAGAAGCCTCCTAAAAACCATCTGTTTGAGCATCCAATTTCACAGTGTAAATAGCTTATAATGAACATATGCACAGGCCTGACAAATGAGAAAAAAACCAACCGGCAAAATCCACAAGATGCAACTACCAGAAAGAGTCTTGTAGCAC
>ML677332.1:93052732-93244909 GCA_007922305.1 Dermatemys mawii
ATTGGACTAACCTTGTTATCTCCCACCTGGTTCTTGCCTACCTATTTATACCTGCCCCTGGATACTTCCACTGCTTGCATCCGACGAAGTGGGTATTAGCCCACGAAAGCTCATGCTCTGAAAAAATTTCAGTTAGTCTTTAAGGTGCCACAGGACTCTTTGTCACAAGATGCAACTAGAGTATTTCACTGGAAAAGAATATTCTCAAGTGCATGGTGTGCAGGGTAATAAAGCCATGTAAGGACGAAGATTAGAAGGGCTATCCTTGGTGTAGATATAAAATTCTCATGTTCTTCATGTTGACTGACTGGGAGAGACTGGGAGTGGCTGGGTCATTACACAAACTGAATCTATTTCCCCATGTTAAGTATCCTCCCACCTTCTTATCAACTGTCTGAGATGGGCCATCTTGATTATCACTACGAAAGATTTTTTCCTCCTGCTGATAACAGCTCATCTTAATTAATTAGCCTCTTAGAGTTGGTATGGCAACCTCTATCTTTTCATGTTCTCTGTATGGATATTTATCTTCCTACTATATGTTCCATTCTATGCAGCTGATGAAGTGGGCTGTAGCCCACAAAAGCTTATACTTAGATACATTTGTTAGTCTCTAAGGTGCCACAAGTGCTCCTGTTATTCTTAAAACAGTCGTTTTCAATCTTTCTTCATTTGCAGACCCCTAAAAATTTTTGAATGGAGGTACGGACCACTTTGCAAATCTTAGAAATAATCTGCCAACCCTTAGGGGTCTGCAACCACAGGTTGAAAACCACTGCATTAAGATCTAAGAATATCTCGTTAGTTGAGATTTTCATGTATCACTTGACTTCAGGAGTCGGGACTTTAAAAAAGCCACCAAATAGGAGACTCACAACAAAACCATCATTGGTCAACACTGCGTACAGCACACCTCATATACAGAGGACTGAATTCTCTGCTGACATAACTTCACTTAAGTCAGTGGAGTTACAATAGCAGAGTATTTGCCCGTATAGCTTAATTGGACCACTTGTTGGCATGGCTGCACCTGCTATTACCAGAGATACTGTGACCTTCCACTGTGTTCCCCGGCTAAGAGAGAGTGGGAACTGACAATGCGTGGAGTTACGTACTGCCTCACTGCAGCTGGACTGCTGGGGAGTCATTATCTGGGTCAGACACTGCTTCCAAAGCTGAAGGCTCAGGTTAATTAGCTCTTTACTGAGCCACGGATGGCAAAGGTCTTAAAAGACAGAATGATTAATCATTAAAAACCCCACACATCTAACCTTGAAATGTGTTTGACTTTTTCCAGGCTTTCTGAATGTGAAAGACATTGTGTGAAGGCAGCCATTATATTTACCTGCAATGCGCAGAAAAGGAGGTCTCCGGCATGCAGTAAGATCTTTTTCCACCTCGGGCTAGTGAAGCCGCTCTCTGGAGTGGTAGGGGAGGACTCAGGTTGTAACTGGACCTTTTGAAATATTTTCAGCTGCTACCAAAGATCTCACTTATATTTACCCCTAGCTGCAAGGAATCTAGCAATGCATTACACAAAGCAAATGGCAGTGTGATGTCCATCGTAAATTGGGGATTGGTTCTGCTTTGAGCAGGGGGTTGGATTAGATGATCTCCTGAGGTCCCTTCCAATCCTGATATTCTATGACATATTTGCATGTCTTGTTCCTAGCAATTAGTCATCTCCAGCATTCCTTTTGTCATCTTCAATGACTCGCCTATTGCTACTAGCTCCCTCTCTCACAAATCCTCTGCCTTTCTCCCTAGAGACTGATGTTATTCTTAGGAACCCCCAGAAGACCCAACATTCTGTGTGATGCTAGCAAGTGGGAGCCAAATGCACATTTGCACACCATTTATTTGGAACAGCATGCTGCAGAATTGACCAAGCCGTATTTTCCTGTAAGAGGTGCATCGCTCTCCTAAGTGCTATCTAATTTTTCATGGGTATTAATGCCCCCAAATCAAAATTAGAAACAAAGGAACTCATACCTTTGTCTTAAAACAGACTCAGGCAAACTATTAATCAAATTAAATCTGCAGGTGCAACAGAAAGACCTAGAAACTTTCACATGGGAAGTGCAGAATTCTGTAATATACCTCCAAGTTATTTGGAAAAGCCCTGATCCACCTAATCCAGAGAGTTTTCATGCTAGCACAATTGTGGTACATCATTTTACGGATGATCCGAAGTTGTAAGGTTTCTGGGGAATTCTAGCTTACACAGTGTAACAAGTTTTGTTTTCCTCTTCTAATTCCATGCTGAAGAAAACATACCTTCATAAATACTGCTCTAACAACGCTGGACTTTGGAATGGTCTGGTACATTTATACAACCAAAGTGAGCAAGAATCTTTGTTGACATTACAAGGAACCTGTAACCATTTAGCTTAGTATTTTTGGACCTGATGGATTTTTGGATCTGTTTGAAAGTCTTTTGCTGCTGGGATTTCACTGTTTGCTAATGAAACAAGCTCCAACTGGAACTGAGTTTCCAGCACGGTTTGACTCTCCACTTGTCAGTTAGTTACCATCAAAAGAGTCTGGATCCCAGCTATCTCAGGCACTGCCCCTGAGACCACACCCTTCTGGCATGCAGATACAATCAGAACAGTGAGGGTAGAGTGGGCTTCAATATTGCCAACCCCCAGTGTTCATAAATCATAATTAAAAAAAATAAATGGGGACTTATTTTGCCTATTGGGTTTTTAGCCTTAGGGTGCACTTGGGTCACTTTTGACGGCTTTCCTCTGCAACACTGAAGACTAGATTTTTTTTTTAAATAATGAACTGAGATTCTCACATAATGACCTGACCCCAGAAGCTGAAGTTTATTGTGACATGCAGGATGTAAAGAGTTGACAGTGGTGGAGCTAGGAGCGGAGCAGCCAAAGTCTAACCATTTTCCTGAAGACATTGTCAGAGTTGCCTTTGTGACCAGGTTTTGTTGGGGTTTTTTAACTAGCCGTTGGTTACAGTTCCACTGTTATTTAGTGGACTGGCACCATCTTCCTCATCTCTCAGAGGTAACAAATTGCTGTACTTAGAGGTTGGCTAAGCAGGGACTGTATATTGAGTTCTTTTGATCTTTCTTCATCGTAAATCAATCCCTCCAGCCACTGATCATCTCTGTTGCTTCTCTCTGACCTCTCTCCAGTTTGTCAAAGTCTTTCTGAAAATGAGCTTCCCAGAAGTGTGTAGAATTCAGATGAGATATTCAAGAAGATACAATCCATGGCACGTTACAGACACAGAATAAGAGGTTTTGACTCAAACCCAAAAGGAGTTCACAATCTAAGGGCCTATTCCTGTAACTTCTGCATGTGAGAGTAACCCCATTGTAGAGCTTGATTCTCCACTGTGTCCAAGCTCCTTGTACATGACACAAAGTAAACTCAGCAGGGTGGAGAATCTTAGTTTAGAGCAAAGTCTGATTCCCCACAGACCAACATCTCATAGGGCTTGTCTACATGGAGCATTAGTCTACACCAGAGGGTGTCAATTCTAATGTGCACCAGCATTTTGTGCACTGAGTGGCCTTTGTGGACCCTGCTGAAGGGTCCCCAGTGAAACAGGACTGCATCAGTGCACAAACAGTACTACGCTAGCGTGCACTGGGGAACTTTTAGTGCAAGCAAGCTGGGTCCACATGGGCCAAGTGGTGCACAAAATGTTAGTGTGCACAAGGATTTACACCTGCTGGTGTGGACAAATGCTCCATGTGGACAAGCCCATAGAACTCAGACATGTCTGTACTAAACCAAAGCCACCTGCCCCACTGTTCCCAAAAATGTTGGACAGAAGGCAGCCCCAACTAGAGTGCCTGTCACAGCAGGTCAGGGCACAACCAGTGGTCACACACCTCTGTTTCTCCTCTCAGGTAACCTAAGAACTCTCGCAAGCTCTCTTGACTCAGTAGCACTCCCTGCTTGGGGCTGGTTTATTATGCAAACATCAGGCACATGGTCTAAAACAAATGGACTATGTGTTGGGAATTATCACTCCAGTGCAAGAAATCCCAAGACATCTCCTCCTTGAACACCCCATGTACCGCACACCAGCATCTTTGGCCACAGCTGGACTCCATCAGTCCTCTTCTGGCCCTCTACTAGGACAGAACCGCAGCACTTCCAACCAAATCAGTCTTATCAGGGAAAGATCCCTCACCCACCCTGGCCCCTCTCACTGGTCTGCTAGCTCCAGCTCTTAGGTGTGGTGAATCAGCAGACAAGACTCTCCACTGCTTCCCAACCATCAGCTCTCTCCGGCCCTTGGCTTCAGCTCTCTGGCTAAAAGTCGGAACTGCCTTTCTCCTGACTGAACAGGATTGTCTCAGGTTCTTCCTAATCTTTTATAACCAAAGCATCTGTTCTGTCACAGGGGAACTAGACATGTTTCATATAGGAGAGCCAGCCACTGTGAGTGTCTCCATCTTACATGTGAACTGCTGGGTGGGGGCACAAGTTGGAAGAGTATTCTGGGAGACAAACTATAATAAATAATTTCATCATTATTTCATTACTTTCAGAGAAAGGGCAAACATATATTTTAACCAGTGCTTAATTTGTGCCAGGGCTGGGCACCGCACCTCGAGGCTCGGCATGTCAGTTCTGAAAGCAAAAAAAAAAAAAAAAAGGCTTGAGCACTCTTTCATTACAAATTAAGCACAGCTTTTAACCCTGAATTTGCAGGATGATATGTGGATTTGGAGAAAGCTACAGTGTTTTAAGGCTCCTCCCTAACTCTTGTGTAAGTGATTATCCCTGAGAAGATTTTTCACTGATTTAAGTAGCAGACTGGGAAAGGGAAATGGTGTAAATAGGGCAATAAATCATGGCTCTGATTTGTTAGATTTGATTTATACCTGAATGCATTTGGTGGGTTATTTGTGGAGAAAACTTCCTACAATGGTACCCTGAAGCCCCTTAGATCTTTAATGGCCAACCAATTAACCTGTCAACACTAAACTCAAAAGGTATTTAATAGCATTAGCCAACCCATTATACAATTCTCACTTATCACATTCTCTTGGATTTAGGCCTATTATATTTTAACTTCCTACCATGTAGAATGCCACTGAAATGACAGTCTTTGGAACATTGACAATACCAGGCTCCAAAGAACAGAAGCAAAAGAAACTTGGATTATATTTAACTTGCTTACACATTTGTGATTTAAACTGCTATGGCCATTAATCTGAAGCCAGGATTTGTCCATCATTTTAATTTTGGGTTCATTTAAGCTATATGAACATAAAAGTAGTAATTCCCAGGCATTTCTTCAGTGTTCTGCAATACATTTGTTTAATAACTAGTACTAAAGGGACTGTGGAGCAGAGACTCTTAACTTTGCTGTAATTTACCAACCCAATAATTAAATTCAAGTCCATGCTGTGAGATAGGTTTATATGACATGCAGTAAATTCTTGAAAATAGCACTTCCCTTTAAAGCTAGAACCAAAAAAACAAAAACAAAAAAAAAAAGCCAACCTCTTTGTAATAGCGACAGGTCCTTGCTGTACTACTTGGGCCATGGTTACACTGGCACTTTATAGCGCTATAAAGCCCCCACGAGCGCTATAACCTCCTCCCCGTCCACACTGGCAAGGCACGTAGAGCGCTATAACTGCTGAGTTATAGTGCTATTGTTAATCCACCTCCGCATGGGGAATAAGGGCTGTAGCGCAGCTGCTGTAGCGCTACAGCAAGGATGTGGACACCCACTGCGCTACAAGTAATCTCTGGAGATGCCTAGAGCCATTTAAGGCAATTGACGTCTCTTCCCTTTGTTTTGAACTCGGCTGGAGGAATGCGGAAGTACCTCTTTAGAGTTTCTTTCTTAACTCGGCAGATAAGCAATGCAAATGTTTAAGGATGGAGCCTGTGTGAAAACAAAGCCTTCTGTGAATGGAGGCTCACTGACAGGCTTTCAGAAAAATGGAAAAACCACTGTCTCTCTCCCTCCGCATACACACAACGCGTCCCCCCTCACCCACCTCGTTTAAAAAGCACGTTGCACCCAGCTGAATGCTGCGATACCTGCCCTAATGCGCTGCTCTTAATGCCGCATTAAGTGCCCCAAATGTGGCCATGCTATACCGCAGGAGCATCTGAGTGTGGACATACAATAGCGCTATACATATTACTGTATAAGGGGACCGCTATAACCTATAGCGCTGTAATCTTGTAAGTGTAACCATACCCTTGGTCTCAAACCTCCTAAGTTTCCCAGATACTTCACAGACCCTTACAGACAAATCCTGAGGCCTTCACTTGGGCAAATGCCCACTATCTCAATGGGAATTGGCCTACATAAGAGATCCCAGATTATAGCATACTGGAATAAGAGCCAAATGAGCCTTGTTAGATAATTTCATGCAGCCACAGTCATTGTTCTCTAGAATATATTTCCCAGTGTTTTTTCCAGGTTTGTTTTAAATATTTCAACCAATTATTTTTCCACCAATTCTCATGAGAGTCTGTTCAACAAACTAATGCATTTCACTGCCAGGGATAGTCCAATTTGTCCCTTTCTCCATTTTATCTGATTATTTCTAGCTATAGTGCAGAAATCATTCTCCCCACCCACCCTGAAGGGCTATCAAAAATATCAGGTGGACCTCCAATACAACGGAATGGTTAATGGCCCTATCGCACCTTGGAAATGCTACATGCAAGAAAGCTTGTCCTGTGGACTTGGAAGCTGAATAAAGGAAACAAAACAAAGTCACAGGAAGATTTTGCATCTCTTTGCTGTTTGAACTCACAGGGCCAGAGTCACCAAACAGAAGCCAGAGACCCACAGGGGCTGCCTTTTGGGTCCACCCTGAAAGATACTTTGAATTGACAGATCACTACCACTCAGTCACTTAGGATTTAGATGATAACTCACTTGTGTGTGTGTTTGCTTGCTTTAACCTGTAAATAACTCCTTTTTTTTGTAATCCTTGGTCGGTGTTTTCACATGCAGATCAAGCAGATGTTTTGCCCGAGTGCTCTTACATCTTTAAAGCCTGCTCCTAAAAGATGAATAAGTTTCATGGAACACTCGTGGCCTGATTCTTACTTACACCAACCCAGCTCCACTGATTTTAATGGAGTTATGCCTGGGATAAGTGAGGTAAGACTCAGACCCTTGTGATCAACCTCTGTTTCATTAAGAACATTTAATTGAGGTATAGCTCCAACCCCAAAGATGTCCAATGAAGAAACCACTCAGATTCTAGGTAGGTTTTGTTGTGCCACATGAGAAGTTCTTGGTTCTTTAGCCCTCAGTTCTGAAAAAATAATAATAAAAAAAAAAGTACTGTTTTATACACAGACACTTTCTCTGAGGTTATACAGGACCCCATCATAACTGAGGCCCCTCCCTCCCCCTGTAACTCCAGAGACAGGGAACTACATACATAAATCACTGTGCCAATAGCAAAGCATGACAATTCTAGTGGTTCTTACCTGAATGAATCGTTGATCACATTAAGACTTCTTATGTGAATCATTTTTAATTCAATTTAAAGGGAAGTAATTGCTCACTTCAGTTGTTACGGCTCTCTAGGGGACACTTACAATAATAACTATAATCATTTAGTGTGGGGATTGCCATATGCAGCTCGCCCAGATTAATCCACAAATGGGCACATTTAAAAAAAAAATCTGCGGAGAGATTACTACCACCTTACCAATTTAGCATCTTAAAATAATGTTCTCACTATATTGTTAAAAACAAACAAACAAGCTTTTACACGAGATATGAGAAGTGTAGTCTGGTTTAGTGGAATACAACCAAACTGAAGTGATTATACAGAAAAAAGGATCAGCAGTCTGGCTGAACAGTGGGGATTTCAGACCTAGCCATGTAAGCAGGCTGGGCCTGAGACAGCATTACGGCCCCTCTCATCAATACCACGAAATGAACATCCACATCTGTTATTTTCAGGTAAAGTGATCTGAGTGGAAGGACACAATGGGGGGGCAGAGGTAAGACTGCAGCACTTGGTCTGTGGTGTGGTGAGCGGGTCAGGAGTTTTTGTTGTTGTTAGATCCTGCCAGTTTGTTAAAAACTGAAATTTTTTGAAGGAATCAACATAGATTTCAACCACCTTTCATGGAAGAGGATGCTCAGGTACAAGGGGGAATTTTGAGAGAGATGCATCCCTGTTCTGCTTAGTTTTTGTTTTGTCCCAGTGCAGAGTGGGAAATTTTTCAAAAATCTTTTCAAGAGGGGAAAATCATTTTACACCCATTTCTAGAGATGTACATTAGTTGTGGTGTTGGACAAGTGCTTGGGGCAGTCAAGCATACATACTAGGTGCATCTGATGAAGAGAGGATTAGACCACGAAAGCTTATGCTTCAATACTTTTGTTAGTCTTTAAGGTGCCACAGGATTCTCTGTCACTTATACTACGATGTGGCTTTACTTTTCACATCCATGTTTTTGCAGTTGTGTGTCAGGGCTGGTACACCGACCATATACCTACGCGATTCACAGTTAAGGTTTTTGTGTATTGATTGGGTGATATGAAGAAAAAGTGTTAACACAATGTGTTAAGGCTATGCTGATCATAAGTCCCATTCTGGCAGGGACAGTCCCCTTTTTAAGCTGTCCCAGACATCCTGGCTTTTTTGGCAGAACTGCACTTGTCTCGTTTGTCTCGCCAACTGATCATCAGTAAGGCTATGATTTAGACCTGGAGGTCGCAGAAGTCATGGACTATGTGACTTCCAATGACCTCCATGTCTTCAGCCTGCGGTGGTTAGGAGCTGCAGGGTCCCCCGCTGCTGCAGGCGCAGGGAGCTGCGGGGGACTCCTTGCCTCCCTTGGTGGCTCCTGGAGCTCCCAGACACAGTGGGGGGAAGCCCCAGCACTCCTGGCCACCATGAGCCCCTGGAGCTGTGGATGGTGAGGGTATCCCATTTGCTGCAGCTGCAGGGGACCCACAGATCCCCATTTTTTCATGGATATTTTTAGTAAAAGTCAGGGACAGGTCAGGGCTTCTGTGAATTTTTCTTTTTGGCCCGTGATTTTTACTAAATATATCCATGACAAAATCTTGGCCTTAATCATCAGTTGGCAAGGACAAATAGGAAAAGTGCACTTGTTTTGCCAAAAAAGAGGGGGTGGATCCCATCAGGGGGGTGCAGAGGAATGGGGGTTTGTTGGGACGGTGAGGGAGTGGCAATACAAGGCCCCAGCCCTGGGCAGTCAGTCCCAGCCCCCGTGCAGGGGCACTCAGTCGAGCAACGTTGCCCTATGGCTCAGGCCAGTCTCACACAGTGTCCTGTTCTAACTTTGGGAAATATGGTCACCTTGGTTAAGGCTGTGAGATCAACCACACAGAAGTCATCAGCAAATGCAGTATCTTCTATTGTCTGTTGTTTGTAGCCCCTTCTAGTTATTAACAATATATCCTGAAATATGTAGGGTGCATGGCGTAACCAAACAAGCTTAGCATTCTGAACACAGATTTTTTGCAGAAGGAGATGCAATTATTAAATATAGGCTTTTTCCTTGTATACTTCCTGGGCTATATTAATTATGCATTCAAAGTGTTCAAAAACAACTTTCAATAGACTTAAAGTAAACATATTGATCTTGCTACCCCACTGTGCTGCTCAGATCTACACTGGTGTCATTCCACTACAGCCAGTGGAGTTACACTGGGATGCAGTGGCGCTTACCCAGCAGAGGGCAGCAGGTCACTTGCGTAGAGTAAGTGCATCTTGTGTTGTAACTAGCATTATGTGATAGTGTTGCATACCAGAGAATAGGGTGACCAGATGTCCCTATAAAATTGGGATATTCCCAATTTTTGGGTCTTTTTCTTATATAGGCTCCTATTACCCCCTCACCTTCATCCTGATTTTTCACATTTGCTGTCTGGTCACCCTACAAGAGAAGCATAAGATTGAGATTTCAAGACTAAATTTTAGTTTTCCTAACTCCTTTCCCAATAATTGTTTCAAATGGCCTCAACTCAGCTTCATTTATGCCTGTTTACACATGATAAAAATATACATGCAAACAGCCCACTCTTCCTTGGTTTTTGCATAGGAAAACTTTGGACACTCGTGCAACCAAATCTTTATGCATATTTTTTTTTTTTGGTATTAAGGTATTAAAACCTTCTTCACCCATGGTGACAAACCAAAGAGCTTTGTCTCAAAAGAGGATTAAATAGACAAATCGAGCTGTAAATAAATAGCCAACAGGATATTAAAGGAAGCAATTCTTCCCATGCTTAGCCCTTCCAATACCCATTTCAGATAAAATCAAACAGTGTCTATTAAAAGATATTCAGAACTTGCTATAGTAATTTAAATTCCGCCCCCAATTCTACCTAAAAGTACTGTATTAAAGGAGAATATGCTTTTTGATTCCTATTTATGGGAACTTCTAAAAAAGAAGAGAACTAATCCTATCATAATTTTGCTTTGTCACACAACACTGGGCAATTCCCTGTGTTGAGAGCAGAATAAAGATGAGCGGTGCATATTCAAAGGAACAATTAAAAAGAAAAGCCCTTCCCTCTGATTTAGAGCGAGCAACTAATAAAAGCCAGAAGGGAAGGATGTCTGAAATTCTGATCTGAAGTAGGAAGTAAACTCTATTCCTGAAATCATTAAGTATCTGGAAGGCTGGAGGCCAGCAGGGATCAGAGTGTTGTTTGATATCTAGGTTGTTCTAAGAAAACATTACAGCCCAATAGATTAGGATAGAGATGTACACAAAGTAATATATAGTACAAGATATCACTAGCCATCCAGGAGTAATGTACAAAAATAAAAGGCTTTTACAAGTACATAGCCTGTTGTGTTGGTTGCATGCCAGCAGAAATTAAAAAGAGAACAAAAAATTAAACATGTTTAAGAGTTTTATTTCCCCCCACTCATTTTGCTTGAAATATAGTCCAAAGTACCGTGTCTATCCCCTTGTGGAAAAGATCTACATAATGTAATAGAGAAGGATTATCTTGCTACAGAACGTCTTAGCTGACCTGCAGAATTCTAGAGCTGGAATATAATTCTTTAGTAATACATTCTGCAGGTTGCTGTCAAAATGCCCTAGAAAGGATTAATTCGCATTTAGTCATGTGAGTTTTAGAGTAATTTGTATAGAATCCTGCTTAATGCTTATAGATTACTGTTGGTTTTAATCTCAGTTAAGTTATGTAGGACTTTCCCATAAGGGTACAGCACAAATCAAATCCACTCTGGCATTATTATGGTGCACTCTGCAAATGCAAAAAAATCTTTGCCTTTCCTCCAAACTGTGCTATGCAGTCTATATAGAGGACACTTCACCTAACCTGTAAACGCCACCACCTCTGGAGTGACACATGTGACAGTGCCAACAACATTAAATAGCACAGAAGTTAATGACGGGCAGTGAGGAAGAATAACCCCTCCAGTTTGGACCTGTTGTTGGGTGTATCACATGCCAAATAAGCCCCTGATCCTGAAAACATGATTTCAGTTAAACACATGCAGTGGCCCTTGATGTTAAGCGGGTGTATTCATGTTGGCAGAATTGGAGCCTAAAAGTGAAAAAGTTGCATTAATATTATGCAAATTCTCAATGAAAGTATTGGGGGAGAGGCCACTAGTTGCTACTTGTAACTACAGCAGGGAAGATCTTTAAAAACATCAAAAGTTAGTGACTACAGATTTTTCTAGCTTTTGTTTTTTAACTTTACAAGTTTGACAGTACAGTCCCTTTCATTGTTTCCATTACGAGTTCTTTCCTTGCTGAGGAGTTCCTTATAAAAATCAAGCAAGGGGCAGAAAAATCCTTTAAATCAAATTCCTTAAATTTTTAATAAGATTTGAGGCCATGTAAAAGTTGTTCCATCAGAATTTGTTGAGAATAGATATTCAAGTTGACAGTATCCCTTGAAATGATCTTACAGCTGGTTCCGTTTCTACAGGACCTTTTATTCTTGGACAGAATATTGCCTAACCCTCTACCTCCCCCACCTCCCCCCTCCACAAAAAAACAACATTTAAGATATTTTTGGCCAGAGACAAGCCAGTTTTAATGATATTTTGTAAAACAATTTCTTCTCAGAGTTTCCGCTCATCCAAAGGCTTGTTCCAATGTATACTTCAGAATTTAATGGAGTTTGCAAATTTTTCATGAAGGAAGAATCTACTAGATATACTGTTAGAGCCTTATGAATAGCATCACCGATGTATGCCACTGACATAGCCCAATACAAGAAGCTGGAGAGAAAAACATATATCCAGCAAATAACCACGCTGTGAATACACAGAGCTCATCCTGACTCAAAGGCCTTCTCCTACCAGGCATGCAGGGCTGGCAGAACATCTTAGTGCAGTGAACGAGAACAGGACAATCACAATAATGTGGAGAGGTTGTTATTTGAGGAAGAGACAGCATTGGTTGAAGAGATACACCAAGTGCAAAACTAAGTGACATTAAAGTAGGCAGTATATATTCATCACATCTCCCCGTGGTAAGAAAGGAAATGACAACAAAGACCCTGCTGCTGTGGAAGCATCACATACGAGAACAGGTCAACATGCTTTCAGACAACTGCCAAGAGCTTAAGCCTCAACAAGTATAAATCTGTTTTTTTGCCTGGTTCCATATAAATTGGGATTCAAATGAAGGTAGCAAAGGGAGTTTGCTGAGGCAATGCCATTTAGAGTAGTGAGTTCGCATTGGGTACAGAGCTCTTTATTTCCCATCACTGCATGGGGCATTTGCTAATAACCACATAACTCTGAACAGTAGGCATATAGTCCATGTCTTACACTTTGTATGGAAAAAAAACAGACCTCAACATTTGCCAAGCACTGTAACAATTAAGAATAAAAAAGGGTTGTTTTAGGGAACTGAGCACAGACCACGGCATTTTTGGTGCTTTTTCAGAGAATACTACTTCTGTGAAGTATCAGCAAGCCAGGAGAATGACTGAGCAGCAAGCCACACATGCAGCCAGCAAGGCTAATGTTTGTGATTTTGTAAGGGGGTACTCACCACTGGAATGCCTCCTTGTGGCTAGGTCCGGGGATCAGCTCTCACAGGGTCTGGCACTTCTTCCTGGCAGCTGTTCACACGATGGTTCATCTCTCTCTGAGATCTAGCATGCTCCCTCTTTGTGACTCAGCCCTCCAGCCAGGTCACTAGTCCTCCCATTCCACCATATCAAAGTCCCCTGGGGGCAAGGTGTCCAAATGCCACTGACATAGCCCAATACAAGAAGCTGGAGAGAAAAACATATATATCCAGCAAATAACCACACTGTGAATACACAGAGCTCATCCTGACTCATCCTAATCAAGCAGTCTTCTGCTCCAGCTCCAGATCCAGTGCTACTTTCCTCATGGCTAGGATGGGAACGTGAGCCCACTCATCCATCCGCTATTCCACGTTCCAGCCCAGGGACTCTATGCCTAGAAACCACAGACTACGCAATCTCAGACCTTGTTGCAGTCTCCTTCCAGTTCTTCTTCTTTACCTCCTGGCCCACCTCTGGGTTTACCAGCCAGAGCTCTCTCTGCTCAGTGGCTGGTAAACAGTGGCTACCCCACCCCACCTAGCGTCTTGCCAGACTCTGTAGTCCAGGGAAAGATCCATGGGCTCTCTCTCTCCCCCTAAAGCTCCTCCTTGTCTCTAGCCAATTCCCTTTTTCCTCACAGGAGCAGCCACAGAATTCCTTCCTCCACCCCAACTTGGTGGTTTCACATACACCCAGCCTACCCCTGCCCAGCTGGTCTTCTCTTCAGTTAGATTTGATCAGTGCCTGGCTCTCCTCCAGGTGCAGCCTATAAGGTCAATTGGCTCTTTTTAACCTGCTCAGGCCGTGCCTGGAGAAGCACCCCCATCTCCAACAAGTCAAATTTAAACAGCAAAACTCAACCAGGGGTGTCTCTGCCAAGGCCAGCTGTTCCCTCTGCTTTAAAAGCAGCAAGCCTCGGAGCCCTTCCCAAGTAGAAGGTGAGGGCAAGAGGCTGAGCCAGTTGCAGTCCTCAGCTCAATGGACTCAGATACTCTTTCCGCACCTTCTCGTGGTAACAATCGTGGCATTTTTCTTTCTAAAGCCCCCGTCCTGTAATGGAACCAGCAAGTGCAGACCCTTCTCTCCAAGCCGAGTCTCGGTCTGTCAGTGTAGTTCTGCAAGGACATGAGAACCTGCCCTGGCAGGTCCATCGCAGGGACGGATGTTGCAAGCAGGAGGAATTGTAGTGCTTGGGATTCTCTTATATCTGAGATGGGACTGTCAGGAGTGCTCTGGGTTGACTGATGCCTGCTCCTATTGAGGAGACTGGGAATGTTCCCAGTACCAAGAGATTTTTTTAAAAATTCCATCCCTTTACTTTATGCAAAACCTCTTTTGATTGACTCTGACTTACCTCCACACCTGATGTCTCCTGTGTGTCTGTGCTCACCTGTAAAGAAAAAAAGGCCATTTTAAAGCTGGAAAATTAACAGCTGCTTAATCTTTATTCTGAAATTCTTTTCTCATATGAACATAAGGAAGGCCATACTGGGTCAGACCAAAGGTCCATCCAGCCCAGTATCCTGTCTACCGACAGTGGCCAATGCCAGGTGCCAGGGAGTGACTGAACCTAACAGGTAATGATCAAGTGATCTCTCTCCTGCCATCCATCACCCGCCTCTGGCAAACAGAGGCTAGGGACACCATTCCTTACCCATCCTAGCAAATAGCCATTTAATGGACTTAACCTCCATGAATTTACCCAATTCTCTTTTAAACCCTGTTCTAGTCCTAGGCTTCACAACCTCCTCAGGCATGAATTTAACCTCCATGAATTTATCGAATTCTCTTTTAAATCCTGTTCTAGTCCTAGCCTTCACAACCTGCTCAGGTAAGGAGTTCCACAGGTTGACTTTGCACTGTGTGAAGAAGAACTTCCTTTTATTTATTGCTCTTATCTGCTGCCCATTAATTTCATTTGGTGGCTCCTACTTCTTATACGAAAGGAACAAGTAAATAACTTTTCCTTATTCACTTTCTCCACACCCCTCATAATTTTATATACCTCTGTCATATCCCTCCTTAGTCTCCTCTTTTCCATGCTGAAAAGTCCTAGCTTCTTTAATCTCTCCTCATATGGCAGGGGTTCTCAAACCGGGGGTCGCGACCCCACAAGGGGTCGCTGTTCGGTTCTTGGGGGGTCGCGAGCTGCTGCTGCCACTGAAAAGCCACCAAATTAATTACTTCCTCATTCGGTGGCTTTTCGGTGGACATACCAAGCACTCCCAAAGTGTTTACTTTCGCTTTCAGTGCGCATCCGGGAGCGCTCGGCATGTCCACTGAAAAGCTGCCGAAAGAGGAAGTAATTAATTTGGCGGCTTTTCAGTGGACATACTAGGGTCCACGGAGCTCCTGAGGAAAGGGAAAATGGGTCTCAGTGGCAGCAAGTTTGAGAACCACCGTCATATGGGATCTGTTCCAAACTCCTAATCATTTTAGTTGCCCTTCTCTGAACATTTTCTAATGCCAGTATATCCTTTTTGAGATGAGGAGACCACATCTGTACACAGTATTCAAGATGTGGGTGCACTATGGATTTATATAAGGGCAATAAGATATTCTCCATCTTATTCTCTATCCCTTTTTTAATGATTCCTAACATCCTGTTTGCTTTTTTGACTGCAGCTGCACACTGCGTGGATGTCTTCAGAGAACTATCCACAATGTCTCCAAGATCTTTTTCCTGATTAGCTGTAGCTAAATTAGCCCCATTGTATTGTATGTATAGTTGGGATTATTTTTTCCAATGTGTATTACTTGACATGTATCCACATTAAAATTTCATTAGCCATTTTGTTGCCCAATCACTTAGTTTTGTGAGATCTTTCTGAAGTTCTTCAGTCTGATTTAGTCTTAACTATCTTGAGCAGTTTAGTACTATCTGCAAACTTTTCCACATCACTGTTTAACTCTTCTTCCAAATCATTTATGAATAAGTTGAATAGGATTTGTCCGAGGACAGACCGTTGGGCAACACCATTAGTTATTCCTCTCCATTCTGAAAATTTACCATTTATTCCTACCCTCTGTTCCTTGTCTTTTAACCAGTTCTCAATCCATGAAAAGATCTTCCCTCTTATTCCATGACAACTTAATTTACGTAAAAGCCTTTGGTGAGGGACCTTGTCAAAAGCTTTCGGGAAATCTAAATACACTGTGTCCACTGGATCTCCCTTGTCCACACGTTTGTTGACCCCTTTAAAGAACTCTAATAGATTAGTAAGAAATGATTTCCCTTTACAGAAACCATGCTGACTTTTGCCCAACAAGTTATGTTCTTCTATGTGCCTGACAATTTTATTCTTTACTATTGTTTCAACTAACTTGCCCAGTACAGACATTAGACTTACTGGTCTGTAATTGCTGGGATCACCTCTAGAGCCATTTTTAAATATTCACATTACATTAGCTATCTTCCAGTCATTGGGTACAGAAGCTGATTTAACGGACAGGTTACAAACCTTAGTTAATAGTTTCGCAATTTCACATCTTGGATGAATGCCATCTGGTCCTGGTGACTTGTTACAATTAAGTTTATCAATTAGTTCCAAAACCTCCTCTACTGACACTTCAATCTGTGACAATTACTCAGATTTGTCACCTACAAAAGACGGCTCAGGTTTGGGAATCTCCCTAACATCCTCAGCCGTGAAGACTGAAGCAAAGAATTCATTTAGTTTCTTCGCAATGACTTTATCAACTTTATGTGCTCCTTTTGTACCTCTATCGTCCAGGTGCCTCACTGGTTTTCCTTGCTTTAAAAAAGGTACTTTTTAGTATAACCTAGTAATTAATGCTGGTGAAGAATTGGCTGCACTAATGCATTGTGATTTATTAGCAATGATGAGATATCCCTATTAAGGAAAATGAATGCTGCTGGGTCTCTTACAGTCTTCACAGCAACAAGCTCAGATCCCATCATGAATCCAGAATTTTTGACTCAGACTGATCCATTTCCAATTGAACTTCAGCATCATTTTCTAAAAGAAGCAAGAAATTTCCAAATAAAGAAACTTAACAGAAACTGAAAGTGAGGTTGGGGCATGTTTGGGCGACCGATTCTTTCATTCCCATCTCTAGGGACTTTTCACAGGGCATGCATAGAGCAGCGCTGATGGAGCCGAGGAGAGATTTGTCCAGCCCTCTCCAGAAGAAAAAGAAGTACTGCGAAAGGCTGGTACGACCACTGATAGGCAAAGGCAAAAGTGTTCTTCTAACTTGTGAGCATAGAAGTCTAGATTCATCTCAGGTATAATACCACCATTGACTTTAACGAAGTTGTGCCAAAGGAGGATTTAGTGTTTGTGGAACTGTTGATTAATATTTTGTAGGCTTGGTATAAGAGAGGCAATTAATCCCACCCTCAGTGTTCTAAGAAATGTGCTGAAAACTCATCAAGTGCTCTTATAAAAGATGATGGAAAGAAACTAGGTTACCTTTTATCTGCTGTGTCTTGCTGGATCCTAGAGATGAGAATAATAATGCTCTCTCTCTTTAATGGTGGTATGATGGAAAAATCACTCGTGTGGTTATGACAAGATTTTGACATCTTGGTGTTCCACATTGATTCCACCTCAATGATTTCCACTTCAAATGTCCTTGTACAAGCATAAGGAATTGTTCTGGCCCATGCTGTTCCTAAGGCTCTCTGACCTTGCACACTGTGGGGTCTGCCTCTCTGTTCCCACTGACAGATGTTAATGAATCTACTATCATCATCAAGCTCCCAGCCTTAATCCTTTAGCTCAGGTACTAGTGGCTCATGCTATTAGACACAGAGGCTGCAAGTTCCATCTCCCAGATGACACAACCAAAAGTGGAGGCCCGTACAGAGATTTCAACTGCTGGGAACCACTGACATTCAAAAAGGACTTCCCCAGCCACTAGTGCCATTGTTCCATTATGCACTTGGGGGCATGAATAAAATGGTAGCCAGCAACATGGACAGGACATGGGTCCCAGCAAAGAACTTTCCGAGACCTCTTGCCCCTTGCCCCAGCCAAGAATGGGCAGTGGGTGATGGAGAGACTCCACCCAAGTGTTTGTGCAGCACCCAAGATTAGTGCTAGGTGCTGCACAGACACTTAGGGAAACTCTAGGAATAGCCTGCTCCAGAACAATAGCCTCAGGGCTAGCATGCCACTGCATATTCCCACTATATGCAGCAGACTCCCACTGGGCGCCACTCCCAGTCTGTGGGCCCAAGGAGAGAGAGATAATAGTGCCATGCCCCCTCCACACACACACACACGCCTTTTGGACCCCATGCATCCTTGCGGAAGTAGGGGCTGCAACTGTGTCTGGCTCCTAAATGGACCACCTATGGGCCATGATCCTTCCATCCCAGCTGGGAGAGAGTTGCTGGATGAGAAGAAAGAATAAATGATCATTTATTTTTGCTTTCCTCCACAAGGTGCTGCTCCAGCTCCTGCCAGAGCTTATGACATGGCCAGTGATGAGAGGTAGATGTGTCACTACCAAGACAAAGCATACACTAAGGAATAATGAGAAAGTATTCTCTTGTGAATGACACCGATGGATTAAGCCTGGAGCAAAGCTGCTGTCAGGACAAAAAAGAGTCTTTGTGGTAAATTTTTTTAAAATATCTAAGTAATGATGGTGTTGCAATAGACACCGAAGGAAGTGCTAATGCATTACCACTTAATATAAACATGGGATATCTGGAGCCAGAGCTTCAGAGTTAATTTATTCCCAGCTCATCACTTTCCTATGTATTTCCCAAGGGGGAAAATGATTGCTGAACTAGAAGAATGAAAACAAATATTAATCTATAGAAGAGAGTTTATTATTCTCCCAGTTGGAAAACTAATAAACATCAGAAAGATGTTTCCAACTTTAGACAAACTCAGCTGAGAATCTTAATATTTTGTTCATTCCGCAAAATACCTTCAAACTGTGGAAAACACATTAACTTCCAAATCCTTGTAATAAACAATCACGGACACGCCAGTTAACTGCTTTACCTCTCTGCTGCATACATTAGCATTCAAATGGCTTGCTGAAGTCTCTGACATACACATCCATCCCACCTGCAATATGGAAATAGATTTGATCTAAAGTTAAGTGAATCTTTGTTTTCTCTGATGCTAATATACACAAGAATGAAAATCACTATTGATGCCAGTTACACTGGTTGAATGTCCATTAAGAACAAGAATCAGCAATTATAAGAAAAGCGTAATTACAATATTGTTTAGGAAAAAGTGAAATATTGACCCAGTCAGGACACTCTTCTAATCAACAAGTCGTGGATTAAAAAAGTCACCTTGGGATTACATGTTGGAGATATTTAAAACAGTATCATATTTAAAGTTTGGGTTTGACTTGACAAATAGGATTCTCTCTGCAAAAGAATGATGGTCTCCAAATGACATGTACTACCACAAATAAATTACATGCTTATTTTAATTCCTCTGACCCATTCCGAATGTAGCAATAGCTCAGAAGCCATGCGAGAAGATAAACAGCAGAGATTTAATATTCATAACTCACAAAGCAAACCTGACCTGGGTTTAAATGGAAACGCAGGGTCATTCTACTGGAAAAAAAAGGAGCTGGTATATAGGCTTGGTGGAATTCAAATTTTATATAGTTTTGACTGAAAATAGTGTTTATTTTTAAGCATTTTCAAAATTTTTATTGATTTGAATTTTCATAGTTGTGCAAAACTATAGTGTAATGGGGTCGGCACCCACCTCTCATCAGCACCCCCTCTTCTTCAGCCATTATGCCTGCAAACACAGTTCTTTTTCATGGGGTGGCACCCGCCTCTAAGGAGTGCCCATGTTTTCTCCGTGTGGTTGGGTGTGAGCCTGCTTTTGTTTTAGTTCTTTCAACAAAGTGGCACCCACCTCTCTCAAGTGCCCCCCAGCCGATGGTTCTCTTGGCACGTCTTCAGTGACTCAGCCCTCTGGCCGAGCCACACACTGTCCCCCGTTTCGGGGTACACAGTTCAAGTCCCTGGTATGGGGCCATAGCTTTAGGGCTTCTCCCAGAGGCACTGCCTTCTTCAAGCACCCAGCCAGGGCCCATCTCGGTTCCTGCAACTAGTAGCATTTCAGCAGCCCTCCCTGGGCTCAGGTTGCAACCAGACCAGCAGGACCCATCTCAATACCCTTGCTGGTCTGGCCAGGTCCTGTGCTCAGTCACCCTGGTCTTTAGCCTGTCCTCACTGACCTTCCACTGGTCCTGCTCTTCCCACCAGCCAGGCACCAGGTTGACAGCAGCCTTCCCTGGGCTTCAGTCTTGTCTGCAGTGAGCTCTCCACGGTACTGCTGTTCTTCCAGTCACCTGGTCTTTCATCCTCTAGCTCTACATGGCAATGGACATCTCTGCTCTTCTGCTTGTCTTATATAGGGCCCTTCTGGCCCTGGACTGGCTGCTCCATCAACCTCTCTGATTGGTTGTTCCTATACAGCCACTTTAGGCTGCCTGGAGGATTTCTATCTGCTCTATTCTGGGGCAGGGTGACACAGGGCCACGAGGCCTCTAGCAGGGGTTTTAAGCATTTTTTTGGATTTTTATTTATGTAAATTTGCACAGCTTCAGGACCTAATGGGGGGAATCAGAAAACGAGAGTCAGACAATAATTATTTAATGGCAGTAGATGCTGATATTCAAACAGTGAAAGCTTTATAACTGTTAAAACACAAAAATGGTTAATGTTGCATGTCAAAATATACAAAGTAAATAGCCTTAAATCAAACTCTCAGAAGTTCTGAAGCAGCATTTTCCTTTTTTTGAAAATATTATTAATGGAAATATTTGTTGGTTAGTGTGTAGATGGTGAAATCAACATTTGCCTTCATTTACTGATAAAAATCTAACCCTTCCATCCCAAAGCTAGGTTATGAAAAGCATCGTACTGACCCTTCTCCGAGTGCAGTAATCGCAGGCAAGTGAAGGGGAGTACAGGCGGAGGATCCTCCCAGTGGTGTCAATACCCCATTCATTTCAGTACAAGAGGTCCGCTGGTCCAGTAGGGTGCGAGTGTGGCTTGATGGAGGAGTATGGGATTCTTGATACACCTGTGCTGGCAGTTACAGCCCTTTTCAAAGTGACCCTTCTCTCCTTCCCCCTCTCTTTAGCAAATTAGACACAAATTCACAAATAATTTCAGGTCAAATGAAGCTGCATTTTTGGGGAAGTGAACTATTAGACTTGCAGCTCTACTGAAGAGACACTCCTGCTCAGTTCAGAGAACTGTGTCTAACACTGCTTCTTTTTTCTGCCCACCCATGGGTTCCCTGCCCACCCCTGCACTGGAGCACAACCACCTGGTGTGGAAGGAGTACAAGGAAGCTGGGGCTTGCAGAATCAAGACAGACTTTAAGCCTTTCTCTGTCACTCTGACGGCTGCATGCTGCCCCTAGCTTTTAGCTATTCTTTGTGCTTGCAAGGACCTGGGCACAGTCAGCAAAGCAGTAACTGAACATTGTCACAAGGAAGCACTTTCCGGCTCCTCTCATCTCAGGTACGAGTTCGGCCCAACTCTAGAGTCACTGGTCAAAGGTCCAATCCTGCAAAGTGCTGAGCTCCCTTAATTGCCACTGAAGTCGGTGGCAACACAGGAAACATTTTGTAAGATCAGGACACTAATGAACAGCCACATGCAGCTGCTTTTTCTAGCTATTAGCTCCCATTCCATTCCATTCATCTCAGTGCTGCAGTGCTCCAGCTGTGGGACCTTCTCAACATCTGAAATCAACCTTTTTGTTCAGCGAGGAGTAAGTCCACAGGGCTCTAAAAATCAGGCATCGCATTCAAAAACAAATAAAAGCATTCATCATTCACTGATGATGAATTCAGCTCAGCTGAGTGACTGAATTTTACCAACAGCTATTAAACCTGAAAGCCAGGGTATTATTTTACTCAGTTTCCCTTTGTTTCTGTAGCATCAAATGGGGAAAGGGGGAATGAAAACAGCAGAGAAGAACATATCTGCCAAACACAATGGTCCATTAAGCAAAATTTTAAACCAAATAGTCTCTGTTTCTCAAATGCAATTCTGCTCCTTCTCTTCAGGCTGTTATTAACACTTTTGTAACAAGTAACTAACACAAAACTCAAGTATATAAATATGCTCTAGGCATTTTGTTATATCTGCAATCAGAGGCAAACTGCCACAGTAAAGCTAAAAGCATTTGGGAAATTATATTCAAGCAAACACTATAACTACAGTAATCCATGGGCTGCTTTTACCAACTGCAACAAGTACTTTGAAGAGATGGGCTCTCAAATATCAGGTAGCGGAAAGGGACAACTTGTCATGTAGTGTTGCTCTGCTCAGCCTTTCAGAATTTAACTGTGAAGATGCTTTCAGTTGTGCTTCAAGGTCTCTAACATCTTCAATGGGCAGCAATATTCACAAATTGCCACTGAGTCCCTGTGTACCTACTGCTATTTTTATGTCAACCTTCAGAGCTGCAAATTGAACATTTACTCAGGTGGGCAAGATTCTGAAAGGTGTTTGAGAAGATAAACCAATAATTACACGAATAAATGAACTCCAAGGCAAAATCCTGGCCCTGCTGCAGTCAATGGCAAAACTCCCATTGATTTCTCCCCATATTTCTTGCCTTCTGAATTGTGCCCTTTGCATCAGCTGCTGATTACGCTGAACATAACTGTCTCACCATTACCTTGCACTTCACCAACTGTCTCTCATCTTATGCTTCCAGTGTAAGCTCTTTGGCATGTTTTTATTATATGTCTGCACAGTGCCTTGCACATTAGGGCCTCAATCCCTGACTGGAGCTGTAAGTGGTAACACAGTACAAAAAAAATAATTCTTAACTGGACAGTGGCTTAAAACTATGATCTTACCCTCCCCGAGTGGATATGAACTGAAGATGTTTCTTTCATAGTAACAACTATTTTCAATTATTTTTGAAATTATTATATTCTTCAGGTTAAAATCTCAAAATCATTAGTAAGTAGGTTAGGCAAAATTCAATGGGAGTTTTGTCTATTTAAAAAAAGAATAAAAACAGAGTAAAGGGACTTTTACAGTTTCCCATTTAATCTTTATGTTCATACATTTGCTATTTACAGATTCTGTTTCCTACACGTTTAACAGAAAGTTTGACCACACATATGAAAAAAAAATCATTGGGCATCATACATTTCATTTCAGGAGTCTAAAACATATTGTATAAAACGGAGGAATCAGCACAGGGTTGGGAATCAAGCAGTTCTGAGTTCTAATCCTGACTCCACAGCTGACTCACTGGGTGATCTCTATCAATACTTCATTTCTCCCACCCTAAAATTAGCATAATGATGCTTATGCAATATTTCATACAAAGCATTACATGTAAGGTCTCAGATGAAAGATCATGATCTGCTAAAACTGATTGTTCTGTCAAAATATGTATATTTTAGTGAGTAGGAAGTTATGATATTTAGCTCTATGGTTATTGAAATATGTTGAGAGTCTGGGAGTCGCCCACTGCTAGTTCTCCAGGGGCAACAAAGGAGGTGACCCACACCCAATCGGGTATTAAACAACCATCACGAGCCATTGACCTGCAAAGGAATTGTAAACAAGAAACTTACAATTCTGTAAGAGACAGTTGTCAAACACCACATGATGGGGATTGCTCAACTCTGTGACTCCCCAGGGCCCCCCAGGACATGTCTGGACCGGTATTTTTCCAGGCACATGGTCTGAGGGTATAAAATAAGGGACAGTGGCATCACTGAGACCACCTCTCTCCTCTCCCACCTATGCTAATGGCAGCAAGAATGCTGGGAAAACAAAGACTTCGAACTGAGGAGACTGGTCCCTGGTTGTGAAGCAAATACAGCCTGTGTATTAAGAACTGTAATCTGCCTGCAACATCCAGTAGGGTAAGATAAAATGCTCGATTCAAATCTTGCTTAATCTAAAAGTTTAGGATTTAGAATGCGTGATTATTTTTTATTTTCTTAATTAACCATCTTTGGCCTTTATGGTTACCACTTATAAACACTCAAAATCTATCTTCTGTAATTAATACATTTATTTTTATGTTTTATCCTTAACAGAGAGTTTGTCTAAAGTGCTTGGGGAATCTGCTCAGATTAAAAGGCTGGTGCATCTCCACTACCCTTTGATGAAAGTGACGAATTAATTAATGAGTTTGCATTGTTCAAGACAAGGTCTTGAGCCATATAAGATGGTGTATTTCTGGGGTTCAAGGCTGGGGGCTTGGGAGATTTGCTGGTGTTTCCCTGTGAATAGTTCATGCGTGGCTTGGAGAGCATTCATGCAATGTAGCTGGATGTGTCTTTGAATACTGGAGGCTGAGTGACAGCGCCTGGGAGGAGAGGGAGTTGCTGCTTGTCACTGGCAAAGCATTGTGAGAGACAAGTCAGGCTGGAAAGTTAAGGGGGCACAGAGATCTCACAGCTGCACCAGGGATCCCATCACACCTGCCTCAGAGGATTCGTTGGTAACAGACTCCTTCCATCCAGCTGGAATAAAAGAGGGCAGGGTGGTCACCACACTCTGAAATATGTGACCCTCTAGTTGAGAACTCCTGACAGAACATTGATCATCTGCTCCCTTCTGGAAGATTGCACATGATATGACAGAGATATGGCCAGGCCTCATGGCTGCTCCATGAGACTGACTTCTGTGCAGAGGGTACCATCTTTCTGCTGAGTGGCCATAGGACAAGAACAAGACCACAGGACATTCAAACAAGGGCAAAGCACAGTAGCGTCTCTACATTTCTGCCCTATGCTGATGATGGACTGTGATTGTCACAGCCTCAGTTTGCATTGGTCTCACATTAGGGGCTTTGCAATAAAATGCTGCCTGGGACATGAAAGATTTTCTCTCTTCTTTGGTCAGCTCTTGGGCTTGGGGGAGGAGGTTTGCCTTTCACAACTCAAGTCCATTTTCAATTTCTGCAGTAATTTATCTGAGCAGGGGAGGGAAATAATTTATCAGGAAAACGTGTAAATTTGTTTCATTATTTCACACAGGCTGAAAGAAACAAATGGGGGCTTACTGGAGAAGGACTGGACTTAGGGTCCCAAACACTACGCCTTAGCTATAACATTTTGGGTATAGCTGAAGTGGATAGATATAGCTAATCTCTCCATCAATCCGAGGTGAATACAGAAAAACAGCCTTCCACAGGGAACAAGGTTGAGATATATTTGTCCTATGAGCTTGTCACAGGTAATTTAGATCCCAGTCCTGCTCCTTCCGAAGCACATTCCCATTGACCTCAGTAGCATAGGCTTGAACTGAAACGATGCTAGCTGAGGTTTATCTATCACCCCCACTATGGAAGCACCAGATCACCTCACATTCTTTCCTGTATTGATCCTCAGAACACCCCATGAGGTAGGACAGCGCTATCATCCCCATTGCACAGACACAGAACTGAGGCACAGAGAGGCTCAGTGACTTGCCCAAAGTCATGCCCAAAGCCTGTGGTAATGTTATCCCCAAAATGGGGACATCAGTGTTGCATGTGCTCATTGTTGTCATTTACCTCAGAGCTGTGATTCTGCTGATCCATGCACACACATATTTGGCTCTTTGCCAGGGCACCATTTTAGAAATCCTAAGTGTTCACAGAGCATGCCCAGGGTCCTCTCAGCATTCATCTCCGGGTGGAGTGATTGTTGCTTATTCAGAACAGAGATTAGAAAAACAAAGTGGAAACAATAGTAAATCAGGTATTAGAACCCAGGTCTCCCAAGTCCCAGGCTAGTGGCCCTGGACCATCTTTCTGAAGACCTTTCCTTCCTTCTCAATCAGGGATAGCTCATGGAATGTGGCTGTGGCATTTGGGTTGCGGGGTGGGAGGGGGGGCTGATATAATTTAACCAATTTTAATTTTTATGATGGAAGTATTTGAAAAATAAGTGATAAAAAATTCATCCCAGTGCAGACTATCAGTAAATAGCTCGACATGGAAAACAGGGAGTAGAACAGGGATGGAAGGTCCCACCCCCAATCTGGCCCCCTCCCACTTCCTCCCCACCCCCCGCCCGACTGCCCTCTCAGAATCCCGGACCCATCCAACCTCCTAGACCTTGTCCCCTGACTGCCCCTTTCAGAGACCCCAACCACCCTCCAGAACCCCACCCCCTACCCAATTCCCCTGCTCCCTATCCTCTGACTGCCCTGACCCCAATCCACCCTCCCTCCCTGCTAACCACCACCCCAGAACGCCACTCTTATCCAACCCACCCTACTCCCTGACTGCCCCCTCCAGAGCCCACCCCAACCATCACCCTGGAACCACACTCCCTATCCCGCCCCTTACCATTGGCACAGCTCCAGGGGAGGAGGTGAGCGCGTGGCTCCAGCCCCTAGAGCGCTGCCTGCTCGGTGTGGCTCTGGGGAAGGGGGGAGCGTGCAGCCCCGGCCCCCCAGAGTATTATCCGTGCAGTGCAGCTCCGGGGGTGTGTGTGTGCAGCCCCAGCCCCCAAAAGCGCTGTCCACGCAGTGCAGCTCCGGGGGAGAGTGGGAGGGCGTGGAGCCCCGGCCCCCGGAGCGTTGTCTGCATGGTGTGGCTTGCCGCGCTCACCCAGCTTGCCGCGCTCGGCCAGGAGAGTGGGGCCCAGCGCGGCTCGCCACGCTCAGCCCGGCCTCCAGGCCAGGGGCACAGGATCACTGGCAGCGCGCCCCCAGACCGAGCTCGCGGGCCAGATAAAAATGGCCGGAGGGCCACATGTAGCCCGTGGGCCATAGTTTGCCCACCCCCAGAGCAGAACATAGGAATGGCCCTACTTGACCAAACCCACGGACCAGCTGGTCCAGTAACCGGTCCCTGAAACTGCCCATAGCAGATGTGTCAGAGAAAGGTGTAAAAAGGAAAGAGACGTGGGGTAATCTGCCCCCCGCAGCCCCCATGGAAGTGTCAATAGTTAGGAATTGGCTTAAACCCAGAACCATGAGGCTTTATTTGCCTTCCAAAATTCAAGTTCAAACAGGAATTATTTTAGGGAGGTTCTATGGCCGGTGCTCTGAGGGAAGTCAGATTACATGAACCCATGCTCACTTCCAGCTTCAAAATCCATGAATATTCATATTGGCATTAACTATTATCATTCTAGATATCATTCTAGAATATCTAGAAGTTTAGCACGTCTCTATGAACAGAATGAAAGGTTTGAGTAGTTCATCCGCACATCTGTACGTCATGTGATTTCTTGAAATAAATAATATCACCATCGTGAAACGTACTCTGATTGAGTTTTATTGTAGCTTTCCCATAAAACATTTTGAAAGTATCTAAAAATGTCCAAACTCAAACTGCAGCTCCAAAAGTGAGCACAAACAACTACTTTACATTCAGATGGAGAAGACGGCAGCACAAAGGCCTGTGGAGAAAACCAGCTGAAAGCTGATGACAAAATGGAGTAAGCAAGAGCATAAAGAATCAATTTGATGCAAATAATCTGGTGCTAGCATATACAGGAACAGTAGGGCAGATACAGGGAATGGAAATGTCACATTGTTTCCACTGCATGTCTATCAGCTATGCTACAAATATAAACCAGTAATTGGTGCACCTTTCTGCAAGATTAATACACTCTTTTGTAATCTAATGACATTGCATTTTACATTATGGTCTAATGGACGTAAACTGCTCATATTAAGCACCAAAGCTGTTTTATAAATCATTTGCCACTAATGTAAGGTTAGCATTGACAATAAATGTATTATTCTTTACTATGAATACATTATATAGTTTTAATCCATAAGAGTTTTGGTTTTGTCACCTATAATTCTTATTCCCCTTGCAGTGGTAAAAACATCATTTTTGTACGAAATATATCAAACTGTGCATTTTTTGACTTACGTTATTTCTTCTTGTCAGATAGGTTACTTACAGAATTGTTTTTTCAGACTTTACTAAATGGAGATACACAAAAAAAAAAAAGAAAGAAAGAAAAAACAGTGAAGTCACGTTTAGCCACTACAGATATTTAGTTAATAAGACCACTTTATTTTTAGCACTGCCTTTTACCCATCCACCATATTATCAAACTTTTCCCCAAAAACTGTGCCTTGATCACCCAGTATATAATATACATAGGGAACATACTCCATGCACTAGCAGAATGTTAACTGTTAATCCAAACTTCTCAATCAGTAGACTTGTCTTCTTTCCCAGAGGCAAAATATGACAACGAATGTACTGTCTGTTGTCTCTGGGTTTGAACTTCTAATTCATTGAGTAGACTGATGCAGCAATGTTTAAAAACAGCATGTGGGAGGTTAAAGAAAAACACAGAAAAAAGTATATGATTTGGTTATCATCTAAACAAATAGTATTCTATAAACCTCGGAAAGCAAATTAGACAATATGTAATACACCTGGAAATATGATGGCCTGGTTGGAGCATACATCATTAGCCTTATTGATTCCTCCAGAGCATATGGAGAGTAACTTTTCTGTGTCCTTCATTAGGTACAATCTTGTTACTGCATATTTTAGTCTGTAACCTGCCAACGATAGACACGAGGCAACTGCTGTTGCATAACAACACAACAGCGAACTTCCAGCCCCACTGAAAATACTGGTTCATGGATTCGAGATCCAGCAGGTGAAGGACACAGGTGGTGTGTGGGGCAGCTACAACTCTTCTTTACGGAAGTATAATGTGACTGGAAACACCACAGGGCCTAGCTCCATTTTAGAAGGCAGGGTAGTGGACTGTGGGGGCCTGAATAAATTGCGGCAAGCTGATCCTTGCATTATGTAATGTTAAAATAACAGTCTATAAGGGTATTTCTACACAGCAACTAGACACCCATGGCTTCTGTGCCAGCCGACGCAGGCTCAGGGGCTTTGTTTGCTGGGCTGTTTCATTGCTGTGTAGGTTTCCGGGCTCTGGCAAGGTGGGAGGATCCCACAGCTGAGGCTCCATCCCAAGCCCGGAAATCTACATAGCAGTGAAACAGCCCTGCAGTCTGGGCCCTGTGAGCACGAGTCATCTGGCATGGGCTAGCCGCTGGTGTCGAATTGTTGTGTCGACAAACCTCATATGCTAAATACAAGTGCTCATGGCTTTACTGCAAAGAACACTACACCTGGGAGGGATGATATCCAGCGTCCGGACTGAGACCTCCTGGACAAGATTTCCAAAAAAAGGCTCCCTATATTGAAGCTCCTAAATCCATAAGTGGACACTTAAAGAAATGGCCGTATTCTCAAAAGTGCTGAGCACCCAAGAAGCTCCCATGAAGTCAATGGAAACTGGTAATCAGCTGTATCTCGTGGCCTGTTTGTTCAGCACTTTCCATGCTGTGTGCAGGATGAGTCTAACACAGAGCACAGAGAAGTCCATGGAAAGGCTCTCGCTAACTTCAGTGGGTTTGGGATCAGGCCCCAACACATTCACGAATAACAGAGCAGGTCAATAAATGGGGGGAAGGGAATTGCAAAATCAGTTCAGTTGTAAACTGAGTTGTTATTTTCCTCATTCACCTCTAGGATCTTAATTACAATTGTTCCCATTGCAAGGGCAACAGGTTGCCTCGATTTAAGCAGAGCAGCCACAGGACCATCAAAAGGAGGTGAATAGCCCTGTGACTGAGTAACAGGAGGAAATTATGGGACCACCCCTACAAACCCATACAAATCACACATGATTCTTAGTCATGTCAATATTTCCACGGATGCTTCCCTCAGCAACGGGGCACAAGGGAAAAAATGAACTGAATAAAAGACAAACCTATAAGAATTATCTATCCACCTAGTAGTTTTGATTGGTGTGTGCCTGTACTATAAGGGGAGGGTTGTGGCTTGCTACAACATTCAATTATATGGGGGGTTGGTGGGAAGGGAATCATATTTGGAATTAGCACATGAAGAAGCCTTCACAGTGTAAATGAGCAGACACCCATGCAAAATTGATGCACGGAGACAGTGCATAATTCTGCCACTGTAACAGCAGCCAAAATATCACCATTTAGGAAAGCCTCTTGCTACATTTCAGATAAAATCACGCTGCCACACCTTTGTAGGTGAACTGAGAAAAAACATTCTCAACCTTGACGGTGATGCAATATCACAATCCCATGTGATGTGATATATTAGCTGACACATTTTTCAATGTTGTACCATCATATCACAAAGACTAAAAAGTGAAATAATGGCGGTCGTGTGTTACAAACAAAACAGTATGTTGGCCCTCTCACGCCTGCTGACAAGTCCTCAACACAGAACTGTGTTTGCTTTCAGAGTTGAAGCCGCCTGTTATTTTTGCTTGGTTTATTTTTCTATTCTTAGCTGGCAAAGCTAGGCTTGCCCCTGAAAGCATCTGGGATAGCTCTGATTGACTGCAAGAATGCTTATTAATGAAGACTTGAAAACAGGACCATTTAAGCTGCAAGAATTCCCACTAAGCAAGTATAATAAACAGAACACAAATCGCTGCCTGGCAACCAGTGCAATCAGCTTGTTATTAATTATTGCTCCTCTTTTTGTTTTCTTTCTTCTGCCATGGATTGATGTTCCCGCCCCACCTGTGAGAAATCCAGAGCCTTCTGTAAATGAAGATAACCAGAGGGCATGGATCTTATTATTACCCCTTTTCGACCTCCACAGTTAATCAATTTGTGTGCTCTGGCAGGCTGTTTCTAATAGGAGGAGAAACTGATGATGGACTCAGGTATCTCTTTGATGCAATCCTGTTTATTTACAAAAAAGTCCTGAAAACAGCAGGAACAGACACTTGAGGGTGTCTTTGCTCACATCTCTACACCCCTTTCCACCCAGAACTTTTCCCAAAAGCACTTGCTCGCTCGCTCGCTCTCTCAGCTTTTTTTCAAGGTCACTCTATCAGTGCTTTTGTGGCTGGGCCTTTGGTTCTGCTGCCTTCTTTCTCTCCTTCTTTGGCCTTTCTCTCACTGACACACACAAACACATCCCTCCACCAAACGGCAAATCTCCTCCATCCACATAGCTCAGTTCCTGCTTTGCATGTGCCTTTCTTTGGAGCAATGACATGTGCCTGTGTTTTGGGTGACAGCTCCAAATGGTTTGGCTACCAGGTTCCATAAAGGAGCTTAATTGTTTCTTTGTTTTATCCCAAGGGAAGGGCAGCTGTTGTTACATCCACCAGCGTCAACCAGGTTTAACCTAAGCCACAACATTACTACTGAATCCTTTTCAAGTTAAACCCACTGGCGACAAATGAAAGCTAAGCTATGCATGGCATAGGCATCAGGTTTTTCATTTCAGTCATATTCTGACCAGTGGAACAAAACCCATGTATTGTAAAAAGAGACCTCATCAGGAATTCACATTTCCAAGCAAATTGCTATCAGGACATTCAATATCATCAACAGGCCACTTAGCAAAATAGCCTAGCCTGTAAGAACCAGAGAGGTTTGGAAATCGGTGTCCTGTGCTTTTGTAGTGTGTGGGTAATAAATCCAAAACAGTAGTTTACCCACAGCTCAGGAGAGAAGAGGTGCTGAGCCCTTTGTTTCAAAGCTCCTGGCTATTTGGAAGCTTCAGAACTGAGGCACTATAAGTTCCTTAATCACCAAAATAATCACACGATGGTGGTGTTGCATTACCCCTCTCTGGGATATTAACGTGCACAGCACATTGAAGAATTATGCGCATCAGAGGTTTAAGGGCTACAGAATCCATCCACTAAAACCATGTATCCCTTTCCCCATTATTTCCTCTGTTATGCCATTATATCATGAAGACTAACAAATGCAGTCACGGCTTTCACATCCCCATGTACTGTACACAGCCAACCAAAATACAGTACATCGTATCCCTTGTACACAGCATCCGCCACCTTACAGACGCAGTATACACAGAGGCAGCATATTTAAAAACAACATGCTTTTCTTCAGAGTTGCTACCAAAGTCATGTGGAGGCAAATTCTGCCCTTTCTCCACAGCCCTGGAGCAGCAGAACTGGTGCGGTGTGCATAGGACTATAAGGGATGCATAGGACTTTGTGTGCATAGGACTACAAGGGATCTCCTGGGTCAGTGCGTCCAACCCTGTTGCTATCGCAGGCAAATCCATTACATCATCTCATTCATGCATCTATCAAGCTCTATCTTAAACCCACTTAGGTTATTTGCCCCACTCCTCCTATTGGAAGGCCATTCTATAACCTCACTCCTCTGATCATTAGAAAGCTACTAATTTCCAGCCTAAATTTACTCATGGCCAAAGTACTGCTGGTTATGTTGAGACTGGATTTGAGGCTGCACAGGATACATGAACATGAGTATTTGGCTTCACTTATGAGGAGAGGCTGAGGGAACTAGGATTGTTTAGTCTGCAGAAAAGACTGAGCGGGGATTTGATAGCTGCTTTCAACTACCTGAAAGGGGGTTCCAAAGAAGATGGATGTAGACTGTTCTCAGTGGCAGCAGATGACAGAACAAGGAGTAATGGTCTCAAGTTGCAGTGGGGGAGGTTTAGGCTGGATATTAGGAAAAACTTTTTCACTAGGAGGGTGGTGAAGCACTGAAATGGGTTCCCTAGGGAGGTGGTAGAATCTCCCTCTTTAGAGGTTTTTAAGGCCAGGCTTGACAAAGCCCTGGCTGGGATGATTTAGTTGGTATTGGTCTTGCTTTGAGCAGGGGGTTGGACTAGATGACCTCCTGAGGTCCCTTCTAACCCTGATATTCTATGATTTACTGTATGGTAACTTCCAGGTCAAGTTTCAGCCATTTTATGTAAATTGTGCACACACAGCCATCTGCACATTCAAGCCCTGAGTTTTGCACATCCAGATGGAAAGGTGATCCCAACAGTCTTATGCATTTTTCATCTCTCTGTCCAATTTACTGATGTACCGTTTGCAAATACACAATGATAAGCCATAGCTGAACATGATTCAGGGTCACCTGAAATAGCCTGCAAAGCTTTACACATTTTTAATTTCTTATAACCTTTTTTATATTTAAATTGTGGTAGTGCCTAAAAGCCCCAATCACAGACTGGTTCCCCATGCTGCTCAACACTGTGTGAACAAATAAAGAAAAGAATTTACAATCTAAATAAAAGATGAGAGACAACAGCTAGATATAGACAGACATGGGATACCTAGGAGACAATGGTAGGCTTCAGACAGCTGCTCTTGGTTTGATAGGGAAATGTAGGCTAAGATCCAACCCATGGTCACTTGTGGTATTTGAGGACAATATTAATACATAGACATACAAGGCTCACCTTTTCTTGTCTTTATTTCTGGGGCCATAAGAAAAATATTTTACCAGAATAGACCAAACTCAAAGCTAGTTTACACAGTTATCAGCTGCACTATTCAGAGAGAAATGGCAATGAGTCAAAGTCATTCTTAAATTAACTCAGCCCCAATGAAAGTGACATGCACACAAAAACTGATGCTAATTAACTTTAAGGGTCTGCTGCAGATCAGTGAGGGACAGGAAATTGAGAGTTAGAACTGAAGCTGCATCCTTAATTAACCTTGCTATGCTTCTTGCTGTAGTGATCATGTACTGTTTGGAGAACTCAGGAAAACCTTGGCCAAAGAGGTTAGGTGAGTCTGGAACTCCACCCTTAACATGGGAGTAGAGGTGAATGAAAATAGTTCATTGAAATTGTTTTTCAAAAAACAACTTCTTTTCAACCAGTGAAATTTATCATTAAAGTGTCAGAGAAAAAATTTAACTTTCCATCAAAAAAATTAAACACTCAAAATCCAAAACATTTTTTGCTGGGGGCTGAAAATTTAAAAATTTTGGTCAAAACCTAATATATATATATATATATATATATATATATAGGGAATCTTGAGTAAGAATAAAATAGTTATTTTACCTCTATATTTGGCACTGCAGTGACTGCTGCTGGAATGCTAAGTCCAGTTCTGGTGCCCACAATTCAAGAAGGATGTTGATAAATTGGAGCAGGAATGTCTAAAAGATTAGAAAACATGCCTAATCAGGATAGATTCAAGGAGCTCAATCTAGCTTCACAAGGAAAAGGTTAAGGTTAAGGATAACTTGATTACAGTCTAGAAGTACCTACTTGGGGAAAAAATATTTAAGAATGGGCTCTTCAATCTAGAAGAGAAAGGTCTAACACAATCCAATGGCTGGAAGTTGAAGCTAGACAACTGCTGATAAGGCATAAATATTCAACAGTGAAAGTAATTAACCATTGGAATAATCTACCAAGGGTTGTGGTGGATTTTTAAATTAAGTTTGGATGTTTTTCTAAAACATCTGCGCTCCGAATTAGTTTGGGGAAATTCTATAAATTTCAATTATTATCAACTGAAATATTTTTGCATTGGTTTGTGGGTTCATGGTGAAATTGACATTTATCAGCATTTACCTATTTACCTTTAGGAAATATATACATTAAGTTATGAGGAAAGCCTCTAGCAGCAGGCTTGTGACACACTTTCCTAATCTAAACTTTGATCATGAAGACATTTAGCAAACTGTTCTTAAGATATGTATATTGGACTTCAAGGGCCACTGTTAGCCAGGGCTAAAACCAAGGTACATAATGGAACTGAGAGTAGAATTTGGCTCACAATCATTAACATCACTGGAGGGACTCGATAAAAATGAAGGCAACAGAGAATCAAAGGGGAAAAATGAGACTACAGGGCAATTCAATTTGAAATTAATTACAAACATTATGTAATGGGGAAAGATTAGCAAAATTAGTTTTTATCTGTATTCAGAATGAGATAACATGACCATAGCCCAAGCCTTCTGTATATTCCCAGTCCATATTAACATTCTCCATTATTGCAGATAATATTTCATTTGGTAGCTTCAGTGACTGAAATATTTGGTTTTTCAAATGAAGACAAATTGAGGTCTGCAACTTGAGCTCTTTCCCCTTAGTTAACCTCCCACCAGCGTACCCAACGGCATCTCCTTGACAACAAAACTATCAGTATCAGTCACAATAGCAGAACTCGCGCTTAACATGAGCGAGGTAAAGCATCATTTGAAGCTGACACAATCATAATGGCTGACCTTGAGCTGCTTCTGAAGAAAATGAATTAACTTATGGAAGTAGTCAAGTGGAAAGCTGAAACTATCATTTTCTAAAGATACTCAAGGTAAAAAGCCTCAGGGACAATCTTTTGTCAGTTTCTGAGACTTGATTAACTGACTTAATTCAGCATGATTAATGGTTTTCAAATCTCAGGGGCTCCAAGTTTCTTTACATGCTGTATTATTGGAATCTTTAAACTAAGCTTTTCTCCAAAGAATACCGTAAGCTGCACAAGAGCCATAGCAACAAGTGCTGCTGATGGAATGTCTGGTGTCTGGGCCATTCTCTCACTATGGAAGGCAAGTCTGGCTAAGGTTACCCCCCATCAATTTAAATATAAATGGGAATTTCTCAACAGAAAAGGCATCACATCAAACAGGACATTTTGTTTTTCAGCAATGACTGAGCAGCAGCCATCTCACCCACTGACATTTCATAGGGGACTACATCCGTTGGAAGGATCACTGGTGACAAACCAAACCAAACGCTTTTCATGGTGAATGTTCACAGACTCAGGGAGTGATCTGTGCCTTGTGCAATGGAGAAGCATGTGTGCACTGGGGACATGTCAGGAAGCAGAGCTAGTGTAAGGAATGGGGAAGCTACAGTTCCAACGTCATGCTTATAAGAGACAAATCCTGGTTCCATCTCAACAGCTCTGGATTGTCCCTGGCAGTAGGACTTACGGGATGCTACTTCCCAAGGAAGGGCAGGATTTGTGAGCAAATGTATCCCCTATACCTCACAAAAACATAAGAACGTCCATACTGGGTCATAACAATGGTCCATCTGGCCCAGGATCATCTTCCAACAGTTGCCGGTGCCAGAAGATTAAAGGGAATGAACAGAACAGGGCAATTTCTGAGTGAGCCATTCCCTGACATCCAGTGACAGTATCTGGCAGACAGAGGCTTATGGACTCTCAGAGCATAGCGTTGCATCCATGAGCATCTTGGCTAATAGCCATTGATGCATCTATCCTCCATGAACTTATCTATTTCTTTTTTTTAACCCACTTATTATACTTTTGGCTCCGTTACATCCCCTAGAAATGAGTTCCAGGGGTTCACTGTGTTGTGTGAAGAAATACTTCCTTTTGTTTGTTTTAATCCTGCTGCCTACTTATGTCATGGGGTGACCTTTGGTTACTGTGTTATGGGAAGGAATAAACAACATCTTCCTCATATACTTTCTCCACACCATTGATGATTTTATAGACTTCTATCATACCCCATCTTAGCCATCTCTTTTCCAAGATGAATAGTCCCAGTCTTATTAATCTCTCCTCATACAGAAGCTGTTCCATACCCTTAATCATTTTTCTTGCCCTTGTCTGTACTTTTTCCATTTCTAATATATCTTTTTTAAGATGGGATGACCAGAACTGCACAGGGTATTCAAGACATGCATATACTGTAGATTTATATAGTGGCATTATGACATTTTTATCTTCTCTATCTCTTTCCTAATGTTTCCTAACATTCTGTTTGCTTTTGTATAACTCAAATTTTGCGTAAGTCGGAAACTTATCTCCAACCATTCCACGCAAAAAAACCCCCAAAACACAAAAAACCCACAACCACCCTATTTCTAGCTTAAGGAACTTTTTCCGTAAGCTCGGATTTGCGTACATCAGGTTTACATAACTCGGGGAGCATCTGTATCCACAATGACAAGATCTTTGAGTGCTAAAAGCTAATTTAGACCCCATCTTTTTAAATAGATAGTTGGGATTATGTTTTCCAATGTGAATTACTTTGCATTTATCAACATTGAATTTCATCTGCCATTTTGTTGACAATCACCAAATTTTGTAAGGTCCCTTTGTAACTCTTCGCAGTCTGCTTTGGACTTTACTCAAGATGGTTATTTTGTATTGTCTGCAAACTTGGCCACAACACTGATCTCAGTACAGATCCCTGAAAGACCCCACTATTCATCTCTCTCCTTTTGGAAACTGACCATTTATTCCTACCCTTTCTTTTCTGTTTTTTAACCAGTTAACTGATCGATGAGAGGACTTTTCATCTGATCTCATGCCTGCTTGGTTTGCTTAAAAGCCTTTGGTGAGGGACCTTGTCAAAGGCTTCCTGAAAGTCGAAGGACATTATGTCCACTCAATCATCCTGGTCCACACGTTTATTAACCCCCTCAAAGAATTCTAGTAGATTGGTGAGGCACCATTTCCATTTACAAAAGCTGTTTTGACTCTTCCCCCAAGAGATCATGTTCATCTATATCTCCGATCATTCTGTTTTTTACTATAATTTCAACCAATTTGCCTGGTACTGAAGTTAAACTTACTGGCCTATAATTGCCAGGATCATCTATGGAGTCTTTTTAAAAATTGGTGTCACTTTACCTATCCTCCAGTCATCTGGCACAGAAGCTGATTTAAGTGATAGATTACATATACCAGTTAGTAGATTTGCAATTTCATATTTGAGTTCCTTCAGAACTCTTGAGTGAATATCATCTGGTCCTGGTACCAAGAGCCCAGAATCTGGGCTGCAGCCCAAGTCTGGACATCTAACTGCAATTTAATAACCCTTCAACCCAAGCCTCATGAGCCAGAGTCAGTTGACACAGGCCAGCTGCAGAGTTTTACTGCAGTGTCCACATATCTTTGGAGGACCCAATAAAGATGGGGACCCCACTGAATTAGACGCTACATGTACATAGTAAGATACAGCCCCTGCCCTGAAGACTTTGCAATACAAGTAGAAAAACCTGAGGAATAAAGCGTTATTATTCCTGTTTTCTAAATGGGACTGCCTCAGCCCACACACAGAACTAGGCACTGCACCCAGATCTTCTGAAGCTCACATTAGTGCCGTAGTCAGAAGACCATGTTAACCATCTCTTCTCAATGCCCATCCAGCTACCTGGGCTTGGTGAAGGAGGCTGGATCTGTGTTTAAATGCAGAAAAACCTAGTCATGGAGTAGCTTGTTCAAACTCCAAAGAATGTCTATGGGGTGAGAAAATTCACCAGGGAAATCTATATTTGCTCAGACTTAGCAGAACCAAATATTTTGGCTTTCAATTACTCTGACAAAACTGTTGCCACACATCAGAGGGGTAGCCGTGTTAGTCTGGAATTGCAGAAGTGACAAAGAGTCCTGTGGCACCTTAAAGACTAACTGAAATTTTTTCAGAGCATGAGCTTTCGTGGGCTAATACCCACTTCGTCGGATGCATGCCGACGAAGTGCCACACAAAATTTCGTGCCACACACGAAGTTGCCACACAAAATTTCTTGTCTGGGGCTGTAATAAGTATAAAGTAGCCTAGAATTACTGTTTACCTGTAAGGTGTTAAGCTAAAGGTAACCTGAGAGGTGGACAACTGACCAATGAGAAATTCCTCAGGAGACAAAGGATTTTGAGTTTCAGTTTCTCTCTGGGTCTCTTTTCTGTTCAACTCGGCTATGGGATGAACCACACCTATTTCTTTTACTATAACTATCAGCTTTTTATCAAGTAAGGTAGTCAGTAACTTTACCTTCTTTTTATCACTTGGAAAACTCTTCAGCTGGAAGAAATTTATCTCTGTGTTTCTCTAATACTGTAAGCTTCAGCAGGAGGAGAAATTCGGGGAGAAGGTTGTCTGTAACTCTTTACTGATTATTGTAGATGCTGTTCTGTTGATGGTTATAAGGGATTTATTCCTTTCTTTTTTTCTTTTATTAAAATCTTTCTTTTAAGAATCTGACTGCTTGTTTCCATTGTGTAAGATCCTGGTTTTGGATCGGGCACGTCTTGCAGGATCAGGCGAGGCTTTTCTCTCAAGCTTCCCAGGGAGGGAATAAGTTTGGGGGTTTTGTGGAAAGAGAAAGAGGGGCTTCAAGTGGCCCATGTCCAATAGTTTTTGAGACATTCTCACTTGATGGTGGCAGCATACTGAGTCCAGACACAGAAGAAGTTGTGTTCTGGGGGAAAATATTTTAGCCCAAGCTGGTAAAACAAGCTTGGGCGGCGGGTTGTGGGGGGGAGTATTTCTTTTTTCATGTGAGTCCCCACATCTGTACCCTAGAGTTCAGAGTGGGGAGGCAATCCTGACAGGGGCAGATTCACTAGTTCCTGGGATTGTGAAAAGGTTTGAAAAGGAAAAACATTTTTTTGCTGTCCAATTTTGCCGAGTGTCAATCAGAGCTGCAGGGTGGAACTGAAATCTGACTTGCTTGTCTCCCCAAGGGTAGGCAGTTGGTACACTGTAACTACAGTCTTCTACACCAACTACTGATGTCACCTTGTCTTCCCCCGCACTTGTTTCTGTCCTATTGCCTTTCATCATATGTTTAGATTGTACTCTCTTTGGAGCATGACTGTTTTCCTCATTATATGTGTGTACAGCACAGAGCACAGCGGGACGTAGGGCCCTGACTGGGGCCTAGGTGCTACAGCAATAATCAATAATACCTCTGTGAATGTACCCTGGCACACAATGGGTTGGGTGCTGGGAATAAATCTGAAGCACATGATGAAAGTCCACTAAACAGTGGGCAAAACTCACCTGCTGTAAGTTCCTGTGTATTCCAGAATTCTAAAATAATAAATCCAGACAAAGTCCATTTCACTTCTTTCAAGGAGCACAGAAAGGTGATCCCCACAGGTCTACAGTGAGGGGCAGCGTCAGAAATATGTTCTGGTCTTGCAAGACAAAATGGCCAATGCCCCAATGGAATAATGCGAGAGAAAAGTATCAAAATATCATCCTCCCCCTTCTCTATTATTATGCCAGATCAACACATACAGTCCCAGTGAATGAGACTCCCATTTGTTTCTCAGTGAAAGAGTGTTTGAGAATATAGGACAAGGCTCCCATTGTGTTGTTAAACTTTTTGGTGCCAGTATAAAAAAAACAACCACACTGACAGAATATGAAGACACAGATACGCACCCAGGCAGACTCAATACAATACTTGGTGAAATCCTGGTAGTTAGGTCATTAATCACTTGGGAAAGGTTAAAATGGTACAGCCGCCAGTAAAAACTTGGAGTATTTGTGCAGCACAAGGTCTGTGATGGATGAAAAATTCATTCTAGTTCTGCCCTTGTTAATAAAACATAAAAACTGTAACTCTCAAAAGTTTTCTAACTAAAGCACCAGTGACTGACTTTCTCTGCTGTACTTCAAGGGAAGAAATTGCATAAAAGTGCAGCTTAGGGAATAAGTGACCTTGAAAAGTTTATGTGAAAAGAATACTCGTAGGTTGATTGAATTCCTGAGGATGTGCAATTCTGAACAAGGTTTAAATATACCAGAGAGTCATAATTTTCTGATTTGTATTGCAAGAAGTTATAGTAGAACTCAACTTAATTGAACCTTATTACTCATGTATTGAGTTATTATTTATAATGGATACAACAAATGTAAACTGCCACATGGATCACTGGAGTTTGGGATCTTGGAGTGAGACAGAGGCTCTGACAGGTTAAATTTCTCTGAGCATTATTCAATATTTGAAATAGGAGTATCCCAGACATTTCTTATTTCTTGGTATTTGTCCCATCCCATTTAATGCCTCTCAGCTAATTTCTGCTCCACAGGGGCGGCGGCAATGGCAATCCCTCAAGAGTGATACTTTTCACAGGTTTTATTTTTCATGGGTCCTTTGGTGACTGAGGAGTCCAATCCTTGAGCCAGAGGCTCGTTGGCAGACATGGCAGGTGGTAATGGAAGACAGGGCTGACCCACGATTGCCCTGTGATGGCGTCTTTCCTTTCTTTTCTAGTGTTTTTCTGCGACCACAGACCAGGGCAGGTGATTTTCTTCAGCGGTGAACACTCCCTCTCTGACAAGTACCAGTGACGGGGGGAAGGATGTGAGCAGGTACAGAGGAGACAGATTAAAATGAGGATCCAGGGGAGAACTGGAACAAGGAGTAGGGTGCTCTGGGAGGAAGTGAGAATGGTTGGACAAGGATGAGAAGCCTGAGGAGTGGAGACTGGGACAAAGGGCCAGTGGTGGGGTACACACAATACTGAAACAGATTGGAGGCAACAGGGAAGAAGATTTCACCATTTGGGGGAAATGAACAAAATAGGTGGTGTCTGCTCAGGTACACTCCCCTCCAGAGCCTGGAACAGAGCCCAGGATTCCTAAGCCTCGATGGGCCTTTGCTGCCAGCAAATGTCTGTGAAATCACTGGCGAAGAGGCCCCACCCCATCCCAGTGATGGTCCACGGAGAGGTTGACAACCAGCTACCGCTGTCAATTATTCTCTTAGCTCAAGTGACAGAGGTCTGTGTGGTGGAGTTAGAGGTTTTTTGCCTTGCTGATGACCCAGGCGTCAATATGATGCCACATGATGGAGACTCTTTTCAGTTTGCTGTTTTAAAAACCTAAGAAATTACACACACACACACAGAGAACGTTATTAAGATTGTGAAGTCGAGGTCTCAGACGTGAGGAAATGCCAGAATTAAGGTTGCCTGTGCAACCTGAATTCAGCTGCCTTGTGCATAAGTGTAAACACACTCACTGCTCAGTTACCTATAGCACGAGGCAGTAACTCCTCCTATCCTCTACCAACTGACCCAGAACCTGTAACACCCTCACCAGTGTATTATAATACAGTCTTTAACTACCTAATAACATATACTGTTTTTTTCCACAGGACATAGATTTCGGGGGATTCCAACATCCTGATCCAGACCTGATTCAGTTAGAGTTTGCCCATATCTAGATATATTTGATACAGCTTGGTTAAAACACCAACCAAAAGTTACATGCAAATGGGACTTGGAGGTTCATTTGTATTGCTACACTGATTTTCAGACCCAAATCTGCTCCAGTTACAAGTTAAAAGATACATTATCTCGCTGCCTGGTCTCCAAACCCAGCCAGGGCTCCGCAAGTCAAGTTGGATCTTGTAGGCTCGGGTACCATCAAGTAGTCAAGACTTCAGGCCAAATTCTTCTCCCAGATGTGTAAATGAAACCTCAGTATTTTAAATCCTCTTCTCTAGGCACCATGAACCTTATGGCAGAATAAATCATATTGTGCGGGAGAAGCTTTTCCAGTGTCTCTGTGCACTGTCAAAGTCCATGGGCTCCTGGAGGGAAACTCTGACAGGTGCCAAATCCACTGGACCTGCTAAGCAACATGGTTGGCAACCCAGGGTAACCCAGAGACCCAACTGGAGAGTGGTTTGATAGTGGGATCCCACCCCAGACAAAAGCGGAAATGTAGGCCTGCTACCTGAAAGGTGGGCAGTCGGGAGACAGGAAAAGCATCTCAGATGGGGCAGTCTGACCAAGGACTGTGACATCCTATCTATGCTTACTGCTGATCACGACACAGCCTGCTCTTTCACCAAATTAGAGGATGCAACAATCCCAACTCCTGCAATGAGAGCTGGTAAATTCTTGTTGTCTTGGGTCACTTTTGCAATCCTGAAATGCCAGCTACAATCTGATAGCTGTCTTAAAAACAGCAAGGTGAACTTTAACCCTGCAGTTAGCTGAGGCTTATTCCAAACATTCCCTTTTAAGGGTTAGTGAAACCTGAACTGTCAGCATCAGAGGTGGTGCTAAGCTATTGGGGGCCCTACGCAAGAATATTTTGGGGTCCCCTACTTCACAAAACATAATAAAAAGTGAATAAGGAGCCCCCTTGAACTGGCTGGGGCCCTAAGCAATTGCTTAGAGCTTGGTTATACTGGCACTTTATAGCGCTATAAAGCCCCCACAAGCGCTATAACCTCCTCCCCGTCCACACTGGCAAGGCACGTAGAGCGCTATAACCGCGGAGTTATAGTGCTCCTCATAATCCACCTCCGCATGGGGAATAAGGGCTGTAGCGCAGCTGCTGTAGTGCTACAGCAAGAATGTGGACACCTACTGTGCTACAAGTAATCTCTGGAGATGCCTAGAGCCATTTAAGGCAACTGACGTCTCTTCCCTTTGTTTTGAACTGGGCTGGAGGAATGCGGAAGTACCTCTTTAGAGTTTCTCTCTTAACTTGGCAGATAAGCAATGCAAATGTTTAAGGAGGGAGCCTGTGTGAAAACAAAGTCCTCTGTGAACGGATGCTCGCTGACAGGCTTTCAGAAGAACAGAAGAAACACTGTCTCTCTCCCTCCACATACACACAACACATCCCCCCTCTCCCTCCTCGTTTAAAAAGCACATTGCACCCAGCTGAATGCTGGGATACCTGCCCTAATGCGCTGCTCTTAATGCTGCATTAAGTGCCCCAAATGTGGCCATGCTATACCGCTGGCGCGTCTGAGTGTGGACATACAATAGCGCTATACGTATTACTGTATAAGAAGACCGCTATAACCAATAGCGCTATAATCTTGCAAGTGTAACCATGCCCTTAGTCTGTTTATGCCTAGCTCTTTTCAGAGCCTGGTGAAAGGAGCATTTTAATGTATTTAAGTATGCGCTTGAGTTCTGAGACAGAGAAAGGAAAATAAAACACAATAACTGATAATGAATTATAATATGCACATAGCAGTGTGGCTTAGTGGATAGGGGATTGGGATTCCGGAGACCTAAATTCCATCCCAATTCTGCCACTGGTGAATGAACTTGAGCAAGTCCCTTCACCTCCCTGACTCAGTTTCCCCCATCTGTAAAATGGAGATAATGATATTCCTTTATCAAGTACTTTGAGATCTACTGATTACAAGAGCTAGATATTATTTTTAAAAGGCTCTTCTAAGCAATTCCTTGTTCATTTTTTCAGTGCTGCTCTGGGAGACTCATAGCAGAATCAGTCTACTGCTCACCTGTAAAGTGGGCCTGATTTAATGGCCATTCAGCTTTACCATCAAAAGGTTTTCACACCCAATTGCTCTTCTCTTTGTTCCTGGTTCAGATATGAGCCCTTAGCCCTTATCCAACCTAAGTACATTGTCAGGGCTTTGTGAAAAGAACAAGCCACAAACCAATTGGAAGTACAGAACTGCTGAAATAATTTCCCTCCACATCAACAAATCACGCTCCTTATCCTTCTGCTTTACCATCCTTCCCAGAAGTCGGCACCCAGATCTGTGGTGGAACTTAATGATTTCTACATAATGTTTGCTTTAAAATATTCACAAGTTTATCATTTGCCATTTCCTGTGTCACACAAGCAGCAGTAGCAATTACATACCTAATTCCCCATACACATGAGTGGAGATGTGGAGCAGAGGAGCTAGAGGGGAAAAGTGCACATCAAGAGAAATTTACTTTTTCATTATCCCTCTAATGAGCAGAGCAGGAAGAAAATCACTTCGCTCATTGTAATTTTATGAACTACAGCATAAGCGAAAAAAAAACAAACAAAACCCCCTCCTTCCAGTGATAACTGCTTTTCACAAATCAAAGCTAAAAGTTATAGCACAGAGGAACTGGAGTCATGCTGGCCATCATAAGCAAATGCATTTGTCATGACCTGTTTTGCCACAACACAAGGAGCAGTCACAACACATTGACTAAATCTCGCAGCCTAGCACTGAAATCGTCTTCATACTCTATAAGGCTGAAATGTTGCTTCCAGATTGTACATTTCCTGCATTGTGCTTCCCTGGCTCTTTTCTCCCAACTCTTTGAACATTAGCATGTTTCTAATTTCTCAAGAGTTGCTTCCCCACCTTCAATCATAATTCCACAGGCAACATGCCAATCATTTCTTTCCCATGCCATTATTTTCCATAATAACCAAAGAGACCCCAAAGGATTTCAGGTGAGGAATAAACGTAGGGGGAAGTGACCTTTTAGGGGGGAAAGATCCTTTACATGCCATACTATTGTTAATAAAGAACAAAGGAGAAATGGTCTCATTAATGCAATTTAGCTGAAGTTGCCTGTGTAAGTGTGCCAGCAACATTGTAATGGAGATTTCACTCCCCACTGCTGCTGTAATAAGAAAAGCGAAGAGCATAAAATGCAAGCAGAAGTGTTTCCAAATAGAATGTGATCCAGAGTTTACACTGAGGTGTGCCTGGGCCAAATTCATCCATGGCATAACTCTGGTAACCACAATGGACAACTACAAAGGACCAATTTAGTCCAGCATAATTAGCAGCTTCCCTTTTCATCAAGTGTTTTTAAAATTACAGTAACAACTCAGATCCTGGTCTCATTGTGCTTAATACAGTATTATATTATTTATTATATATATATATATACACACACACACACACACACACACACACACACACACACACACACGAGAGGAAAGAACCTACAATCCAAACTGGTGATGGACTTGTGGCACTGTCACTCAAGTTTGTGGTTTGATGGCAAGTCAGGGTGAAGTTGGGCAAATGTGTGTGTGTTGTGCTGAGAGATGTGTGTTGATTTGTGCAGGTAGCAAATGAGGGATGTGTGTTGTGGTGAGGTGCTGTGTGAGTTTGGGATTATTGCATGGGTGGTTTTGAAGAACTGTGACAATTAGACCAAGTAATCATAAGAAACATAAGAACGGCCATACTGGGTCAGACCTATGGTCCATCTAGCCCAATATCCTCTCATCTGACAGTGGCCAATGCCAGATGCTTCAGAGGGAATGAAGAGAACAGGGAATCTTCAAGTGATCCATCCCTGTCATCCAGTCCCAGCTTCTGGCAAACACAGGCTAGGGACACCATCCCTGCCCATCCTGGCTAAATAGCCATTGGTGGACCTAGCCTTCATGTATTTATCTAGTTCTTTTTTGAAACCTGTTATAGTCTTGGCCTTCAAATATCCTCTGGCAAAGAGTTCCACAGATTGACTGTGTGTTGTGTGAAGAAATGAGAAATTATTTTTGTTTGTTTTATACTTGCTGCCCATGGTGACTCCTAGTTCTTGTGATAAGTGAAGGGGTAAATTACCCTTATTCATTTTCTCCACACCAGTCAAGATTTTATAGACCTCTATCATATCCCCTCTTAGTCATCTCTTTTCTAATCTGAAAAGTCCCAGTCTTATTAATCTCTCCTCATATGGAAGCTATTCCATACCCCTAATCATTTTTGTTGAATTTCTCTGTACCCTTTCCAATTCCAATATATAGTTTATGAGATGGAGCGATCAGAACTGCACACAGTATTCAAGATGTTGGTATATCTTGGATTTATATAGTAAAAGTAAAAGAACTTGTTTTGCCAGACTGATCAGATAAGCCAATACTGACAGCCTATGTGAAAAGGCTGAAAAACACCATGCTTCTGGACTGCATCAACATGTACGTAAAGGGACAGGACATTGCCATGAATACATCCACTGACTTCCATGGGACCAGTCGCACGCTTACAGCTCAGCATGTACAAAAAGACTGGAGGACCAGGGCCAATGGGACTCAACCAGGCAGAGTGTGGGAGATCTGGAATTGAAGTCAAACCTCTTGTGTTCCAGGCCAGGGCATTAACCACAAGACCATCCTTCTGCTCGCTGGTAATTGGTGTAACAGTCTGGTGACGCAGAGAAGGGATGTCAGATTCATAGACTTCTAAGGCCAGAAGGGATCATTGTAACCTAAGAACATAAGAATGGCCATACTGGGTCAGACCAAAGGTCCATGCAGCTCAGTATCCTGTCTACTGACAGTGGCCAATGCCAGGTGCCCCAGAGTGAGTGAACCTAACAGGTAAGATCAAGTGATCTCTCTCCTGCCATCAATCACCCCCCTCTGACAAACAGAGGCTAGGGACACCATTCCTTACCCAGCCTGGCTAATAGCCATTAATGGACTTAACCTCTGTGAATTTATCCAGTTCTCTTTTAAACCCAGTTATAGTCCTAGCCTTCACAGCCTCCTCAGGCAGAGAGTTCCACAGTTTAACTGTGCACTGTGTGAAGAAGAACTTCCTTTTATTTGTTTTAAACCTTTTGCCATTAATTTCATTTGGTGGCCCCTAGTTCTTATATGATAGGAACAAGTAAATAACTTTTCCTTATTCACTTTCTCCACACCACTCATGATTTTATATACCTCTATCATATCTCCCCTAAGTCTCCTCTTTTCCAAGATGAAAAGTCTTGGCCTCTTTAATCTCTCCTTATATGGAACCTGTTCCAAACCCCTAATTATTTTAGTTGCTCTTCTCTGAACCTTTTCTAATGCCAGTATCTCTCTTTTGAGATGAGGAGACCACATCTGTTCACGGTATTCACGATGTGGGTGCACCATGGATTTATAAAAGGGCAATAAGATATTCTCCATCTTATTCTCTATCCCTGTTTGCTTTTTTGACTGCTGCTGCACACTGCGTGGATGTCTTCAGAGAACTATTCACAATGACTCCAAGATCTTTTTAACAGCCTGAATTTGTCTAGTTCTGCTTCCAGCCTTTGGATCTCCTCTGTAAGTTGTTACAGGAGAAATGATATTGGTAGGTCCCTTTCTATGTATTTATTTATGTATTTGTGATGGGTTCTGAAATAGGAACACCATTTACCAAAGCAATATTTACATCATATGATAATGAAGATGAAGCAGTCACAGAAATATCCTTTGCAGGATCAATAACTTTCATCATGGTGCCTCACACACCACTTGCAGTGCACTGTGAAACAGGAAACATCATCTAATGGCAGGGCCATAGAATCATAGAATATCAGGGTTGGAAGGTACCTCAGGAGGTATCTAGTCCAATCCCCTGCTCAAAGCAGGACCAATCCCAACTAAATCTTCGCAGCCAGGCTTTGTCAAGCCTGACTTTAAAAACCTCTAAGGAAGGAGAGTCTACCACCTCCCTAGGTAACCCAGAAGGGATCAGTGATCATCTAGGCTGACTCCTACATTACAGGCCAGAGAACTTCCCTAAAATAATTCCTAGAGCAGAGCTTTTAGAAAAAAAATCCATTCTTGATTTAAAAATTGTCAGTAATGGAGAATCCACCACAACACTTGGTACATTTTCCACTGGTTAATTTCTCCCATCATTAAAAAAGTACACCATATATCCAGTCTGAATCTGTCTACCTTCATCTTCCAGCCATTGGATCATGATAGATCTTTCTCTGCTACACTGCATCACTTGTTGCAAGATGATTCTTAGGACTGGGTTCTCCATGATGAGCATGGTAGCAGAACTTTTTGGAATATTTCTTCTTACTCATTGCTTATTTCATAGAATCACAGAATATCAGGGTTGGAAGGGACCTCAGGTGGTCATCTAGTCCAACCCCCTGCTTAAAGCAGGACTAATCCCAACTAAATCATCCTAGCCAGGGCTTTGTCAAGCCTGACCTTAGAAACCTCTAAAGAAGGAGATTCCACCACCTCCCTAGGGAACCCATTCCAGTGCTTCACCACCCTCCTCGTGAAAAAGCTTTTCCTAATATCCAACCTAAACCTTCCCCACTGCAACCTGAGACCATTACTCCTTGTTCTGTCATCTGGTACCACTGAGAACAGTCTAGATCAGACGTGGGCAAACTACGGCCCGCAGGCCACATGTGGTCCGCCGGCCATTTTCATCCGGCCTGCGAGCTTGGGATGGGGGACGGGGCCACTGGCCCCGCCCTCCTAGACCAGGGCCGAGCGCTGCAAGCCGCGCCGCCCTGCGCTCCCGGCCAGGAGTTGGGCTGAGTGCCGCAAGCCCTGCGCTCCCGGCCGGGGCACCGTGCCCAGCGTGGAAAGCCCGGCGGCCCCGTGCTCCCAACCACAGGGCCGGGCCCAGCGCAAAAAGCCCCACGGCCCCTCACTTCCAGCCAGGGGGCCGGGCCCAGCACGGAAAGCCTCGCGGCCCCACGCTGCGAGCCAGGGGTTGGGCCAAGCGTGTCTTGCCACGGGGCCCCGCGCCCCGAGCCAGGGTGCCGGGCCGACCGCAGCAAGCTGCGGGGCCCTGCACTCCCAGCACCGGCCCAGGGTGCCAGGCAGAGCACAGCAAGATGCGCGGACAGGCAGAGCACTGCGAGTCGTGGGGCCCCATGCCCGGCTGAATAGGTAAGCCACTTTGGGGGTGGGGGGTCTTAGGTGGTGGGGGCCGGGGGTGGTGGTTAGGATGTGGGGGGTCTAGGGCGGGGGCAGTCAGGGAACAGATAGCAGGGGGGCTAGATAGGGGGTGGGGTTCTGGGGGGCAATTAGAGTGGGGTGGGTCTCTGGGGGGGCAATCAGGGGACAAGGAAGGGGGGTTAGACGGGTTGAGGTTCTGAGGGCGGTAGTCAGGGGGCGGTAAGTGGGTGGGGGTCAGATAGGAGGCGGGGCCTTCCCTACCCAGCCCTCTGCACAATTTTGAAGCCCCGTGTGGCCCTCGAGCCAAAAAGTTTGCCCACCACTAGTCTAGATCCATCCTCTTTGGAACTCTCTTTCAGGTAGTTGAAAGCAGCTATCAATTCCCGCCTCAGTCTTCTCTTCTGTATTCTAAACAATTTCAGTTCTCTCAGCCTCTCCTCATAAGTCATGTGCTCCAGCCCCCTAATCATTTTTGTTGCCCTCCTCTGGACTCTCTCCAATTTTTCCACAGTCTTCTTGTAGTGTGGGGCCCAAAACTGGACACAGTACTCCAGATGAGGCCTCACCAATGTCGAATAGAGGGGAACGATCACATCCCTCGATCTGCTGGCAATGCACCTACTTATACAGCCCAAAATACCATTAGCCTTCTTGGCAACAAGGGCACACAGTTGACTCGTATCCAACTTCTGGTTCACTGTAACCTCTAGGTCCTTTTCTGCAGAACTGCTGCCTAGCCATTTGGTCCCTAGTCTGTAGCAGTGCATGGGATTCTTCCATCCTAAGTGTAGGACTCTGCACTTGTCTTTGTTGAACCTCATCAGATTTCTTTTGGCCCAATCCTTTAATTTGTCTAGGTCCCTCTGTATCCTATCCCTACCTTGCAACATATCTACCACTCCTCCCAGTTTAGTGTCATCTGCAAACTTGCTTCCGCACTTTTGCACATGACACAAACTTGCTTCCTGCACTTTCTGCTGCTTCCTGCACTTTTGAGAAACGTTGAGGGATCTTTGGGGACCAACACAGCTGGAAAAAGTGACATTTGGATTTCTAGATTACTTATTTTTCCAGGTGGATGGACTTTCTTATCATTGCACATCACTTGGTGTGCCATCACCTGCTGTGAGTGTGTGGTGTGGGTTTTTAAGATATACAGACACAAAGGAGAGAACTGCTTCCCTGCCTTAAGTTACAAACCTGAGGGAAAAGGGCTTACAAGAAAATTCTGCATTAGGGAGGAAAACTCAGAGATTCTGATCTGTCAGCCCCTGTATCAGTCAAATAATACACTGTGTCTTCATTTTGAAAAAGTAACTGGTGATAAGTGAGGGACTTAATTTTCATATGATGGGAGCTCAGCACTTCTGCAAATGAGGACTCTCTAAGACATCTCAAATTGGGCAAACCAAAAATCAAAACATCCCAAAATCTCTTGAAAAACTAGGCCATATGCCAAATTCTATGTATCTAATTGAGCAAGAGTCTCATGGCCCCACTTTATTGCATTCATTAAACTTTAAAAAATCAGAAAAATCAACACAATATCTTCTTGTTTCTCTTCAAATTTACTTACCCCCCCCCCCGACCTTTCTTCTTTCATTGATTATCCAATCAAAAATAAATTCTTCACCCACCCCCTTTATTCTTTCATTTTGTTGCCAGGAAGAGCATTTTGCCAGACCATGGCCACTCTAGCCATAAAGTCATGTTTTTCTTGTTTCATAAACTATGCACATAACCTGTTACATAATGTAACAGGTAACTGACAGAATACCAATTGTATCCACCCAACCCATCAGATAAAACCTGGTCTAAACAGATAACCATTACAAGACTACAGCTACTGTAGTACAAACATCCAAGGAAGTTTGCAGAATAGCCACCTACAATACTTGGCTCCAGCATGTTCATAATAAAAGAGAGAGAAACAAAGGCAAAAGTACAAATGTTAGAAAATCTCATTTCTGCAGAGTAAACAATAAGACAATAAAAATATGATTTAGTATTAATCAGATTCATGATATGGTTAAATCTTCTACACAAATAAAGGTCCCCATGCCCAGAAACTATGAAATGTAACATTTTTCAACTGTGCCCATTGTATAGAGGTATTTTTCTCCAAACACCATGGGCTTGATTTCAGTAAACAATAACACAAGACTAATGCAAACAGATAAGCTGCCAAGTCATTATTCCTGTCATTATTAAGGTAGAAAATCAACACCGCTGACTAACCTGGAGCACCAGAAATAATGAGGGTGTTAAACTGTACCCAATGAATAATTCACAAGTCCAGTTCCAGGGTTTTTTGGCAGCTCTCTCTCAAAACCAACCAAAACAATGCAGAATGATTACAATGATGCATCATGTATATTTTTCGGATGTGAGCCTTATCTATTTAACTACCTCATTTGTTTAAAAATAATCTTCTCATGGCTGGTTTGTATTCCAGTCATTTGCCCTGGGAACACAATGTGATTCTGAGGCACATTCTGGTAGAAATTTGAAAATAAGCTACCTTCTCGCTCATGTAAACAGATATTGAACAAACCTGCTATGGCAATATCTTACAACTGGACATTTTAGGAGTGGAAATAGATGGAGATATGATCAAGAACAAACGTGTTCTAGATTCCAAAGACTAATTTGGCACAAATAAGACAACTTGGGAACTAAAACAAGGGGGAAGAAGTCAAGGGCAGATTGCCATTGATTTCAGTGGAACCAGGCTTTCATCCCAAGTATGTACCCGGATCTGAACTTCATTTAGGGGTATTCAGAGGTGGGGCTTTCCTTTTGGTTCATTGTGGAAACAGGCTGAGATGCTGGCATTAAAAACCATATTCAAACTGCTTCAGGTCCATCTCTTTAAAAAGAGAGAGATAGATACAACGTGGAGGAAATGGATGTTTCCCTCAGTGTTAGGTTTTATTGCTAATAGGAAAGGCCAGGTTGTCTCTTCATAAGGTAATTCATCCTGCAAAGTTTGGGAAAGTTACATGTCCTAGGATACTAGGGCTGTCCAGAGACTCCTGGACAAAAAGAAAAATCCAGTCACACTCAGGGAACTTACAGTGATGTCGGCAATTAAAGGATTGTAAGGCCCCCCTTTATTTCTGTTAACGACAGTACTTGTTCTTGTCTGGTTAACACTATGGAGCCATATGTTATAGAGAACTGTGTTACTAAGTAGGTTTTATTAAGCATCCTTGATTTTTTTAGTTTGGTTCCTGGAACAGCTGGAGGATGCTTTCATAAATCCTGATTCTGGGATAGTATGCCTGTCCAGCAGGGCTGGTCAAAATTTTCCCATTTGTATTTTGACTAAACACAACTTTTCACTGAGAGTGTTGCTTTAAACAGAAAATAGAAGGTTGGGTTTTTTAAGTCAAATAAACCAATTTCAACTAAAAATTAAAATATTTTGATTCTGAAATGTGGCAGTGCCTCAAGGGAGTTGTAGTTTGGATGCCTCGTGCCCAATTCTCTCCTATGGGCATGGCTCTCCAGATGGACTTCATCTCCCAGGATGCACTGCAGCCAAACTGCTGATGATGAAGCGCCTCTCCTCACCAAGAGAGGAGATAATCGTACATTTTGAGAGAGAAGTCAGACCAGGGACCACAGCCTACAAAGGAGACAGGAAGCATGAGGTACTTTAACTAGAACTCCCATAAAGCACCTTACCGGCATTTCCAAAATGAAATATTCCAGGGTTTGATTTTTTTGCTGAAAATGTGATATTTTGCATGGGGAAAAAGAAGAACTATTTTCCAACCAGCTCTATTGTCCCGTTTTATCATCAGCCAAACTATTTTGTAAATGGTTGTACAAAACTAGATTTAGATACATGGTAAGAAATTGAGAAGGAGAAGAATTAAGCATATACCAAAATCTATGGCTTATCTGGACCTTAAGGTCCATTTCATAGAATCATAGAAGATTGTGGTTGGAAGAGACCTCAGGAGGTATCTAGTCCAACCCTTTGCTCAATGCAGGACCAACCCCAGCTAAATCCTCCCAGCCAGGACTTTGTCAAGCCAGGCCTTAAAAAACTAAGGATGTAGATTCCACCACCTCCCTAGGTAACCCATTCCAGCGCTTCACCCCCTTCCTGGTGAAACAGTGTTTCCTAATATCGAACCTAGACCTTCCCCACTGCAACTTGAGACCACTGCTCCTTGTTCTGTCATCTGCCACCACTGAAAACAGCCAAACTCCATCTTCAGCTAGTTGAAGGCTGCTATCAAATCCCTCCTCACTCTTCTCTTCTGCAGACTAAACAAGCCCAGTTCCCTCAGCCTCTCCTCGTAAATCAAATTTCATTTTACCTGGGCACAAACTTGGAGCATGGAGACCTGTCTGGGGCTGCTTTAGAGGCTATTCTGGTGGCTATACTCTCCTCGCACTCAAATAAATGTGAGCAGTACAAAAGTAGAAATGAAGACATTTAAACCTATAACTGGACCATTCATATTGTAATAAAGGGTTATTATTCAGATGACCAATATATTAGTATTGTAATGAAATTCTGATGTTTGACACATATTAGACTATTACTATCTTAAAAACTTGTGTGAGGTTTACCTATGATTACAGATATATGTTGAAGACATGTTATTTTTGGAATATATTTTTTATCTAGCCTTCCAAGTACTAGTATGGCCCATAACTCTACAGTCTGAGTGCATTCCATTTCTTAAAAGATGACAGTATTCTCTTTCTATTCCTTCCTTGATATTCAGAGGAACATTTCTTCTGAGCTCTTGTTTGGCAAAGGAGAAAAAAGGAGGGGCATTTTGTGACAAGTATTACTTTTGAAAATTCAGGATTTTTTTTTTTTAAGACAAACTTGTGATTAATCTGAAGCTGGTTTAATGAAGGATTCTGGCATTAAGGATGGCAATTTGTTTAGGGAGGGTAAGATGGGAACAACAATCATGAATGAGATGATGCTAAGAAAAGAAAGAAAGTTATCCTGCAAATCAAGACATTTCTGAACAATTAGCTGATGGAAGGAAGAATGTTCTTTCCTTACATATTAACAACAGAGGAAAGCACGATGGTGTCACCAAACCAAGGAATACAGAGATCTTCAGCTCTGTTTCTATACTATAAACAAAACACAAGTCATCACTTCCAACTTTTAGCATCAACATTTCTCTTTAAAGACAGGCAGGCCGCCTGCAGTGTGCATGCACTCTAGCTGCCAGTTCTGCATTTGACACCAGAGACTCACACAAAGCCCACTCACATTGCAATAATGATCAAGAAAAAACAAGCTGCTCAAGCCAGGTTAATAGGTTTCAGGGAATATCAGTTGTCAGGCTTCAGGGAACAAGCTGTTCACTAGCTAAGGCGGGACAGGAATGGTTCCCTCATAGCAGAGAATTGCACATTTTATTGAATATATTATGGAAGGTGGGAGGATTGCCTTTTTCTCTGTAACGTTAGCAATAGGTCTCTGATCTACATTTACTGGTGGCCTATTCCTGTATGGTAATTGCTATATTCTTATAAAGGAAGAAGGATTGATAGTAGGGATCGTTAAAATTACAAACTATAAATCGGTCACTTTCTGCATAAGCCGTGAGAGAGTACAGAGCTCTCTCTTCAAATACAAAGAAGAATTATATCATAAAATACTTCAGTGGGAAAACATGTTCATAATAAAAGGAAAATTGCGTTTGGAGATAACAGATAGAAAACTGGTGCATCTAGGAAGCTAAGCCAACTACTCAGCACTTGTAAAGTAAATGTACTTCGCACTAGAAAGAAGATCAATTGTAAAATGTTCTATGAAATGCAAGGCACTGACTTACTTCAGAAACATTTAAACTTCTTCTGATGACAGTGGATTTCTTCCACATTCAAACAGAGCTGACAATGATGGCAACACACCCACCGCTTGCCACTCCAATAAAGATTTTGCATTGTGGCTTCATTAAGCAAACTCATGTAAGCACAGAGCCCTGTCACTACAGATACAGATACCCATAATTAACTATCAGCTCCATGTATCTACACAGAGACAAGGCAGGTGAGGTAATACCTTTTACTGGACCAACTTCTGTTGGTGAGAAAGACAAGCATTCAAGCTTACACAGAACTTGTCTTCAGGTCTGTGCAAGCTCGAAAGCTCATGTCTCTCACCAACAGAAATCAGTCCAATAGACGATATTACCTGACTATTAGAGAGAGATTATTGTCTCTCTAATATCCCGGGACCAAAACAACTACAGCAACACTTAGGGCGATCAGACAGCAAATGTAAAAAATTTGGGATGGGGGTGGGGGCTAACAGGAGCCTATATAAAAAAAAAGCCCCTAAAATCGGGACTGTCTCTATAAAAATCAGGACATCTGCTCACCTTAACAACACTGCACACAACAATGTGTCTATAGGCTAGTTACTTCAGACAAAGCTTTTTTAAAAGGTTTAAGCAGCCCGGCTCAGGAATTCTCCTCATGTCTTTCTATGATTAACAAGCTCTCCCCAGGTTTACCTCAGCTTGCAGACATCATGGGTGGCCTGCTGTCAATGAGGACCCTCCAGGAGGGTCTGTCCCAGCTAGAATGAATCTCTGGCAGCTGCAGTTCAGTTTCAATGATAACATGTCAAACTCAACACGGTTAGCACAGCTCTGAAGCAATATAATCAAACTCCAAAATGATTAAATTTAAAAGGACACAGGAGAACAAATGTACTGAGTAGTCATGGCAACTCATAACAGCTATCTATTTTCCTTCTTGCCATATTAGTGTTTTTCTACTACATTACTGATTTTCTGTCATACTGTACCATCAGCAGGGTCCATCTGATTTCCAGCAGGCAGAGATGTTAATGTTATCTGAAAAAATAATTTTATTAGCAGATTTTCATCTTGTCGTTTTAAAAGCATTACAATGAATTTAAACCAACTCTCATTAAACCAGGGCTTGAGTCTGATTGGACAGTGGGCCTATTACACATGTGCCACACTCATTATCCCTATCCAGACTCTTCACATGAAAACAAAGGCTTGGCAAGCAACTGCATTTTGTCAGGGTTCCTAGGATTATAAACTTGTTATTCTACCGAACGTGGAGGAATACGGGCAGGTATTTCAGGTTTCGACAGTGCCTTGCACTCAGTATCCCTCACCTAGGCAGTTATACCTGAAGCACATGAACTCTGTCCAGTAGGAGCATCAGTGGCACATTAATGCACAGGCCCACAGGGCCTGTGCCAAGGAACCCCAGCCAATTCGGAGGCCTCCACAGGAACGTGGGGAGGGGGAACTGGTGCCAGAATTGTGGTCCAGCCCCCTGCTCCTTCTCTCCCTCCGCAGGGCCCCACGCTCTGGCCAGGTAAGAAGCCAGAGCTGGGCCTTGGTAAGAGATCCCCAAAGAGCCCAAGTGGCTGTGGGGAGCCCCAGACCCTCCACCTGCCCTGAGCAGAGTTGCCAGAGCGTATCTGTGGTCCATATCCCTGCCCGCCAGGGAAGAGGAAGAGGCTGGCACTGCTAGCGGGGCTACTCTTCGTGGTGGGGAAGTTGAGCAGTCTTTTTGTGTCATACAGTATAGACACCAATATAGATCAGAAAATGCTAAAACAAACAATTTAATTTCCATCATTTACACATTATTAACCTAACCAGTTTTAGTTCGGACACCAGATCCAGATCCAGGTCTTTATTGCCAATAGTGGCTGCTAACTGCGGTAGTCCAGTGATTTTTGTAAAAATGGAAAAGCAAGAGAGATTTCCTTGCATGTTTGGCATCATGCATCTTATATGGCATGCGGTAGCTGACAGAGGACACTGAATTAAATTTAGACATAGTGTCACATAATTAAATGCAATGAGACCAATGTGTTGCTTGTGTCTGGAATGTAAAAAGATTTTTAAAAATTTAAGTAGAAAGTAAAGCAGGAACAATTGCTCCTAGAAAAATATCTGTGTGTAGCCAATATCTGTGAATGAAGGTAAGTATTGGGTATTGTATTATTTACATATCTGAGCTTGTGATGTTTCTACACCTCTGTGATGGGATCCCTGGGGTGCAGCCTGGGACTGTGGTACTGCTGTGCCCCCTTAACTTCCCAGCCTGAGCTATCTCTCACAATGCCTTGCTAGTGACAAGCAGCAAACTCCTCCAGGTCCTGTTATCACTCAGCATGCCCGCATGTGGAGACCCACACCCTGGTAGATTGCATGAATGCTCCCTGAGCTACTCATGAATCACACTGAGAAAGGCACCAGCCAAATCCCCCAGCTCCCAGCCTTGTACCTTAGAAATAAACCATCTTGCACTGATCAAGATGAGCAATGCAAATTTATTAATTGGTTCACCACTTCATCAATTGAAAGTGGATGTACACCAGCCTTTGCAAACCTGACCAGATTCACCAGACATTTCAGGCAAACTCACTGGTAAAGATAAATAGTAAAAGAAGCTTATTGACTAAAAAAGATAGATTTTAAGTGACTACAAGTAATAGGTAAAAAGTCAAAGTTTGTTACCAAAAGAAAAAGAAAACAAAAGAAGAAAAGCACAAAGTCTAAACTCTCACCCCTATCAGACTGGGCAGCTTCTCACCCCACTGGATATTGCAGTTCATAGTACTCTCATTTCACCCTTGAAACCTGGGCCAGTCTCCTCTGAGTCTTAAGTCTTCCCATTGTTGCTTGCAGCATAGGTTGAGGCGGGAGGGAAAGGGAGAAAAGGCCCCAGTGTTCTGTTTTATACCCTTAATCCATGTGCTTGGAGAACACAAGTCCAGGTATATCTGGGGGCATTGCTGAGTCCCCAGGCAAGGCTGAGCAATCCCCCAGCATGGCCTCTTGCAGGTGAGTCACTGAATTGTAGCTCCCTTGCTGGACACTGGCTGTTGATGGTTGTTTGACACCTGCCTGGGTGTAGGTTACTTTCCTTGCTGTTGTCTCTGGGGAGCTAATATCTGACTGATTCCCCAACATACAGCATGTTGTAGGGACAACCATACAACACAATCTTATAACTTCATATACACTAAAGATATACATATTTACATAGAAAAGTGACTTTCAGCTGATCATAACCTTTCCCCTGATATCTCACACCATGCTTTATATGCAATATCACAATTATATACAGAGGAGGAATATGGGGGCTACAAGGTGCTCCCCAAGTTATAGAGTGTCACAATCTTGATTCAACTTAATGGATTTTAGTTCATGTTTCCATCCTAAGCATGAAAACACATCTTACTTTTCCTGGCCCCTATCAAATATTTGGATTTGAAGTGGAATGTTCTTGTTTCAGGACAGATCATTTATGGGCCATGATTTGATTTGGCAGAAGAAGGGTGTCACCTCTGATGCAGGAGAATAGCTCCTCTGGAAAATAACATAATGGCACATACTAATTGGCAGAAATTAATAGGACACTAATAGAATTGATGCCACAGTGAAAGCCACATGATAACTGATTGGAAACTTATTAGAATAATTCATTTATCACTCAACACTCTTTAGGCAAATCTGCTAAATTTACCTGTTAAAAATGAATGAAAAGAGACTACCAGGTCTTCACAAGGAATGATTATCTGAGCAGTTAATAGCACTTTTTCAGGCAATACTACCGCATCAGTAATAAATTGGGAAAGTGGGGGGTTGTGTGTGTGAGAAAGGTCACATCTGTTTCCCTCTCTAGTAGCTTTGTTCATATCCAATATAACAACCTACTGTTTGCTCACAGCTGAAGTGTTTAGTCTGTCAGCTCAAGTGATCGGAGTTTCTGCTCTTGTGTAAAGGCCCAAGGTTCTATCCCTGCCAATTATGGTATGCAGCCACAGGCTTATTACACAAACATATCAGTGTATTAAAGCTATCCAGTACTAGAGAATGGAAGCAGGTGTGACAAGAAGAATCAAAGTTCAGTGGTCAAAGGCTAGCAGCTATCATTACAGGACATGTCACTTTACAGGAAGACCCTCCATCTACTGCTTGGAGAGTCTTTGATGTGCTTCAAAGAAAGTTGTTGGCACTTTTCTTTCTGCTATAGAGAGCTGGACTTGGGGTTTGATCCCACTCCCTACAGTAACTCCTCGCTTAACATTGTAGTTATGTTCCTGAACAATGTGACATTTAGTGAAACAATGTTAAGCTTGGCTGAAGTGGTGAAGTTAGAGGGTGGATGCGGGTGGGATATTTCCCAGGGAATGCCTTATTGCTAAATAATGAACTAGCTTTTGGCTGAGCCCTCAAGGGTTAACACATTGTTGTTAATGTAGCCTCTCACACTCTACAAGACAGAAGGAATGGAGGGAGGGAAGACAGCATAGCAGACAGACACACACTTTGTGTGTGTGGGGGAGAGAGAGAGAGAGAGAGAGAGAAATGCACATTGCTCCTTTAAGTTCGCTGACCCCACTCTTAAGTGCATTGTCTTCTTAAGTGGATCAGGAAGTTGAGACAGCAGCTGCTGCCCCAAGCTCTCTCTGTCTCTCTCCATTGGTGTCCTATATGGAAAAAGGGTAAGTAGGGTGCAGGAGCAGGGAGGAGGACATCCTGACATTTGCTCCCCCTGCACAGCCAGCAGGAGGCTCGGGAAGCAGCTCCAAGGCAGAGGGCAGGAGCAGCACATGGCAGTTGGGGGAGGGACAACTGAACTGCCGGCATTTGATAGCCTGCTGGGCAGGAGCTGCACAGGGCACTTAGGGGAGCGGGGAGCTGATAGTGGGGCTGCCAGTCCACCCTGGTTCCAAGCCCCCACCAGCTAGCTCCAACAGGCTGCTCTTCCTGCAAGCAGTGGACAAAGCAGGAGGCTGCTAAACAATGTTAGAAGGGAGCATTGCACAACCTTAAACGAGCATGTTCCCAAATTGATCAGCAACGTAATAACAAAAAAACATTAGGGGTATGTCTTCACTACCCGCTGGATCGGCAGGTAGCAATCGATCTTTTGGCGATTGATTTATTGCGTCTCGTTAAGACGCGATAAATTGATCTCTAGCGGTGCCCTCGTCGACTCCGGAACTCTGTCTTGCTGCGAGCGCAAGCTGGAGTTGATGGGGGAGTGCACCGACGCCGGCCACTGCCATGAGGATGGCAAGTAAGTTGGCCAAAGAGACGCCGACTTCAGCTACGTGAAAGTTGTGTATCTTCAGTCGGTCCCCCCACCCACACCCCAGTGTAGAGCAGCCCTAACTGGGATGACTTTAAGTGAGGAGTTGCTGTACTAGGAAAAGCAATTGTGGCTAGTTAGATGTCACTAACTCAAAATAACCTCAATCTTTTCCCTAGTATAGACTCAGGTTAACACCTTCTACCTCAACTTATCTGACTGAGCCCAGTAGTTTAGACAAGAGGAAAACCTAAGGTTGACCTCAGCCTGCTAAACTGAAGTCAGAGGTGTTAATCTGCATCTACACTAGGGAAGTGACAATATCTCCCTCCAATTGTCCTGAAGCCAATGGATGTTTTATCATTGATTTCAATGAGAGCAGGAAAAGGTAAAGAGATGCAAAACTCTAGTACAACTGCACCTAAAACAAAACTTCAAAGTAAGTTATATGTTCAGAAGACCATTTTCTCACCCAATCCCAAGTATGACAGATGGTCAAATTTTCAGGAGGAAACACCCACAGGCAGAAAAATAAGAGAACATGGGTGGGACAGGGAATGTACCTTGAACAGGTTTCAAGGGCTCACAACCATCCTCTGGTTCTTTATGGCCACCAGGGAGGAGAGATCTGAAAACTTCATATTGTAACATGGGGTCACATTAGGGAAAAAGGTTTAAATCTGCTGAAATACATGAAATACATGCTGAAGTACATGAAAGGGTCGTGCATGCTACCTGCAGAATGTCAATTTCTAGATTTTACTTGTGATGTATCTTCTATGACTTTGGGACCAAACCAAAAATACTATTTACATTTGCTCTGCATATATCTTTCATGCAAAGTAAATTGTCAATGAGTTTATTCATTTGAAAAAGATTGTTTGTATTTTATTTCCTTGAATGAACTTGAATGCATCCTCTCTCACCTATAAAACACACATGAGAATTAGTATTTTATAGTAAGGATCAAAGCCATTTGTGTGAGTATAAAATATTAAATTAGTAAGACTGTGGAATACTTAATCATGACATTGAAATGCTAAGCACTACATTAACATTTATTATTTGCTATAAAGATACATTCTCCAGCACTCTGCCTGGTGGCTACTCTGTAATAGCATCTTGGAGCGCAATGTGGTTTTTGGTCTCATTCCTAAACCAATGTTAAAAGGCAATCTTAATACAAATTAAGCTAAATTTTATAACCACTAAAATAACGTTCTAAGTGAGAGTGAAATGAGTTTAAAAAACAGGGGAGATGCTTTTTTTAAAAAGTTAACACAGCTCTCAATTGCAGAGAGTCACACTTAAGTCAGTGAGGTCCCTCCATTATTAGACTGGCTATAAAGAGGAGCCATAAGTGTGCTAGGTATTGCATATGTGTGAGCCAAAGTGAATTTTCATTGGAGCACTAATGACTTTGTGGGGGGTGGATGCTTTCATACAACTAAATGAGACCTTGTACAGTACCTCAGATTGCTCACTCATTTCTAATCACTCAGCATTTCAATTTGCCATACATCATCCAGAACTTCAAGTGAAGAGGAGCAGATTTAAAAAACACACTAATTTTTCCTATTGTGTCTTTCCAAACATATCAGATAACTGTTCCAAGCAACTCGAGAATTAGACACTACAGGTGGTGTCCTGGGCAGACTTGAATATGGTCGCATCAAACCTCAGGCATGGGTTTAGGCATGAGGCCCTGGGCTTTATACTACAACCATCAAAGAGGAGGTAATATTTCAGCACAGCAAATATTGATTATTTATTATTAATTATTATTATTATTAAAGCATCTCTGCAGGCTTCTGAGTGCCCCCTGTGAGCTGCTGGGAACCTGCTGGTTTGAAGATGTTCAGTGCCTCATGGGTGGCTCTCATTACTCATTGGATGGGACCCAAGCTTTTAATCAGATTGCATTACAACAGTAACATAATCTTGTGGGGAAAATATAGGATTCAATCTGGCTCCACTGAACTGGTGAGAGTTTTGCCATTATCTTCACTGGGAGAGGACACAGAATCAACCTCGCCTGACTTAAAAGGGCATGGTCAGCCTGAACATCATTTTTTAAAATCTGTTGGGGACTTTTTTGCTTTGTTAGGAGCAGGCACTGCTCAAAAATGAAATGCTGTTCTGAGAACTATCCAGAGAGGCAACTCCAAAAATCATGGTTGGGACACATGCACCAGCAGTTCCTCTGCTGCAGCACTTCCCACCATTCTATTCTTTTCCAGCTCAAATGCAAAAAAGCAGATTTTATTCCAAATCCTTTCTGTGCATCTACTTAAATCACCAAATCTCCAGCCAAAACTAACTCGAACACCCTGCTAATCTACAACTCCCCCACCCTCCGCTCTCCGACACCACAACTTCCAAGAGGAGGTGGTCACGATGCTGTCTGGCTTGGTGATAAAAGTTTTGTAGACCTAACCATCCACTCGGATGACACTTCTGATACATGATGGCCTACTGCTTGGATGAGATCAGCTCATGTATGAACAGCAGCTAGTTGAAGCTGAACCTGAGCAAGACAGAGGGGATGCTGGTTGGCAGAGGAAAGTATTCTGAAAGTTTGCAGCCACACTGCTGTCTGCATTGTTTGAAGATGGAGGGGCCTGGGCTCCCAGGCCAGGCTCCGGCTTAGACAGGGACTCAGGGGGAAGAGACGGGACAAGGGTGGGATCACAGAGGGGGAGGGGCCTCATGCTCTCCCCCTTTAGGAAAAAACTGTTGCCCCTGATTTGCCCCCTGGGAGAGGATGAGAGAACAAACCACATGTGACAAATGTTGGCCCCATGTGAGGTTTTAGGGCTCACCCGGACCAGTCAGGGGGTTTCTCACTACAGACCTTGTAATCTTGAGTGCCTCGACACCAGTAGCCAGCCTACAAGCATAAGGATCACACTGTGGCTTCCACCAGCCTTGTTACTCCTTGCAGGGTGACCTCAGCATTCCTTCTGGTCCTAAGTCTTCCCAAATTCATCTACCCCAAGTCCTTAACTGTTGTTAGGGCTGCAGAGTTCAGCCATTCAGAAGACCTCGTTGTTGACAAAAGACCACAGTCTCCACTGAAAGCTTGGAAGGCTCCATTCCACATAAGAAGTCTACCTGAGAATGTGCAAGGTAGTATATGGGTAATGGCTGCTTCCTGCAAGTCCTGAGTCATGCATGAACATGTGACATGCCCATGTAATCCTAAAACTCCATTTTGCTATAATTTTCCAGTAAGAACAAAGAGGGTTCTTACACTTGGAAAAACTATAAAAGGGTAATGCACCAGCTCTTCAATCCTGCTTCTTACTCTGGAGGAACTTTTGCTACAAACTGAAGCTTTCAACAAAGGACTGAAGGACCCATCCCAGCTGTGGATGTTCTCCAGAGACTTGATTTGAATTTGCAGTTTATTCTACCATTGATGCAAGCCAGAACCAAGAACTTTGCCATTTCTATATATAATTGATTTCATTTAACCAATTCTAGCTCTCACCTATATCTTTTCCTTTTATGAATAAACCTCTAGATTTTAGATTCTAAAGGATTGGCAACAGCATGATTTGTGGATAAGATCTGATTTGTATATTGACCTGGATCTGGGGCTTGGTCCTTTGGGATCGGGAGAACCCTTTTTCTTTTACTGGGGTATTGGTTTTCATAACCATTTGTCCCCATAACGAGTGGCTGATGGTGGTGATACTGAGAAACTGGAGTGTCTAAGGGAATTGCTTGTGTGACTTGTGGTTTAGCCAGTGGGGTAAAACCAAAGTCTTCTTTGTGTGGCTGGTTTGGTTTGCCTTGGAGGTGGAGAAACCCCAGCTTTGGGCTGTAACTGCCCTGCTTTAAGCAATTTGTCCTGCCCTGGCACTCTCAGTTGGGTCCCGCCAGAAGCACCACTGTTACACCCTCACCAGAGCTCTTAAGCAAAGTAAGTGGTCATTGGATAAGAGGAGAGATCCTCTCCTGGATTGGTAACTGGTTAAAAGATAGGAAACAGAGGGCAGGAATAAATGGTCAGTTTTCAGAATGGAGAGAGGTAAATAGTTCCCTAGGGGTCTGCACTGGGCCCAGCCCTATTCAACATATTCATAAATGATCTGGGAAAAGGGGTAAACAGAGAGGTGGCAAAAATTTCAGATGATACAAAATTACTCAAGATAGTTAAGTCCTAGGCAGACTATGAAGAGCTACAAAAGGATCTCTCAAAACTGGATAACTAGGCAACAAAATGGCAGATTACATTAAATTTTGATAAATGCCAAGTAATGTACATGGGAAAACACAATCCCAACTATACATATAAAATGATGGGGTCTAAATTAGCAATTACCACTCAAGAAAGAGATCTTGGAGTCCTTGTGGATAGTTCTATGAAAATATGCACTCAGTGTGCAGCACCAGTTAAAAAAGCGAACAGAATGTTGGGCATCATTAAGAAAAGGATCGATAATAAGACAGAAAAGACCATTTTGCTTCTATATAAATCCATGGTACGCCCCACACCTTGAATACTGAGTGCAGATGTGGTCACCCTGTCTCCAAATTGCTATTGAAAAAAGTTCAGAAAAGGGCAACAAAAATGATTAGGGGTATGGAACGGCTTCTGTATGAGGAGAAAATAATAAGATTTTTCAGTTTGGAAAAGGGATGACTAAGTGGGGATGTGATAAAGATCTATACAATCATGACTGGTATGGAGAATTTTAATAAGGAAGAATTATTTACTCTCTCAAAACACAAGAACTAGGAGTCATCAAATGAAATTAGTAGGCAGCAGGCTTAAAACAAACAAAGGAAAGCATTTCTGCAGACAACGCACAATCAACCTGTGGAACTGTCTGCCAGATGATGTTGGGAAGGCCGAGACTATAACAAGGTTAAAAAACTAGATAAATTAATGGAGGATAGGTCCATCAATGGCTATTAGCCAGGATGGGCAGATGTTTGCCAGAGGCTGGGAAATGGGTGACAAGGGATGGATCACTTGATGATTACATAAGAACATAAAAATAGCCGTACTGGGTCAGACCAAAGGTCCATCCAGCCCCATATCCTGTCTACCAACAGTGGCCAATGCCAAGTGCCCCGGAAGGAGTGAACCTAACAGGTAATGATCAAGTGATCTCTCTCCTGTCATCCATCACCCCCTCTGACAAACAGAGGCTAGGGATATCATTCCTTACCCATCCTGGCTAATAGCCATTAATGGACTTAACCTCCATCAATTTATCCAATTCTCTTTTAAACCCAGTTATAGTCCTAGTCTTCACAATCTCCTCAGGCAAGGAGTTCCACAGTTTGACTGTGCACTGTATGAAGAACTTCCTTTTATTTGTTTTAAACCTTCTGCCCATTAATTTCATTTGGTGGCCCCTAGTTCTTATATGATGGAAACAAGTAAATAACTTTTACTTATTCACTTTCTCCACACCACTCTTGATTTTGTATACCTCTATCATATCCCCCCAGAGGGTACGTCTACACCACCCGCCAGATCAGCAGGTAGCGATCGATTTCTAGTGTCTTGTTAAGCTAGCGGTGCCCTCGTTGACTCCATAACTCCAGCTTGCTGCAAGGTGGAGTCGACAGGGGAGCGCACCACCGACTGCCGTAGCCAGGAGGACGACAGGTAAGTCAGCTGAAGATACGCTCGCTTCAGCTACATTATTCACGTAGCTGAAGTTGCGTATCTTCAGTCAATCCCACCCCCAGTGAAGACCAGCCCTTAGTCTCCTATTTTCCAAGCTGAAAAGTCCTGGCCTCTTTAATCTCTCCTCATATGGGACTTGTTCCAAACCCTTAATCATTTTAGTTGCCCTTTTCTGAACCTTTTCTAATGTCAGTTTTACCTGTTTTGGTCATTCCCTCTGGGGCACTTGGCACTGGCCATTGTCGGCAGACAGGATACTGGGCTAGCTGGACCTTTGGTCTGACCCCGTAGGGCCATTCTTATGCTTATGCCATTCTTATGCTACAGACTTTACAGTTACACAGTTGTATCACTGTAAGGTCTCCTGTGTAGCTGCTCTATGCTGGTGGGAGAGAGCTCTCCCACTGGCATAATTAAACCACCCCAACGAGTGGCATGCAGCTTTCTCAATAGCCTGTCCTCTTCTGACTATTCAGCAGCGGTTTTAAAGCATTTTCTGTATTTCTTCTGATAGGCCGATCACTTTGCCAAGCCCATAACTCCCCCTGTACACCTGTGTGAAGTCTAAGCCAAGAGTCATCTCCCTGATGGAAAGCGACCTTGTCACATGGCGGTGAGATGCTCTGCATGTCCATGGATCAATACCCAAGGTGATATATTAGCACAATACCAGATGTTTGCTGAGCCATGTCGCAAATGGCATGAGGACGCACTGGCATGAAGGATTTCTTAATGCCATGGCAACGAAGTCTCATACCTACACCCATTTGTCACAGCTCTCTGAGTTGTCCCCTCACTGAAGATTTAGGTTATGTCAAACTTAGAAAAAAAAGTCTTAACCACTGCTCAGGCAACCTCAAGAATAAAATCTTGCAGAGGAAAAACTGTTAACTAAGCACCAGGGGTTAAATCTACAGGGGGATTTAGCATCACAATATCCAGCACGGTAACTCCTAACTTCAAACTCCCTGCCACACAGTAGAATTCACAGCTCCAAGTTATGTATTGCATAGGGCAAGTTAGACACCTATGAATGGGAGTCACAGCAGCCAGCACCAGCGCCTATATGTATAAAAGAGACAAAGTAGGAGCATGAAAAACCTAATGGGTATGTGATCTAGGAATTATACAAATGCAAGATCATTTAAACCGGCCATGGCTAATCAGGAAACTCAATTTAATGGGACAAACCTCAGGGAACTGAGTTTTTCCTATTAAAATGGAACAAGTGTTCTGTCACTTTAGCAGGATGATCATAATTGCTCAAACCTTTGTATTGGGATGGCTTTTAGGCTCGTTTCTCTGTCAATTACCGGTGTTACTATGGTTGTTAAGGATCACTAATTGCTTGCAGATTGTGTTGTTTTTCCTATCTCACACAATGACAACCATGAAAATGTCTGGAATTTATTTTCAAATGTCCATTTAAATGGTATGTTTGTTTGTTTTTAAATGTGTGATAAATTGCAAATCAATTTTATGCAATAAGAGACAGTATGTAAAACATAACCCTGATTTGGTCAAACTGAGCTGCAGGAACATTCTCTGATAATAAATGGATAGAGAGTTGGATAAACTTAAGCGGATTATTCATGTACATGAAGTGAAACACCTGCATAAGTGTTTGCAAGATTGGGGCTAAAATGAGTAACTTCTGCATTTATTTCAAAGAAATGAAGTTTCCTCTTTCCTCTTAAATTTGAAATGCAAGTTTTTAAAAAACTTTACGATGATCAGACAGCAAATTTGGAATTTTTGTATTAGTTCCACAGTTTAAATATAGCTATAGTATGGACAGGTTTGCCAGAAAAATCTCCCATTCCTAACAGCTGAAAAGCTCTCTCACTGATGTCATAACTGAAGAGAAATAAGACCTCAAATTCAGTAGACAAGGCAACATGGCGTAGTGGACAGGGTGTTGGAAAGGCAGTCTTAAATCCTGGTTCTGCTGTGTATCTGTGGGTCAATCACTTCCCTCTGGGGCCTGAGCTACTTCTTACCTATTTAGACAGTAAGCTTTTTAGGGAAGGGACTGTCTCTCAATATATGTTTGTATAGCACCTCGCACAAATGGAACTCCAAATTTGATCGGGGCCTCCACATACTACTGCAATATAAATAATAATACTAACACAACAGGCAGTATCTTGGCCAAAGATACAAGTGACTTGTAGAACCACGTGCAAAAAGAACTATGAAAACAATCATTTTTAAATTGTTTTCAAGTGTTCACTGGTGGATAATGTGCAGCTAGGGAACAACAGTAATTTGTGTTGTGTTTGGAGCAAGCATTATCACAGGCTAAAGATTCCAAGGGGCTATTGTATTAAATTCTCTCATCATTATGAGGAGACAAAAATAGAAAGCATCACTGAACAACCTATCCATCTGACAATGTTAACATTGACTTCCCTGCTCCTAAGTACATTTCATATGGTGTCTAAAGCTAATATGATTTCTGTGCAGGGTGTAATCACTTTGTTTCACTTAGGATTTGTTAATATCGCTAAATATTTAAGCCATCCTACTTCAATGCAATGTAATAGCTGCCTGTGCTGAAGAGTGTACACTCACACACACACACCCCTTCACTAGGACCCTATTAACAGGGGGAGTGGACAGCAGATAAGTGTTCTTAACGCAGTTGGCCAAAGACTGAACTAGTCCAGAGCTGGACTAAGGCAAAGGCACACTGTCTCCTACCCCAGGCCTCGGCTGCTGGAGTCATGTGGTTATATCAGAATCATATTTAATTTCAAAAAAGAAAAAATGGAAATGTCTGAACCTTCTGGCTGCAAAGAAAAGCTTGAAAACATGACTGGAGTGTGACCAAAGCAGTCTGTGCCTGAGTCCTGCAGAGAGCCTGAAACGACAGCTCTGAGGAGTGGAGCAGTGGAGGATAAATATAAAGAATTAAAGTTAATTTAAGTTTTGTTAACGGAATGTAATGGTGTTGTAAAGGAAGGCCCTGACTAGCAAGTAGAAGGAAGGCCTAGAAAATAATGAGTGATAAGGCCAGAAAGACTAAAGTAGGGAGGATGTCTGGTTCAAAGAATAACTAATGCGATAAGGGGTGACTGCAGATGGTTTAAAATCAGACAAAAAGCATCCATCTTAAAATGAGCCAACACAGTCCTTTCCCAACCCACATACCCAGTGTTAATGCCTGTGTGAACCCAGGTGCAATGGGGGTGGCATCTGCAGACAGGATAGAGCGCAGAGCCACCTGACCGTGCCTCCGCTTAGGAGCCAGAAGGGGGACAAGCCGCTGCTGCCAGGAGCAGCTTCAGATAAGCACTGCCTAGAGACTGCACCCCCTCCCACAAACCCTGCTCTAAAGTCTGCATCCCCAGCTGGAGCCCTCACCCCTTCTGCACCCCAATCCCTTGCCTCAGCCTGAAGCCCCTGAACTCCTCAGCTCCACCCCTCAGCCTGGAGCACCATCCTACACCCCAAAACCTTCATCTCGAGCCCCACCCAAGAGCCTGCTCTTCTAGCCAGAGCCCTCACCCACCTACCACACCCCAATCATCTATCCCCACCTAGAGCCCCCTTCCTTCCACACTCCAAATCCCTCTGCCCCAGCCTGGAGCCCCCTCCTACACCCCAAATCCCTCATCTCTGGCCTCACTGCAAAGCCCAAACCCACAGCCAGGGCCCTCACCCCAACCCCCTGAGCCAGCCTGGTGAAAATGAGCAAGTGAGTGAGGATGGGGAAAGTGAGTGATGGGGTGGGGGACGGAGTGAGTGGATGTGGGGCCTCAGCAAGGGGGCAGGGTCTCAGAGGGGCAGAGCTGAGGATGGGTCAAGGATGTTCTGTGTTGTGCAAGTAGAAAGTTGGCAAGCGTATATGGATATGAAACAGTCTCCATCACAAGATTCAGCTTCCTAAGGAGACTTGTTTATTCTAGGAATCAAAACTTTTTTCTTGAGGGGCTTCTTGCAGACCAAGACCTCCGCGGTGGCCAGCCACAGGCCAGCCTCCTCTGGTAGCACCAGCACACACCCGGATCACACTCCAACCCTGGCCTGTAAGGGCTCATTCACTATGCCCCACCCTATTCTTAAAGAGGCAGCATCCATTTTTCTTGCTGTATAAGTTATTGCCATAATAAAAACAGACATGACAAACAAAATTATTACTAAATTTAAATACGAACCTTGTCCTAAAACAGCTAGTCCATGCAAGCCTGTCCATTACAGAGCTATCATAAAAATATGCTCATGCTGAAGTGTTTGTAAACTATATAGCATAGGCACCCTTCCGGATCTCTCAGATATAGATTCTAAGACCAGAAGGGACCACTGTGATCATCTAGTCTAATCTCCTACATATGACAGGTCATAGGCCTGCCCTGTTTAATTGCTGTTTGAACTAGAGCATCTCTTTGAGAAAAGCCTCCAATCTTGATTAAAGTATTTCCCGTGATGGAGAATCCACATCCACCCTTTGTAAGTTGTTCTAATGGTTAATTATCCTTGGTCCTGGGCCTTATCCTCCCACAATGCCCCCTTGGGGTGTGACAGGGTTCTGTACTCACTCAGCTCATCATCCCATGCAGGTAATCTGCTGCAGAGATCTAGGGATGGAAACCCAGGCCTTCAGTGAGGTTCTGCTGGAGCACACCTCTTCCAAGGTTTGAGAAAGAAGAAACAGGAGGAAAGGGAAAAAAAACCAACAGTCCCAAAAGCGCCGCAAGCAACCCTTGCTTCAGGGAGCCCCGTCAAGCTGCAGGTTGGCCCAGTTTCCTCAGGTGAGCTATCTTCAAGCAGTCGCTGGGGGTTTGGCCCACCTTCCTCTCAGAGGCTTGAGCCATCCATAGTCAGACCTCCCAAAAGCAGCAAAGAAAAGCCAACAAGCTAACTAATGGAAGTCAGCAGCCTGCCTCCTTTCTGGCAAGGAGCACCCGGCAGTCCGCCACACAGTTCAGTGCCCTTGGGCAAGTCACAGAAGGTCAGGCCCACCTTCTGCTCAGGAGGCTCAGACTGGCCGTGCTCACCCAACCAGGCTTTGTCCTCACCAGTGTCTCCGTTATCCTCCCAGGGCTGCTCTCCATTGAGAGGGCCTCTCCTTCTTTTAAGACCCATCCTCCAGTCCTGATGTGCCTCACAGGCAGGGCTGGTTCTAGGGTCCATTACTGAGAGGAGCAATTGGGCAACCTGGGGAGCAAGGGATACATTTGCCCCCACACAATCTTGAAGGGGCCCCTAAGTATTGTCAGAAAGGCCAAAATCTGTACAAAGTGATCTGGTGTTGAGCAGTGGAACCACAGCAGATTGGGGAGTCCTCCTCTGTTATGGGAGTGACAAATCACAGCAAAATACTGACACATTAGCCAAATTTTAGTGAAATAGTCCTAAAATTAAAGCTTTTCCAGGGATGTGATGGGATTTCACTCACCGCTGGGGCACGGCCTATGTACTCTTATCTGTTGACATCCAGCCGCCATCACATCTGCTCCAGGAAGCGAGATGTCCCAACAAACACTGTGACCTCTTCAGGACACAGACCTCCAGCTGTGTCACACTCTATTCTCCCCTCTTCCAGGGGAACCATAGTCCACTGTCCAGATACTTCCTAGGTGGCTGTTCGGGGCAAGAGGGGGACCCAGGCCCATCCACTACCCTAGGATCCTGTAGGTGACAGCTATATGCTACATCCCCTCCAACCCCACAGTCCATTCCCTGGGCCACCTGCCTGTAGCCCCAGCAGCTTCTCCACCCTTGTCTCCTGGCCCCAGCAAGTCAGCGGTCAGCCAGGAACTCCCTCTCACTTCCCTGATTCTGCCAGCACTGCTTTGTCCAAGATGTTACTTGCCCTCTGCCTACTAGGCAGCCAGTCCTCCTTCCTCCCCGAGCTCCAGGAAGTGACTGACTTGCTGTGCCCTGTGGCTCTTCTAATATGGGCCTGCCTGGCCCTGACTGGCTGCTCCTTGCAGCCCCTTTCCAGTTGACTGCCTATTGTGCAGTCTCCCTAGGGTTTTATTAACCCTTTATAGGCTAGTGTGGGGAAGACTCTTCATCACAAAGGGGTCTTACTAGTTGCTGGACTCCTGGAAGGCTATTTGTTTTCTAAATAGCGATGTTCTGCAGGCCCCAATATACCCACTTGCTCTCCTCGGTAATGGACCCAAGTGCAGTGGGGTAGGGCTGTTTGAGCCCATAGTTCAGAGGATCTCAAAGAGGTGGTCAGGACCCCACAGGGGTTTGCGAGGTTATTCCCTGGGGGGGATTGTGAGCTGTCAGCCTCCGCGCTCAAACCCTGCTTCACCTCCAACATTTATAATGGAGTTAAATATAAAAGGAAATGTGTTTTTAATTTATGGGGTTGGGGGGGTGCACTCATAGGCTTGTGAAAGGGGTCACCAATACAAAAGTTTGAGCAGCTGCCATAGCTGCTCTTTAACCCCGCCCTGTCCAGTGTAGAGTTTGTCTACTCCTTCGCACCCTCACTGTTAAAAATGTATACTTATTTCTAGTCTGAATCTGTCTAGTTTCAAATTCCAGCCATTTGATCTTGTTATACCTTTGTTTCCTAAACTAAAATGCCCTCTGTTATCAAATTTATGTTCCTCATATCGGTACCAAGAGACTGATCAATCAGGTCACCCCTTAACCTTCTCCTTGTTTAGCCAAATAGTTTGAGCTTCTTGAATCTATCGGCTATATGGTATGTTTTCTAATCTTCAAATCATTTTTGTGGCTCTTCTCTGAACCCTCTGAAATTTATCAACATCCTTCTTGAGTTCTGGACACTAGAACTCTACACAACATTCCAGTAGTAGTCATTTTAGGGAATTGTAACCATAAATAAGTTCTTTGTTATGCAGTTTATATGCAAAGATATTTCTCCAAAAGGCCAAGCTTTTATGGATCAATATTTCACTATTAAAAAATAAGAGATTGTAACTATTTAAAGACTGCTGCTAACTAGTATTTTACAGCACTGAGATTTTAAAACTGCCACTAATAGTCCTGGCTACACCACTCATACAAATATAAATAGTTGAATATCAGTACTTGGGGACACTTTCCATAATGCACACTGGGCTTGTGATTATGACACAGGACTGAGAGCTAGGAAATGTTGGTTCAATTCCCAGGTCTGTCGCAACCAGCCTATGCAATCTTACACAAGTCACTTCATCTTCCTGTGCCAGAGTTCCCCATCTGTGACATGGGGCAATTATGTTTCGTTTGTCTGACTCAGCTAGGCTGTAAGTTCTTTGGGGAAGGGCCTTTGCTATATATTTGTTAATTGCCTAGTACAATAAGTAAGCAGATGGAGCCTCAAGGTGCTACTGTAATACAATAATACATCTAGGAAATTAATTTTGCTGCAAAAATTAACATAGACTTTCAAAATCTCATCAGCTTTTCAAAAAATTGCACTTGTTATAACACCCCCGAGCAAAGTATTTGCATAAACTGAGATTTGCGCAATCACCATTTTTGGTAGCAGGAAGAGCACGTAAATGGTCCTCAGGCAATGCCCGAGCCCACACATCTGTCCTTCTTGCCTCTTATACAGAGGAGAGGCAAAGAGAGATGGAAAAGAGTAGCTAGACTGAGGCAAACATTAACAGCAGCACTTACAGATACAACTGTTATGGGGGTGAGCTACAGGAAGGAGCCACATTAATTCTTAAACTCCTGGGCTATTTTGCATAATTTCCTGTGAAACCTTGGGACCTGCAAAGTCTTCTAACCCTCCTGGGTGAAAGGGCTGAGGTCTAATAATCACAGTGTGTTACTTCCTTAAAACAGCCATCCTAAATGTGCTGCTGAATAATACCCCAGGGAGTGATGCCTGACAGGGCATGCAGGATCAGCTCTCAGGGAAGGAAACCCTCAGTCCAATCCATTCATTTTGTGTGTGTGTGTGTTAAATCATGTAACATTTTAAAACACACACTTGGAAGAGGCAATAAGCAACTTGGGCAGTGAAATGGAAGAGTATGATGTGTGATATAGATCTAGCCTCAGGAAGTAGCCAGCTGGTAGCAAGGAAAGCAACTGCCCCGCCCTCCAACACCTCACCAGGTCAATTGTACAATGCTGCACATGGAGAAAGGGGACAAAACTGATCTGCTTATAGGACACCATGAAGCATCAGACTGTGTCAGTCCGTCTGATACTCAATCCAAGTCTACACTAGCCTATTACAGGATGACACTATTTCTTCCAGTCAGTTCTCTTTTACTCGTTAGTTCCCTTAATGTTCTATATTCAACTCAGCCATTGCCAGCTTGCCATTGCATATAAATGGGGTGCTCCCTGCAATTGGATTTGAGTTTCATGACATAGGCAACAGATGGGGGACAGAATTGCTTACCTGTTCATTTTAAGCTAGGAAAACATACAATATTGGGGTTTATTTGTTACTCTGCAGCAGCTATTCATCTGTTGTCACCACTGAGACAACTGCAGTTTGGTAACAAACATCTGTTCTCTTTTGCTCTGGGAAGATAAATGACTCTAAGTCTAATTAGTGGCAGAGCTGACCTCATACACGGGCAGAAACAGCTACTGGACATCAGTTGCACCTTAGGAAACAAAGAGATAATACTGACTCATTCCTTAGAGTTAGGTTTGGTTTAATCCATTACAAACTAATACTCATAAGGGAAAAAGCTGATTTTTAATTAAAAGGCTGCACTAGCACAGCAATGTTTTTGGTGGCTTCCCAGCTCAGCAGGCGAATAGACCATGTTTGCTGTATGTGGTGATAAAAATGGAGAACCAAGGGACATTTTGCTCTCAGTTGCAACTGGACTGATTTTGGCTTACTTGGTCACAGTTCTATTTAACTGAAAGAAAGAGGTGAGTGTGTTCTTCCTGCAATCATTATACTCAGGATGGCACAAACACCACAGAAACACAAGAAAACGTCTCTTCTAAACCCTGGCCTAGTTCATTAGCTAGGCCTATGCTACAGTAATATAAGAGGAAGATGCGGGGGGGAGTTTCTAAGGAGTACTAGTGATTAGAGGAGGTGGAGGATACAGAAGCGCTGCTGTTTTAAATGATTTTATTTGTTGCATCTTTGGATCTTTATAATTATCTGTCAAGAGCACCCAGAGTTTTCGGCAGGAGTCCTATATCATGGAACTTGCTTTAGACTGGGGTAGGCAACCTATGGCATGGGTGCCGAAGGCAGCACGCGAGCTGATTTTCAGTGGTACTCACACTGCCCGGGACCTGGCCACCGGTCCGGGGGGCTCTGCATTTTAGTTGAATTTTAAATGAAGCTTCTTAAACATTTTTAAAACCTTATTTACTTTCTATAAGTCTATAATATAAAACTGAACTACTGTTGTATGTAAAGAGACATTCTAAAAACATTAAAATGTATTACTGGCACACGAAACGTTAAATTAGAGTGAATAAATGAAGACTCGGCACACCACTTCTGAAAGGTTGCCGACCCCTGTTTTAGACTAAATATCTAAACAATTTAACAAAAATAGCCTCCTCCATCTCTGTATTTTCATGCCTCCTGGGAAATTAGAAGATCACAGTCATGTAGCCTGTACTATTATTTATTTGTATTGAACCAAGAAGGCCAGGTCAAGGACCAGGAACCCAGAGAGTTAGGTGCTGTACAAACACAGAACAAGGCCAGTCCTTATTCCAAAGAGTTTCACGCACCAGGCAACAAAGAAGCTGTGTAAGGCAGTTAAACACAAAGGAAATGAATTCTCAGTGATGTAGGATATTTAAACTAGGACATGTTGCAGTGTCTGTAACATTCTTCACCGTCAGCAAGGCCACACTATGGTTTGTCATCACTGGGTATCACTCTGGGCATCTGACAGAATGGACAGACAGGGAGGAAGGACGGTCAAACACACTGTGCTGAAGACAGAATTCTATTTCTAGCTAGGGTCATGGGCTGAGGTATGAAATGCAGTCCACGTGACATCTTTGCTACACAGGGAGACTCCTGGAATCGACCAGAGGAGTTTATCCAAAGACCAAGAGTGGACTATTACCCTTATGTACTGAGGTGTTTACATATGTGACGGGGCTCCACTTACCACGCTGGCACCGCCTGCTTGTTGTCTTGGAGATTAGCTGTGCAAGTCACTACACCCTCTCCTGATGATGCTTTGCCCACCACCACATCTGCTCCAGGACCCACGTCATTCTAGGAACCACAGTGTCTTCTTCGTGACACAGCCCTCCAGCCATGTCACAATGTGTGCTCCCCCATTCCGGGGGCACTGCAGTCAACTGTCCAGCCACTTCCCCAGTGGTAATTGCATCAATTGTCTTGCCACTTCCCCAGTGGCAAGTAGGGGATCAGGGCCTGGTGCCCACTACTTGGGTCCCAGCCCAGGTACCCTGTAGATGGCAATCACATGCTACATTCCCTCCACTCCTCTATGCATTTCCCTGGGCCACTTCTCCACAGGCTGAGCACCGTTTTTGCCCTAATGTCAGGGACTCAGCATGCCAGTTCTAGCAGCCAGCCAGGAGCATCTTCTCACTCTTCTGTTCCTGCCCAGCACTACTCTGACTTCCTTCCACTCACAAGGCACCTAGTCTTCCCTCCTTGAGCTGCAGGGAGTAACTCACACTGCTCTGCCCTGCAGCTGTCCTTATATGAGCCTACTGTGCCCTGATTGGCTGCCCCTCAGAGCCCCTCTTCTATTGCCTCCTTCTTGTGCAGCCTCTCTATGGCTCTATTAATCCCTTACAGGCCAATTAATCCCTTACAGATAGATAGTGTTGAGTTCTTTTGCCTTTTCATCTATGGAAGATGTTCTGGGGTGCCTAAGCAGCAGGACATTTTTCAATCTCCCTCATCCCACTGCTATTTCTCACTCACTCACCCCACTTTTGCTGGGTGAACAAGAACAGGGTGGCATAGATGGGAGTAGCCGCTGCAACCCTTGTGCTTGGTGAACTGTGTGTGTTTTTTTTTCTGTGCAGGTGAAAAGGCTGGGCTTCTGGGCTCTAAACATACCAGGGTAGACACATCTGTGTTTTCGTGAGGGCCCTGTGGCTGGGACCCGTGGGTCTGTGATTGGTCCTGGTATTTGACATTGGAGTGGTTAATCCCTCCTGATTAGTGAAGGGGTGGAGCTAAGCAGTGAGACTTAGTATAGAAGTCAGCTACCTAGTGAGCTCCTGCACAGGGAAAGAGGAACATCTCATGAGAGTTGTGGGCAGTGTGACAGGCTTTCTAAATACATTTCTATATTCTATACCAGGACAGCCAGCACTGGAACAACAACTGAGTCATGATTTCTTTCCTTCCTGAAGCCAGAAGCATCAGAGAGCATAAGAAGTACTTGGACAACCAGAGTCAAAGCATCACTACCACAGATCCAAGAAAGAAAGGAATGGGTGCCCAAGTGTGATTTCCCAAGAGTGGAGATCAGAGAAGGAGGTTGACATTTTATAATCCCCAGAAGAAAAAGGACCAAGAGGCATTCTTCTTGGCTGGAAGCAGGCAAGGATGGGCAGGATGTGACCACCAGAGGGAAGAGGACGAGGAGGAATTCCACACAGCTAGAAGTATCCAACTGTTACCACATTCTCAGCATGGAAACAAAAGCAGATTTCTCTGAAGATCCAGCTGATCGAATGGAATGGAGAGGTGTCTATATGTGGATGACTGCTCCACTTAGCTGGCATGACACAAACATGTTCACAAGGGTCCCCAGCCAGCCAAAGATGACAGATAATTTTTGCTGGGAAGTCTATGCTGAGAGTGATTGAAGAATTGAAGCAAGGGACAGGCAAGCAAAAAGATGGTGTGAGACCCTCCCAGAGTCAAGACATGAGATGTGACTGCAAGAATGGATAGGCTTCTGAAGTCGATGAGTCAGGGCCCACTGGTGATGCTGCAAGTTGGCACCAATGACACTGCTTCACAGGATACCTCACAGATTACAATCTACTCTCAGAAACTCGGAAGGGTGTGATTACAAGTCTACTCCAGGCTCGGTGCTCTGGAACTGCTCTGAATCAATCTCAGGCAGGACCTGCTTCAGTGTGATACTCCTCTGGGCACATTCTCACTAGGGTAAGTCTCCTTGGCTTCGGTACCTCAGAGCCTTCAGCAGCCCTGTTCTCCACCATGAGCTCCCCACAGCAAATGCACCTGAATAGGACACCTGAGGGAAGCCTTATACACACCCTCAACATCTGCAGTCAGCAGTGACTTTCAGCCAGTGGTGTAAAACAGAGGGGTTTATTAGTTGTCTGAAACACAACATAGGCAGCTTCTTTGTTACCACAGAAACTAGAAAGTTATAGCTAAGTTCATCTTGGTCAGGCCCAGAGCCCTAACTCTTCTCCAGAAACCCAAACTAGAAAGTGTCCTGCTTCCAACAGCCCACCCCTAGTCACGTCCTGTTGCCTCGCCTCTGACCTTTGCTGTCTTTCCCAGGCAAAACTGGTCACCTAGCCTCCACTTCAACTCTTTGTTCTCCAACTCACTGTAGCCAGCTGGCTTCTTACAGAGTGTGGTGTCCCTTCACCGCACTCAGCCATCAATTGTAAAGTTTTGAAATGTCTGTTCATTGTCGGGGTCCAGTAGCTAGATGACATTGGCTGAATCCCTGACTGGCCAGGGTGAACCACAAAACACCGCACCTGCTTAGTGAATTAACTCCGTATGTGGTAGACAATCGTACACCCCACAGAACACATAGTATTCATAACTTATTACAGAGCAGCTCCAAATCTGTCACAGTTCTAAGGCCTGTGTGATGCAGGCTAGATGAGCGCAATTGTCCCACATGGCCTTAAAATCTATGAATTTTTGTCCCTCTTACTCCCTGCACTTTTCCTTTTGTTTTCTGCATCCCCATTTTGATCTCTTTCCTTTTCCATTTGCTCTCTCTTTGCTCTCCTTGCTCCCTATTTCTGACACCTGACACTCTTTACAACCTAATTCTCTGCACCTGCCTCTCCCACCCTCTGGCCATGACCCTTTAGTTCTGGTCTCGGCTGGCCACTATAAGCAATTTACACACGAGTAGCACTCAGGTCAATTTTCCTTAGCAGTCTACCAGCCTGGAAAGCGTTTCTATTTGTGAAAACAGGAAGCCCACTAAAGAGCAAAACTGATGACGTCTGTGAACCTACATAGGTCCCTTTCCAAGGACAAATAACGAATGCTGATTCTAGCCAATTTCTCACACTTGGAAAGGGCTCACATAGTTTTCTGCATTAGTTACACCTGTAGTGAGATGCTGCACTAGGGACTTTTGAAGCTTTCTGCTAATCAGAAGGGGGATCTCAACACCAGCCCCACATACACTAGCACAGAGACAATCAGGATGACATTTATGCCACCCTCATGAAACCAGAAAAAAATCCCACGTCCAGGAACAGTGCAGTCACCATTGCAGTCTATAGGCGGGAATAGCTGCTGAATCCTCTGTGTGCCATCAGAATCACATCATTCTGAGTCCCACAGTACAATATTTATTTATTTGTATATCATAGACCCCATTTTGGTAGACACTGTACAAACACAGAATGAAAAGATGGTGCCCATCACTCTGGTTACCTCTGTGCTGGTGCATATGAGGCTGGTGTTGAGATCCCCTTCTGATTAGCCTGAAGCTTCAAAAGTCCCTAGTGAAGCTCTTTTATCTAGCAGACAAAAATACAAGATGCAATGGCTAGAAGCTGAATCTAAACAAATTCAGGATAGAAATAAGGTGCAAATTTTTAATAGTGTGGGTAATTAACCATTGGAACAGCTTGCCTAGCAATGTGACAGATTCATTTTGCTACTTCAGTTCTTAAATCAAGACTGGCTATCATTCTGGTAGAGCAATACATCTCTTAAAAGTTATGGGCTTGATTCAGAAGTTACTGGGTGAGATTCTATGGCCTGTGTTATCGAGGAGGTCAGACTAGATAATGGTTCCTTCGGGTCTTACAATCTATACCAGGATATGCAGAGGCAGCAAAGCAATAAAATGGGGAGGATATAATCACAGCTTTTCAAACCTCAACAAAAAGTTCAGTTTGTACCAAGGTTTAGGTCAGTTCTTATTTTATCTGAACTCTTACTCATCCTTATGCTTTGAGATCTATAAATGAGACAGTCTATATAAAAGTATTATTATGATTAATAAATATAGCTATACTGTATTTTCAACAGAAGTGCAGTCACCCATAGCTTTACATGGAAGGTGAAATCTTAGCAGCCTTTGAGCTTAAGATTGCTGAGAATACAGATAAGAAGGGGAATGCTTGCCATCTAGTGGAAGCATGACCTACTCTACTTTATTTCCATGAGCTCTTTTCAGTGCAAACAAAATTGGATTTTGCAGAGTCCAAAATCCAATGTTTTTCTTCTGCCTTCAAAGATATGATGTGTGGAATTGTTTTCTGCAGGGCCTTTGCTACCTGCAGGTGTCTGAGAAAATCTTTCCTTTTTATTAGACAAAAAACATACCATATGAGATATCATTTGCAACTACAGTATCTGATTTTTAAAAAATTAGCTTGTAAGAGACTGAACATGGCCCAGTGAGTTTTGAAAGGTAATACTTTGAAATTGCTATCTGATCCTTGTAACTAAGCCATTTATGTCACTACACCTGAGACTGAGGAGTGTTTCTAACAAAATCCTATTTTGCACGCTATCTAATGTAGCTAAACCCTAATCAACAAAATGTTTAAACATTTTTTTTAAATAGTTTGCATTTGCTAAAGTTATGGACAAGCCAATGAAAATGATGGACTTTTACTACACATTTTTTTCAAACTTACCTTTGTAAAACAAATTAAAGGTAGCTGGTCCGTAATCTATATTTATCTTTTGGTACTTATGGCAAATAATGTGCTGTATAAAAGATTATGTGTTAAGGTTTGAACATTAGCAGTAGTTCTTTAAAGCTTTTTAAAATATGCCTGTACATATTAACATATTAGCAGCTTAATACCACAGCTGGATAGGAGGATAATAAACATGATTCGATCCTTAGAGTGTTTTCAAAATATAAAATAAGATGGGATCATGGTCCACATGATTAATCCATAATGGAGATTACAGGGATTTGAGAATTTTGTTTAAGAGTAGGTATGTGGCAGGATAGGCATGGCATGTTCTTTTACTCTAGGAAGACAGGAATTCCCATCCTGTTTCAGACTGCTGGCCCATTCAACCCACTATCCTGTTCTTGGGTCTGATTCAAATTTAAAAGAGAGTAAACAGGATGACCTGAGTAATTATAGACCTATCAGTCTGACATTGATCCCAGGCAAGATAATGGAGCAGCAGCAGCTACAGGACTCGATTAATAAAGAATTAAAAGAGGGTGATGTAACAAATGCCATCAACATGGGTTTATGGAAAAGAGATTCTTTCAAACTAACAATGTTTTTATAAAAACTTAATTTATACAATAGTGCTGATGAAATATACTGAGATTTCTGTAGGGCAATTGACTTGGTACCACTGACATACTGATTAAAAAACTAGAATGGTACAAAATTTATATGGAACACAAACTGATAGATCTCAAAATATAATTGTAAATGGGGAATAATCACTGAATTGATGTATTTCTAATGGGATCCTGCAGGGATTGGTCGTTGGCCCTACGTTATTTAACATTTTTATCCATGACCTGGAAGAAGACATTAAATCATCACTGATAAAGTTTGCAGGTAACACAAAAATTGGGGGAAGTAGTGAATAATGAAAAGGACAGGTCACTGATTCAGAGTGATCCGATCACTTGGTAAATTGCATTGTATATGCATTGTAATATGGCAAATGTAAACCTCTACATCCAGGAAAAGAATACAGCCCATAATTCTGTGATGGGGGCAACTCTACCCTGAGAAGCAGTGTCACTGAAAGAGATTTGGGGGTCCTGGTTGATAATCAGTGAACATGATCTCCCAGTGTGATGCTACGGCCAAAAGGGCTAATGCAAACCTTGGATGCATAAATAGGGAACTTTTCAGTGGGAGTAGAGTGTGTGACTGCTGTTGGAATACAGTGGGCAATTCTGGTGTCCTCACTTCAAAAAGGAGCTGATAAATTGGGGCGGATTCAAAGAAGAGCTACAAGAACGATTAAAGGACTGGAAAACATACCTTATGGGGATAAACTAAATAGATTGAACTCCTTGAGTCAAACAAAGAGAAGGTTAAGGGGTGACTTGACTACTGACAGTAATTAGTTATATGAGGAACAAATATTTAATAATGGGCTTTTCTATCCAGTAGAGAAAGTTATAACATAATGGCTGGAGGCTGAAGCTATACAAATTTAAACTGGAAACAAGGCATAAATTTGATCAGTGGGATAAATTACCCACTGGAGCAATGTACCAAGGGTCACAGTGGAGTCTCTGTCACTAGCAATTTTTAAATCAGGATTGGAATTTTTTTAAAAAGATTTGCTCTAGGAATAATTTTGGGGAAGTTCTATGGTCTCTGCTATGCACAAGGTCACAGAGGTCCTTTTTGGACCTGAAATCTATGAATGTCAAATCTCATTGTTGTCAAAGGGCATTTCTTTTGACTGTAGTGGGCTTCTGAGCAGGTCTGAACCAAGTGATTCAGAGGAACGAACAATTGTGTATTAACATTCATAACCTTGCTTTGGTTACTGATATTCAGAACTAGGAGAGTTCATATCCTTTATAGATCTTTCACAGAAATGTAAGACTGGAAGGGACCTTGAGAAGTCATTAAGTCTAGCTCCCTGCATTGAGGCAGAACCAAGTAAACCTACACCATCCCTGACAGGTGTTTGCCTAACCTGTTCTTAAAAACCTCCACAGCCTTCATTGGTAAGCTATCCCGGAACTTAATTATCTTTATAGTTAGAAAGCTTTTGCTAATATCAAACCTAAATCTCCCTTCCTGCAGATTAAGATCATTACTTCTTGTCCTATCTTCAGTGGATATGGAGAGCAATTAATCACCATCTTCCTTACAACAGCCCTCGACATATTTGAAGACATTTTCAGGTCCTCCCCTCAGTCTTCTTTTCTCAAAACTAAACATGCTCAGAATTTTTAACCTTTCGTCACAGCTCAGATTTTCTAAACCTTTTATCATTTTTATTGCTCTTCTCTGGACTCTCTCCAACTTATCCATATCATTCCCAAACTGTGGCACCCAGAATTCGACACAGTATTCCAAATGAAGTCTCACTAGTGTCATGTAAAGCAGGACTATTACCTGTCGTGTCTTATATAGGACACTCCCCTTCATATACCTCAGAAGGATATTACCTTTTTTTCCACAGCTGTTTCACACTGTTGACTCATATTCAATCTGTGATCCACTATAACTGCCAGATCTTTTTCAGTAGACTCCTGTATACTTCAATGGGTTCCACCTCAAGTCCCAAGTTTCACAGTACCACCTATCTGTACAATGTCTGACTTTAATCAGGGATATTCAAGTTTGCTTTAAGATAAGACTGGGAGAAAGCTTGGCACTCTGCTTTAAAAATAGAGTCTAAACTAAAGATCCTTTACTTGTTTTACCTTCACCCATGCTAATACAAAGGGTAAAGAGGCACAAAAATTCTCCTCCCACTTGCTACCTTCCCCAGTCCTTTAATTTTACTGCAAGTTACCAGATGGTGCTATTACAGATAACATGTTCTGTTTAACTGAATGTATAAACAGATTTTGGAGAAATGCCAGCTGTTAAGTGTGATTCAGTTAATAATTTTAGCAGCTGTGTTATTATACATATAAAATTGGTTTTCTACAATTTTCAGGTGTCATAGGTTAAAACCTAAATTCAGTGGTTGATCCTGCATTCCACATCTGTGGAATCATTGTAAACTATACATCAGTCCCATTAGAAGAGTGTACCACAGTCAGAGTGTAATGACATAAAGGAAACTTGTAGAAATTGGCAGAAGTTTTCAAAAGCTTTGCATTTCAACGATGGAAATGACAAAACAGTAAGATGAAGAACAAGACCTCAAGGACAGTTCTCACACAAAGTAAGCATGGTGATGAATAGGAACCAGGACATGCAAATAACCATTTGTACCTATAATCTAAAGTAACACATAATCTAAAGTAAAGGGCTTATAACAGTGACGTGACTTCTCTCTGAATAGGAAGAACTCTGGTATATTGGTTCTGACAACAGCCAAAGCTACAGGGAAAGTTAAAAGCAGTGAGTTGGTAAAAAGAGGCAGGCATAAGGGGAAGGGAGTAATTTTCAGGGATGGCATGAAGAAGAAACAAGTGGCTTACATATCTAAAGGAAGCAGACAGAGGGATATGGTAGAAAAGCATGATGATGTAAAATTCAATGGGAATTAAATACAAAAGATATAATCTATGTATGGAAGCTAAAGAAGAGTGAAATATTATCCTTAGTTACAAAGATTTGGAGGCAGCTGACATGGGAGATCATATGTTAGATGCCATTCATATCCCTGCTGTTTTGTCATTTTCCATACTTGAGATGCAAAGTTTCTGGCAACTTACAAGATGACAAGTTAGATGTCTTCAAGTCGGCAGGTCCAGATGAAATACATCTGAGAATACTCAGGCTGTTGACTGAGGAGATATCTGAGCCATTAGTGATTACATCTGAAAAATCATGGAAGATAGAAGAGATTCCAGAGAACTGGAAGATTGGCACTATATTTGCTATCTATAACATGGGGAATAAGGACTACCCAGGGAATTACAGACCTATCAGCTTAACACTTCAGTACCCAGAAAGATAATGGAGCAAATAATCAATCATTTGAAAAAACCTGGAAGCTAATAAGGTGGTAAGTAACAGTCAGCATGGATTTGTCAAGAACAAATTGTGTCAAACCAACCTAATAGCTTTCTTTCCTCTGGTTACAAGACTTGTGGATGAGAGGAAAGCAATAGATGTGGTATATCTTGACTTTAGTAAGGCTTTTGATACTATCTCACATGATCATCTCATAAATAAACTAATGAAATCCAACACAGACAGAGTGTCTATAAAGTGGGTGCCATAGGTGCTGGAACAATAGTGTGAGCGCTGAAAGCCATTGAACAAAACTGTAAAGCCTGTATATGATGGAATCTACTTCAAACCAGGACATCCTGCTGCAGCTCTAGTGCCAGCATCTAAGGTGGGTGCAAAACTGGTTGGAAAACCATTCCCAGAGAGTAGTTATCAATGGTTCACAGTCAAGTTGGAAAGGCATATCGAGTGGGATCCCACGGGGACTGGTCCTGGGTCCGGTTCTGTTCAATATCTTCATAAGTGATTTCAGTAATGGCAAAGAGAGTACACTTATAAAGCTTGTAGATGATACCAAGCTGGGAGGGGTTTCAGGTGCTTTAGAAGATAGGATTAAAATTCAAAATGATCTGGACAAACTGGAGAAATGGTTTGAGGTAAATAGGATGAAATTCAGTAAGGACAAATGCAAAGTACTCCACTTGGGAAGGAACAATCAGTTACACACACAAAATAGGAAATGACTGCCTAGGAAGAAGTACTGCAGAAAGGGATCTGGAGGTCATAGTGGATCACAAGCTAAATATGACTCAATAGTGTAACACAGTTGCAAAAAGAAGCAAACATTCTGGGATGTATCAGCAGGAGTTTGGTTTGTTTAGTCTAGAGAAGACTGAGGAGGCACATAATACCAGTTTTCAAGTACATAAAAGGTCGTGACAAGGAGAATGAAAAATTGTCCTCTTTAACCTCTGAGGATAGGACAAGAAGCAATGGGCTTAAGTTGCAGCAAGGGCAGTTTAGGTTGGAAATGAGGAAAAACTTCTTGTCAGGGTTGTTAAGAACTGGAACAAATTGCCCAGGGAGGTTGTGAAATCTCTATCACTGGATATTTCACAAGAACAGGTTAGACAAACACCTATCAGGATTGGTTTAGTTATTTCTTAGTCCTGCCTTGAGAGTAGGGCATCGGTCCTCAAAGATTTTTTGGCTGCGGCTCCTTTCTGCAGTGTGGCGTCCGCTCATGGCCCCTGGAGCATGTCCGCTGAAATGCCGCCATACAGAAAGCTTCCACTTTCTGCGGTACAAAAATAGACCGCTGCAGAGTTCGGCGGTCTCCCGGGTGGGATAGGTGGTGGCGCCAGGGTCTCGCACACCGCACCCCACTTTGAAGACTAATGGTGTAGGGGACTGGACTAGATGGCCTACTGTGCCCCCTTCCAGTCCTACACTTCTATGATATAGGAATTACCAACCAGGTACAGTACTGGTAGATATGAAAGAGAAAAGGACCACACAGTGATCATGCTGATGCATTTACCATATCATGTGATCAAAATGAGCATCACTGTTGTTGAAGAAAAGTACAGAAGAAGATTTTTCCGCAGAAGGTCCTACACTGGGCTCCGGACACCATATAATATTAGAACACTCTAAAATAATATTTTTTTTAAAAAAAAACAGTCTGCTTCAGTACATACAAAAATAATCAAGGCATTCAATACCAAGAACGTGTGATAAGAGGGAAAGGAGAGGGAACAAAGATGGTCACACCCATGAATAGCTACTGCCTGGAGAAAAGATTGAGTTTTTTAAGTATGGTAGATGTGGAATGAATTGTTGCCAACTTTCATGATTTTATTGCAAGTCTTGTGGTATTTCATGTTTAGAATTATAGAAATGTAGAACTGCAAAGGACCTTAACAGGGTCATCTAGTCCAGTCCCCTGCATCTAGGCAGGACTACAAATTATCTAGATCATCCCTGAGAGGTGTTTATCTAACCTGTTCTTAAAAATCTCCAATGACAGAGATTCCACAACCTGCCTAGGTAATTTGTTGACTACACTGACAATTAGGAAGTTTTTTCTAATGTCTGATTTAAATCTCTCTTGCTGCAATGTAAGTCTTTTGCTTCTTGTCCTATCCTCTGCGATTAAGGAGAACAATTTATCACCTTCCTCTTTATAACAACATTTTATTTACTTGAAGACTGTTGTTATATCCCCCCTCAGTTGTCTTTTCTCCACACTGAACAAACCCAATTTTTTCAATCTTTCTTCACAGGTATTGTTTTCTAAACCTTTAATTATTTTAATTGCTCTCCTCTGGACTTGTTTTAAAGCCCAAGCTCTTAGAGTCATGTGATTCCACAACTAGTTTTGTTTTTGTTTTTTTTCCTTTTAAAAGGTTAATTTCTAGCTCTGGTGGTTATAGATAAAAGCCAAAAAATGTTAAGACACAAAATGTCTTTTTTATCTCAATTTTTAAACTAATCATGATTTTTTGGGCCTGACTCGTAATGGTTGGAAGTTTGGGTTTCTCAATAGTATCATGTCAAGGGTGAACTCATTCTACACCCCAGGACCAGCCAAAGGAAAGCACTGATCACTTGGCTACTTAAAATGCAGTGGAGAGATCCATAAAAGGAAGGTGTGTGGGAACACAGAAACCCCTAGGAGCTTGTAATATAAGAACAAAAGAATGGCTGTACTAGGTCAGACCAACGGTCCATCCAGACCAGTATCCTGTCTACTTACAGTGACCTGTATCTTACAATCCTGATATTTACAGTATCCTGTCTACTGACAGTGGCCAATGACAGGTGACCTGGAGTGAGTGAACCTAACAAGTAATGATCAAGTGATCTCTTTCCTGCCATCCATCACCACCCTCTGACAGAGACTAGGGACACCATTCCTTACCCAACCTGGCAAATAGCCATTAATGGACTTGCAAAACTACTAGTGTAATAGGAGCTGCAACTGCAAACATACTGAAAAGCAATTACACAATCATTTTATCCTTATCCATTCCCTGTGTTCCCAACACTAGTTCAGCTGCAGCAGTGTTAGCGATGGTGAGACCAGCAGCAAAGGCAGTGCTTTAGCACCTGCTTTCAGCACATTCTTGGTTAGACTTGCTCTGAAAATGTTCACTTGATAGATGAATGAAAATGGTTGCCCAAGTCAGAGAGCTGTCTGCCCTAGGGCTCCCACCAGTGCAGCTGAACCAGTGTTATCAACGGCAGATTTTTTTTTTTTTATTAAAAAAGATTCCCATCTAGACAAGTGTCATAAGTGTGAAGTAGCCTAGAATTAGTGTTTACCTGTAAGGGGTTAAGCTAAAGGTAACCTGAGAGGTGGACAACTGACCAATGAGAAATTCCTCAGGAGACAAAGGATTTTAAGTTTCAGTTTCTCTCTGGGTCTCTCTCTGTTCACCTCGGCTATGGGGGGAACACAGCTATGTCTTTCACTATAACTACAAGATTCTATTAAGTATTGTAGTCAGTAAGTTTACCTTCTCTTTATCACTTGGAGAGTTCTCAGTGGTGAGTGTTGGCTGGGTGCTTCTTGATATTGTAAGCTTCAGCAGAGATATCAACTGTGGGAGAAAATTGCCTCGGGGGAAAGGTTTGGTTTCTGAATCCTTTGGTTAATTATGGTAGATGCTGTTCTATTGATAGTTATAAGGGATTTATTCCTTTCTTTTATTAAAATCTTTCTTTTAAGAAGCTGACTGCTTGTTTTCCATTGTGTAAGATCCTGGTTTTGGATCGGGCACGTCTCGCAGGATCAGGCGAGGTTTGTTTTTTTTTTCTCTCAAGCTTCCCAGGGAAGGAAGAAGTTTGGGGGGTTAGTGGAAAGGGAAAGAAGGGTCCCCAAACTACCCTAGACCTAGTTTGGTGGTGGCAGTGTACCAGGTCCAGATACAAAAGAATTTGTTCTGGGGAAAAACATTTTAACCCAAGCTGGTAAAATAAGCTTGTGGGGTTTTTTTTTTTCATGCGGGTCCCCACATCTGTACCCTAGAGTTCAGAGTGGGGAGGCAATCCTGACAACAAGGCTTTAGGGGAAAGAGATGCATGTAGACAGAAAGGCAGAGAGAGAGATCTACATGGACTATATACTACACCTTCTTTGTGTTCTTGAACTGGATTAGTCTTTTTTCCTTTTCCCAAATAGAACCCGCTCCCCAATAAATTGTAGAATGCACGCAGTAGATTAGCTATGGAGAAATCACTGCAGGAAACATCATCAGGGATTGCCACTTCCCAAACAACTGCTCTGTCCTCCAGCTGAAGGAGCAAGAAGCAGCTTAGGGTAGAGTCTCTATTATACTTTCCCAAGCTTTACTTAAAAGGCACAGGACATGGCACTTCTTGTGCCCAGAGGGTGCAATTATCTCTGCACCTGTTTGTTCAAAATCACAGAAGAGAAAGTACATTGATTACAGGAAATTACAAGCTAGTGACACAGCCTCTTAACTGCAAGCCTCAGCATGATTAATCTGCCCTTTTCAAATGCTGAAGAGCCCATCAGCTGCACCATCAGCAAAGAATAGCTTTAATATATTACTCATTTTATATACAAGTGTAGTAGAGTAGGGCTGGCCACGAGGGAGTTCAAATGCATGTACAGCCTGATTCACCACCTCTCTTTCTCCTTGAAAGTTGTGTTCCAATACTGGCTTTCCATTTTTGACTGGCACGGCCCATTGAGCAGAGAGTTTCACTTACCTGTACAGGTCTTTTTACCACTATTGCTAGTCATTTCTATTCTGGTAGAGGCCTGGAGTCATAAAGATGTGCTAGCACAGTACAAACACACAGCTAGTCTACACTACACAAAGGCTTTGCCAGTATAGCTATAATAGCAAAGACTTGGAGTAGAGACAGAGGTTATACAAGCAAAATGAGTTATTTTGTTGCAATGGTTAAACCAGCTCCCCAAATGACATAAAATGTGCCAGCAAAAAGTACAATCTGTTTCTGCACAGTGAGAGGGGTGTGTTGCTAGCATAGCTACAGCGATTAAGGACTATTTAGAAAAGCTGGACATGCACAAGTCCATGGGTCCAGATCTAAAGCACCTGAGGGTGCTGAAGGAGTTGGCTGATAGAATTGCAGAGCCACTGGTCATTATCTTTGAAAACTTGTGGCGCTCGAGGGAGGTCTTGGATGACTGGAAAAGAACGATTCGATAAAGATATAGAAAAGGGAAGGAGGAGAACCCAGGGAACTACAGACTGGTCAGCTTCACTTCAGTCCCTGGAAAAATCACGGAGCAGGTCCTCAAGGAATACATTCTGAAGCACTTGGAGGAGAGGAAGGTGATCAGGAACAGTCAACATGGATTCACCAAGAGCAAGTCATTCCTGACCAACCTAATTGCCTTCTGGCTCTGAGGATATGGAGAAAGTGGTGGAAGTGATATACCTTGACTTTAGCAAAGCTTTTGATACAGTCTCCCACAGTATTCTTGCCATCAAATTAAAGAAGTATGTATTGGATGAATGGACTATAATGTGGATAGAAAGCTAGCTAGATCATCGGGCTCCACAGATAGTGACCAACAGTGTCATGTCTAGTTGGCAGCCAGTATCAAGTGGATTGCCCCAGGGGTTGGTCCTGGGGCCGGTTTTGTTTAACATCTTCATGAATCATCTGGATGATGGGCTGGATTGCATCCTTAGCAAGCACATGGATGACACTAAGATGGGGGCGAGAGGTAGATACGCTGGAGGGTAGGGATAGGGTTCAGAGTAACCTAGGAAAATTGGAGGATTGGGCCAAAAGAAATTTGATGAGGTTCAACAAGGACAAGTTCAGAGTCCTGCACTTAGGATAGAAGAATCCCAAGCACTTCTGGGGACCGACTGGCTAAGCGGCATTTCAGCAGAAAAGGACCCGAGGATTACAGTGGATAAGCAGCTGGGTGAGAGTCAACAGTGTGCCCTTGTTACCAAGAAGGCTAATGGCATATTGAGCTGCATTAGTAGGAGCACTGCCAGCACATCGAGGGAAATTATTCCCCTGTATTCAGCTCTAGTGAGGCCACATCTGGAGCATTGCGTCCAGCTTTGGAGCCCTCACTACAGAAAGGATGTGGACAAGTTGGAGAGAATCCAGCCAAGGAGAACAAAAATTATTAGGGGGTTGAGGCACATGACTTACGAGGAGAGGCTGAGGGAACTGGGCTTATTTAGTCTGCAAAAGAGGGGGGGGATTTGATAGCAGCCTTTAATTACCTGAAGATGGGGGTTCAAAGAAGATGGAGCTAGGCTGTTCTCAGTGGTGGCAGATGACAGAACAAGGAGTAATGGTCTCAAGTTGCAGTTGGGGAGGTCTAGGTTGGATATTAGGAAAAACTATTTCACAAACAGTTGGTGAAGCACTGGAATGGGTTATCTAGAGAGGTGGTGGAATCTCCATCCTTAGAGGTTTTTAAGGCCCAGATTGACAAAGCACTGGGTGGGATAATTACGTTGGGGTTGGTCCTGCTTTGAGCAGGTAGCTGGACTAGATGACCTCCTGTGGTCTCTTCCAACCCTAATCTTCTATCATTCTATGGTTGGAGATGATTTCTTCCACACTCCTACCAGCTATGCCAGCAAAATGTAGTGTAGACTTGGCCCCAGTAAGAGACAGTCCCTGCCTCAAAGAGCTTATAATATAAACAAACAAACACAGACAAAGAAAAGGAGTGAAAACAGAGGCAAAGTCTTTCAGCAAAGCCAGGAATAGAATGCAGCTGCTCTGACACCTACTCCTGGTCCAGTGACTGTGTCCTAGTCACTGGACCATACTGCCACTCTTGTTTTCTGGAGAAGTTGCAATGAAATGTAGTAGAACCTACAACATGCAAAACAGAGCTGGGGAATGCTATAAGCTTCATCTGAGCCTGCAAAATTTATTAAACATGAGTTTATAGCCCTTAGAGTTGTTGAAACAAATCTTCCAAACATGAACCAAATTCTGCACCAAGCCTTTTTAAGAGAGAGAGCTTGAAACACTAGGTATGAACCACTCCATTTATTGGTCGAGCTACATATAGGCCTTACCTACACTAGAAAAATGTTGTAAACCAATGAGTAGTTAGACCGGTTTTAAAAATGGTTTAAAGTACTAATACAAACCAAACTCTTTCCCACACAGTTCAGATGAATGCAAATCATACCTGGTGGAAGGTAACAAATTTTGCATCTTTGTTTAAAGAAGGTGCTAGAGGTGATCCTGGGAATTACAGACCAAAAAGTCTCACTCAGGCATGAGGTAAAATGGTTAAACTAGTAACACAAGGACTTGGTTGACCTTGAGTATCACAGGGAATAACCAGCATGGCTGCTGCAAAGGAAAATCATGTTTCATGACTCTTAGAATGGGCCAGTAAAGTAATAGGTCATAGATTATGGATAAAGGAGAACTGGTTGATCATTTATTGGACTTTCAAAAAGCTCTTGACAAAAGCTTCATAAAAGGCCATTAAAAAAAAAAATCAAAGTAATCATCAGTTAGGAGGTAAAGAGCCAGTATGGATTAAAAACAGGCTAAGACTCCTAAAAGAAAAGAAAAAATAAATTTTCATGATGGTCAAAGATTAACTAGAAGGGCCCTGTGGTTCCATGCTGTGACTGGTGCAATTTGTGGAATCCTGACCTTTTTGTTAACTCATCTTTACCTGCTCAGGCACTTCTTTTTGCTGGCATTTTGCTGAGACTTACATGCTGACAAGTCCCTCCCCTCTTGTGTTTCCTTTAATCATTTTCCAGTATCCCGGAGCCCCAGCTTCTCTTATTTCCTCTGTACCTTCTCCCAGGCCAGAGCTGCTGCCTAAGCATGTCAGTAAAATTTACCAGGCGGAAATGACAACAGTAAAACAAAAATAGCATGTGCATGTAGTCAAGCATCATATTAACAGAAGTGTAGAGTTTTATCATCAAGGGCCATTGGAGACTCAAATTTTAATAGAGAATGCCAGTTTTTTGTTGTTGTTGTTTTTTTTTTTTTTTTAATAGTTCTGGCTTGGTAGAGCTACAGACTCAAAAAACATTTCTGTTTTTCATATTCATAAGCCATTGGCTGTAGTGAAGAGCTATTCAGTTATGGAGAATGTTGGAGGTTTGTTTCCACTACCTCTCTTCCTCACGTGGAATTTCAGCAGAACTTTATAGAAATATTCTTGGTTCCCTGCTAGCAGTACATTTAGCAATCAAAGGTCTGTAAACAGTGGTGGGTTATAAGAAAGGCAGTATATTACATGCTCCATAAGCAGTCACATTTAGAAGACACTGAATGCTGCTCTACGAGGAGACGTACCCTGCAGTCCGTTGTGATGCAAAAATTCTGGATTGCTTCTTTTGTCAGATTTGTGCCACCAATAACATCAAGTTCTCGCAAACTCTCCATTTTAGCCAAGCTCAACAAGATATTGTCAGTCAAAACAAAACCACTGGGGATGAAAAACAGATTTAGATTGTACTTAGAGCTTCAGAGGCAGTTACAAACAGAGACATCTGAAATACAGAGGAAAAAAACAGTTTCTGATGCTGGGTAGTCAAAAACTGAAGAACCCAGCAGGGAAGTGAAGAGCTGGAGTACAAGCAGAGCCATAGTCTCAGACTGGAGAATAGTACATCTGGTCCCTCAATATTCCATCCCCCCAGGGAAGTCTTTCTAACTCACTAGTCTCCAGATAGTGATGTCCAGGCAGGGTAGGCTGCCATTTTCACTTCCCCAGATGGGGCAGGCAGAGAGTTTTTCCTCTCTCCCAAGGTTGAGGGGCCTGATAGCTCATCCAGCAATTTGGGGGGATCTGACCTTTGAGTAGCAGTGAGCTGGACAAAAAGCCCTGATCATGCTCTGGAGAAGACATATAATTCTCTTTGCCCATCCATACTTTGTAGGGCAGCCCTCTGCGATAAAAAGTTCTTTACAGTTAGTTACATTATTAATCCTTTATCCCTGGCAATGCTTGTGCATTGACAGGGACATGGAAGAGACTTGTTAGGCCACCACACCACCTCCAATCTCTCTGATTTTCTGAACACACATCATTGCTGTCACTAGTAGGAGATTCTGGGTCTTTAAGTCCCTAATATGCACAATTACAAGTGCTGGCATTGTACAACCCTCATCATGTCTTTAAGTCTGGCACTCTCCTATGCTCTTTGGGAGTCAACTCATGAGCTCACTAGCCATCTCATGTGGGATTAGCAAAGTCAGCTCACCTCCTGATCATATCTCCCTGTATATTCAGAGGATAAGGAAATGAGGGCAAGTTTCCCATGCCCACAATTCAACGCTTGTGAGAGCAGAAACACTTGCACCTGCTACTGACTATCCAATTGCCTATTAGCTTTACTCGCATGGTAAGGTGAGATATCTCCCCTGCCCTTCCCTTCCTCTCTTCTGAATACATTGGGCTGAATCTGATGGTCTGGAAGCAAGGGCTTGTCACATGGTAAATGGAACCAAAATACTGAATGCGGCTATATTATTTCACATCTGTAATTATTGCAGTTCAAGCCTGTGTATTGATACTCTTATTTCTGAATAACTTGTTTTCTTTTTTTACTGAATTATTTCAAAATAGGGCATTTATTCACAAACAGACTTGAACTGAAATAGCCAGAGGTGTGAATTACAACTGATTTAATTATTTCACTTCTATTTACTGGATAAATAATTTCCAGGAAACACAAAACAAGGTAAATAAAGACACCCCTGAACCCCAGTTCTTAATCACTTAGTACTGCATCTTTATTTAGCTTTAAAGGGGTGTTAACTACAGCCATGTCTATCTACAGACTTGCACCAGTTTATCTAAAAATTGGTTAAAAACCCTCACACTTTTAGTTAGACCAGTGCAGCTTATAACACAGACAAGTCCTAATGTAGTAAGTTTCTTTCATTCTTCAATATATGTAGCACATTGTTCGGTCATACCTAAGGCAGAGTTTAGTCAGTAGTGGAAAGAGATGGGGAAATTGGTTCAGAGTCTTTTCATCAAATCCATAGGAGAGTGTTAGATCCATTTCTCTTAGCTTCCAGGATTTGTCAGACAAACAGCTGAGAGCAGAGTTTGAGAGCTTGGTTCCAATCACACTTAGTTTAACAAGTCTGGAAGGAATTTTATCAACAAGCATATCCAAATTGGAGATCCCTTTAAAAGCAGAGAGGACAAAATGGAAAGACATTTATGACTCTTTTCTTGATAATATTTTTCAAAGTATCAGGTTTTTTTTAAAGTAAACTTTGTCTTTACTTTTTTTTTTTTAAAAAAAAGATACCAAAGTTCTGTTTTTCATCCATTCAGCCAAGAATGAGTCATTGCAAAAGCAGGAAAGGTACGAATAAAACGAATATTGTGTTATATTAGCACCTAGAAGCTCAATTGAAAGCAGGGCTCCATCATGCTAGGTGCAGTACACACACACACACACAATGTCTACACCACCGCAGTAAATCAACTTATGCTACACAACTCCAGCTACTTGAATAAAGCAGCTGGAGTCGACACCTTTGGTGGAGTTACCACAGGGTCTACACTGAGAAGGGTCGACGCGAGAAACTCTCCTGTTGACTTACCTTACTCTTCTCATCAGGGGAAGAGTAAGGGGTCGACTAGAGCAGTGGTCTTCAAAGTGGGGTGCATGCATCCTGGGGGTGTGCGAGACCACCCGGGAAACCACTGAATTCTCAAGCCATCCATTTTTGTCCCGCCGAAATGCCGCAGAAAACAGAAGTTTTTATTCGGCAGCATTTCAGAGGGCACACCCCAGGACAGGGAAAAGGGGCCGTGGAGGAAAAACTTTGAGGAACGCTGGACTAGAGTGCAATCTATTGATTTGACAGGTCTTCAGTAGACCCACTAAACTGACTGCCAGTGGATCGATCTCAGAGCATCGATCCCAGCTCTAGTGTAGATGTAGCCTTAGGTGACACTGTCCCTGCCCAAACAGCTTACAATCTAAATAGACAAAACAGACAACGGAAGTATCACCATCCCCATTTCACAGAGGTGGAGATAAAACCTGGGGAAAGCAAGTGACTTTCCCAAGATCAGAGAAAATCCATGGCAGAGCCAGGAACTGAATTTGGATCTCCTGAATACCATCTAGTGTCTTAATCACAAGGCTCTCTAAAAGACTAGATTTTCAAAACCTGCATTGTCAAGTACTTAGCTTAACAACATAGTATCTTTTGCTCCCCTTATAAAGAAAAAATTCCTCCAGTCTTGTGCCTTAGGACTTGTCTAAACTTAATATGCTACAACCATAGGTGCCGACTCTGTGGATGCTTCAGTTCTGGGGCAAAGTGGGAACAGGAAGAGGTCAGGGCTTGGGAGAAGGGGGTGGGCAGAGGTGGGGCCAGGGGCAGAGCAGGGGGGGTTGGGCACCCCTGGGGCCCAGAGGAAGCCAACACCTGTGACTACAGCAGCACAACTGTCCAGCTGTAGCACTTCAGTGTAGACGCTAACTATAGTGACAGGAGGGATTCTTCCATTACTGTCATTAACCCACCTCCCTGTCAGTAGCTAGGTCCATGGAAAAATTCTTCCCATTGACCTAGTGCTGTCTATACCAGGGTTAGATCGGCATAGCTACATCTCTCAGGGGTAAGGATTTTTCACATCCCTAAGTTTTCAGTATAGTCCAGCCCTTACAGAAAGGATTAGGACTTCATAGGGGTTATCACAGGTGCAGCTGCACCAGTGGCTGAAATGGGAACAAATCCCAAGAGTAGATAAGGAGTAGTGGGGATCTGTCAACTGGGCTGGGAAGGAAACCAGAAGGACATTAAGAGAAGGCAGCCGCTTCATTAAATAGTAGACATCTAGACTGATTTTTCAGTCAGGTTTTAATGAACACAGTCAAGCCAAGTGGATTCTGAATTGGGGAACTGATTTTTTCAGAGACAATATTAAGATATATCAGCCAACAAAAACATCCATAAAAATAATCTCTTTGCTGTCTTGCCGATCACCACTTAACAGAAGATGGAACTACCACAAACCTTCCTAAGCCTGCACAGAACAAAACCAAAACACACTGTAATCTTAAGAACAACTTACATACAAGATTTAATTCTGCCAGGTTTGGTAGGTTCTTCAGCACTTGTCCAAAGACATCCACTGAGTGTAACAAAAAGTCCTTGATGTAACAAACAGTAAGAGTGTGGATGGTGGAGAGTTGATCCAGGAAATGCTCTGAAAGGAGGTTATAACCAGTTTGCCTCAAGGCCAGAGTTTGAAGCTGAAGCTTTGGAACAGGCGGCGACTCTAAACATAGAGGATGATTGAAAGGGGGGTGGGGGAAGGTATTTATTTGACATCCCAGAGATATTTGTTTTCCAGTATTAAAGCACAAGTCTTTACATGGTAGCACATAGTAAATATAATAGGAAAGACTGGGAGGACATCCCCACACACCCCCACTTTGATTAATAATTTGGCTTAATTGCAACCTAATTTCTTCAAACAGGAAGGTATCTGACAATCATCGGTTAGTAGAAGAGGTCTGAAGAAAGGTCAGATATGGAAATTTCATAAAGGGTCCATTTTAAAATTATTTTAAATTCCTAAACTAAGGAACAAATTCAGCTGACAACCCCCAGAGAACTTTCTCTGTGCTCTCAAATTATATGCTGTAAAGTTGGTGAAGATACATAGGATTTTTCTTACAAAGAGGTTGAATATCTGCTTTAAGTGTAAAACTGAAGTATATTATAAAAATGCTACAATACTTTAAAAAAATCTTGGCACGCATATTTAAGTAACTAGTGATTTTGGAGAGACAAGGTGGGTGAGGTAATTTTTGTGTGTCACTTTAATGGTGCCTGACTTTTGAAGGCAAGTGCTCAGCTCTTTCTGAAAAATCAGGACCCATTAAAGGTGTCTCCATTTGGACATCTGAAAACAGATGCACTTAAAATCAGGTCACTTTTGAAAGTCTTGGCCAAGAACTATATCCTCCTTTTAGGCTGTGATTATATTCTATAGCCTAATCACGGGTCCCAATATCCTATTTTTAGAACTTGGGATTCCCAAAAGGGTCTAGCATCCAAAACCTAGCAAAATTCAGGGGAGAGGGACACCAAATTCCCTAAGATCCTTTTAAAAATCCCAGCCATAATCATCATTTGGAAAAGCTATTTATATGTTCAGTTTAAAATACCCCACAGGCTTTAGGAAACATGTTTGACATATCAAAACAGTAATGCAATGAAAATCCGAACCTAGTCTACTAAAGCAAGGGGATACATTTTAGAATAAATCTTCTCTACTAACATTCACTAATATACTCAGCATGTAATCCTTTGAGCAACGGACACCTAGGACCCAATCCTGCCAGCTCTTACGCACATACTTAACGTTCTACCCTGAGTAGTCCTGTTGATTTCTCATGGTAGCAAAGTTAAACATGTGCATCATAGCTGACAGGACTGGTGCCATAATTCTCAATATAAATATATAAAATATAATCTATAGAAACAACGCTCACCTTCTGATGAATAAGGTATGGAATGTCTATCTGGCAAACTGTTGCATACCAAAAAATGCTCCTTATTCAGCATATAAGAAAGTGACAATTCTCTGAGTTTCGGTAACTGGAATAAAACATACTCTAGTGCTTTCTCAGGAAGAGTCTTTTGCACAGTATGCAATGAGAGCATGTGTAGGTTTTGTAAGCAAGCAATTCCGATCAATTCACTGCCACTTAAGGTTAAGCCGCACAACAACAAGTGGGTAAGATGTTGAAAGTGCACAACTTCCCTGATTACACTTCTCTCAGATAACCTAGAGCACATTTTCAAGTGAAGTTTCTGTAGATCTGGGAGCACCTGTAAACTTTGCAGGATTTCCTCACTCCAGAGGGAATCCACAGTTACATCTAGCAGACCAGGCATGAACCTCAGCAGTTTTTGCCATTGCTTAAGCCCAATTTTTTTCACTTCTACAGAAGTGATCTTTCTTTTCCGAAGCACGTCCCAGAACTCGGCATTGAAAGCACTTATACGTCGGAGGACAATGGTACTCTTTTGCCACAGAACAGGCCGATCAACCAGGTCCTTGAAGAGACTGCATGTGGCACGGACCCTGGATTTTTCTGCAGGAGGAAGATACTTGATTATCTCAGTCAGCATTTCTTGCGGTAACTGCAGCACGTGAGTGGCTGTCATTATCCCTGTATTACTGGCTGGCATACTTTTCTCCTGCATTCTTCCACCCCCTTTAAAAACAAAAACAAACAATTAGTTACGTAGCTAAGAAAAGTATTATGAAAAATGTAAGCCCTGTGGCTCAAAGCCTACAAGAGAAGGCAGTTGCCTGGATGAGATAGCATGACTGCCACCTACATTTATACCATATACTAACATGTATTATGAAGTACATAAATGTGTGCATAAACTACATATGGCATGTTTCGTAGAGATACTGTAAATAATCCCACACACATGTTACAATAAAATAAGGTTGCAAGGTCAAGTATAGGAAAGTTAGGAAGTGGCAGAAATAAGGTTATCTGTACATAATGATACAGTAGTACATCGAATAGGGTGTTAAAAATTCAAGGTGTCACTTGAAGTATAAAGGTTTTCTGGCCTTGCTTGCAGGCTTGGGAGCTCTGTACAGAAGCATATGATCTGGACTTTTAGCAGTCAGCCTGTAAAGAGTCAGTCTTCTAAGGCAAAATGGGTTAAATTGTGCTTCTCTGCCTTAGAGACAAAGCAGGTTGCTCCCCAATTCTGATTCCTGGGTTAGGGTTCTGTATTCTAAGAAATAAAGTAGTGTATTACACTGCCACCTTCCAGAGAGAATATTTTATACTTTTATCCAACTTTGCTGTTTGTATGCTATGAACAGATAGTCTTTAATTGCACTATACATGGTATTTTATCCGCAGAACCTCTGCATCAATCACCACACATGATGGACAATGTTCACTGACTGGATAATTGCTCAGCAGGTCTTTCTATGCTCATCATTAAATGTGTGGCCACAGGCCTTATTTATTGCACACCATCCAAACCCAGAATTATTAATTTCAGATTGTCTTCTATGCACTCACTGTACTATCTGAACCTAAAAATATTAATGATTTTATCTTCACAACTCCCCATTTTACAAATGAATAAAGGCAAAGGCCCAGATATTTAAAGGTATTTAGACATTGCTCTGCGTTGCAATGCTCAACTGATTTAGGTGCGTGTCTCATTTTAAAATGTGAGTTAGGAGTCTAAGTGCCTAGGTCACTTTTGAAAATGATACTTAGGCCTTGCAATGCTGAACAGAGCAACACTTAAATCTCTTTAAAAATTTGAGCCAAAGTGACTTGCTCAAGGCTGCAAAGCAAATTAATGGCAGAGTCAGGATTAGAAATAGTTCCACAAACACCCATTCCTGTGCTTGTTCCTCCAGATAGCATTGTCCTCTTATAGCTATGCTGCCATAGCAGCAGCTGTGGGTGTTCAGCATGCCTGGACGTGAGGCCCCAAGTGGCTCAAGTCAGATGCTCAGAAAATGAGGGACACACAGTTAGTGGCTAGCTGTGAAAGTTTTGGTTTCAGTAATGTGCCTTGCATCATACATAAACACGATCTCTGAGGCAAGGATACAACAGAGTTATTTCAGGTAGCATTCAACTGCCTAAACCACAAGATCATGTTTTCTCTTCCTGTAGCCCTCTGCTTCATTCATGGCAGACCATCCAATTTCTGAAAACAAACAAGTCAAAAGTCCTACAGCCAACAGCCTTATTCACAGCCAAGATTCATTCAACTGCAACAAATTAAAATACAGACCTTGCCAAGGAAGAAATGGGAAGACAAAAAACAGGCAGGAGATTAGAGACTTAATGTATCTAATTAATTTGCAGCATGAATCAAAAAGGAAATTAAAGTTTTAAGTGGATTTAATGGCGTTTCTGGAGTTTTAAAGCCAAAAATATGGGTTATTAAACAAAATTTGACTTCTTTCCCAAAGGCAAAAGGAGGATCAGAATTATTCAGAGATCTAAATGTACCTGAAATGAGATCTCAGAAATTCAAAGAGTAAAAGAATATTGCAGAGCATGATAAAAATTAGTACTGCTTCTGAAGCAACAGTAAGCACTTTTAATAAAAATGGAGCAAAGAAATGTTCTGGTAATGCCAATAAATTATAAAGTGGTTAACTAGATAGATATGTAGAAAAGGCAAATCTAATTACACTACTGCCAAGAAAATAGCTCCAAAAGGGAGAGTAACAAATAATGACTGATTTCCAAGATTCTTCATAGTTGCTATAAATCTCCGTAGGAATTGGAATGCAAATCCTTAAGACATGAATTATTATTTTTAATTTCAATGAATTATCTAGTCTGTTGAATGAGATGCACTGAATTTCTCTTAATGGTAAAAGCCTCCCCCTGGCCTGGCCCAAGTCCTCCTCACAGTACCATATTTCAAGTGCACAAGGAACTGGCATTCTTCCTTGATATTACAGATAATCTAGTGCAGAATGGATAAAATGAGAAATGACACATTAAGTTTTAGGAGATTTCCTGAGGCAAAACAGTATGTGAAAGGTTGGCTGCTAGAAGATAGCAATAACCACTGTTATGGGATGGAGCCACTCATCAATGCCACAACACATGTACCTTTGTACGCATAATACAGCAAATTCACTTTATTTCTATTTCCTCGCTACTACCCCAAGATCTGTTATCATTATATCTAGCCACAGTTATGATCTAAACAACCAGACATAAAATATAAAAGTGCCCTCTCCTTTGCAGCCCATTTTGATTTTTTACCAACTTTCTTTGGTGTTTCCTCTCTGTCTCTAATTCTATCTCCCTTTTAATTTTACCAGCTAATGTTGGGTTTCTTTTAAGTCACCTTACCAGATTATCCCATCTTAAGTCATTGTCACAGGGTTAGCAGCACAAGCATGTGAAACCAATAGCAAAATGCAAAAAGTTATCGGCTTGTTGAAGAAAACAGTGCACCGGACTTGTGAGCACTTACCTTTCAGTTTTTCACAGCCAATCCTCTCTTCCCCACCACATGCACATACAGCAAGTTGCTTCTCATCCCCCCTGCACACACAACATCCTCTCACCACTCACACTGGTTGCTTCCCTGAAGATACCGCTCTCTTCTCAGGCTGGAGTTTCTCTCTACAGGTGAAGCAATACATATACATAGGAAATCCATATCTGATGGTTTTAGCAAAGAATAGGGTTCAGACAGCCACTCCTGCCCAGATGCCTTGAGCTTGTGAGGGAGGTTTTTCATCAAACTGGATGTCTTCCTGAAAAGCTCAACAAGCTGTCACTACCTTCCTCCCTGAAGAGACCAAGCTTGGACTCTGAGCACTGGTAATTGTGTGATTTTCCTTTTCCTTGATTTAGATTTTATAAATACGTGTACTGTGCCTACCTAGTGTAACTATCTAGTCAGTTACATTGCTGAATAGTTACATGGCCTTTTGCCTGCAACTCTGAATTTTAAAGCTCAACCAGTAGAGCCAATCTAAATCCATGAGGTCTGGTCTATTAGATGCCTTGGCTATCTCCTGATTTCACTCCCTTTTAAAATTTCTTGTTATCTCAGTGAGCCAGCACAGCTGGATAAAAGTTTTTCTAGTGTTACCGTTCCCTTGTTTTTCCCCTTTCGTAAGGTGGTGGTAGAACTCACTATTTGGCAAATCACGCCAGGCACTTACAATACCTACAAACGTACTGAAGTCACTGGTAGCAAAAGGGACACCTCACCACCTTAATGGACATAAAATCATATGCCCAAATATCAGTGAGATGAATAACACACTCACAGGGGAAAAAGTTCTTAAAGTGAAGGAGGCCTTTGCCTTTCTTGACAAAGCACAAATCAAACTGAGCAAGAACCTGCCTCTGAAAGCTCGAGGACAGAAGGAAGCAGAGATGTCCCTCTTGTTAATGAGCAACACGTGGATCACGCCAACACCTCCCCTGAGTAACTTGACTGCTGGGAGCGACGCTGCTCGGCTGCATCTTGCAGGAGGAGTGTGAGGGGGAGCCAGGGGCCTCGTCAGCTGTGACCCAGCGGGAGCGAAATGCTGTCCCTGCCGGCGGGGAGAGCAGGTCACCCCCACGCTTGGGCTGCCAGAAGGGACGAGACAAGCGAGGAGGCTGGACGCTGCTCCCCTGAGAGGCGCCCTCCTCCTCCTCCTCCTCCTCCTCCCTGAGGGCCAGGGCAGCGGCGCTCGCTTTAGTTTAAACGACAGGCGGGGGGGGAGGGGGAGGTGACGTTCCCGCCTTTTCACGCCGCCTCCCCGCTCTCCTGGGCGGCAGACGAGCGGGACCCGGGTCCCGCCCCCCGCACCTTACGTCACCGCGAGCTAACCCCTCCCCGCGTGCCGGTAGCTGGCGGGGTCCCTGGCCTCTTCAGCCTCGCTCGCGGCCCCGCCTCCGCTGACGCCGCTCCCCTCTCCGCCAATCAGCGCGCGAGGCGGCGGGACTCAAAACTTGTAACGGCCGCGCGCGCGCGCGCTGCGCAGCGCAGCGGGGAGAGAAAAGCGGCGGCGGCGGGTGAGTGCGGTTGGCCGGGGGGGTGCGAACGCGCGCGCGCGCGCCCGCCCGCCCTTGGGGGAGGGGTGGCGTGAGCGGGGACCCAGGCTCTCGTCTCGTCTCGGGCGCCCGCGGGGGAGGGGTGCAGCCGGGAGCCCCGATGGGGCGGGGAGGTCCGGCGCGGCCCGCCCACGACTAGACCCCGCGCTGGTCCCGAGGTGGGTGCCCGCTTGTACCGGGAGTGGGTGGGAGACACCCGCTGTCAGCGGCGGCTGTTCCCGCCCGGGCTTGTATCCGTCACGCCCTGTGTCCGGCGCTGTACGCGAGCCGGGTGCCGCCCGGGGAAGCCCAGCTGTCGTCCGGATGCCCTGGATATTGACCGTGGCGGGATGGGGGTGGGTAACGCCTAAGCCCGAGGCTGAGCTTTCCCCGTCGTGTTCCGGAGGAGGCAGGAGCCTTGTGGTCCTAGAAATTCCCTGAGCCATTCTTCACCTAGCAAACCGGGCTCTCCGTGAACATACCGGGGCGCTGGAGCGTGCTGTGTCGGTGTGCCACTCTTCTGACCTTAAACAATTGGCCAGTCTGTACCTAGGTGGACGTACAATAAAAGTTCACTTTAAAATGTGACACTAATAATGAAAACGTGAAGACCAGCTTCTGTTAACCACGTTTCTCTTTTTAGCTGAAATTCGAAGAAATAAAGTCGACAATCCATGGAATTCATGTTCCTCCTTCCTTTATTTAAAAAACTATATCTAAACATGCACATTTTAATGACTTTGGAGTAAGAGCACAACGCATGGTTGTCAGCATTGGCAAGATGATTGCTACACCTTTGAAAGATACAAGGATTTCAAAATCTCACATTTCTTTTAGCAGAAGAGGAGATATGCCTTTGCAGGCAATCTTACTGAGCAACCTACCGTCAGGTACTATTACTCCTTTAAAAGATTTGGTGAAATTTCAAGATGCTGGTCTGACTACTTCTGCAACAAAAGAAGCTGTGCTCCCTTCTGTTTTTCGAGACTTCAAGGAAAATCATGCAAGAGGGGCAGGAACTTCCAAGAAAAGGGAAGGTATTTTTCAGTCCACGTTACTAACAGATGGCACTTACGTTAAAGAATTTCTTGACCTCAGTGAAATAAAGCCAGATTCTGACACTGTAGCAGTACAAGTTGCATCTTGCCAGCAGCAACAGATCTTACCACTGAAAGACAAAAATGTACTGAAACGCAAAGCTTGTGATCCTTTAAGTCATGAATCTCCGGCAAAAATCTTCCAGCGAATGAAAGCCAAGGCATCCCATGAAAAGCAGCATCAAATACCATCTAAGGGAACATTGTTAGGAACAAATTGCAAAAGTGATTTGATCCTAACTCCTGCTACAAAACTTGCCCATCAGGGAACACAGGATAAAAAATCCAGTGATGAAGAAAACCAGCAAAGATCTGGCAAGGTACCTGATAGACTAATCCAGCCAGGGAAAGGTGTGTTGCATTATATTTCCAAGATGCCTGGTTATATTACATCTCCAGTAAAATGCAAGGATGATGGTGTTATCTGTCTGATCTGTATCACTGTAATACAGTGACTGTGTGAATGGCGGGATGGATCAAGCTTCAGGGAGCAACCAGTACACACAGTCATGGATTTCTATTCCATCAGGTGTGCTATGCTTTTGTAGGGTTTTAGAACTGGGAGTATGCTGCTGTGGAGGGTACTTCACATACTCACACTGTCCCTGTGCTGTGATATCTTAGGGGGAGCGACATGGTCTGTAGTATCTTATGAACAGTATAAGACCACTGTTGTCATACAGTGTTCTAGTTGTTTTGAGCCTTTTTATGTATGTATTCATGGTGTGTACAGGCTACAGCAGGGGTTGGCAACCTTTCGGAAGTAGTGTGCCAAATCTTCATTTGTTCATTCTAATTTAAGGTTTCACATGCCAGTAATGCATTTTAACGTTTTTAGAAGGTCTCTTTCTATAAATCTTGAATATATAACTAAACTATTGTTGTATGTAAAGTAAATAAGGTTTTTAAAATGTTTAAAAATCTTCATTTAAAATTAAATTAAAATGCAGATCCCCCCTACCAGTGGCCAGGACCTGGGCAGTGTGAGTGCCATTGAAAATCAGCTCGCGTGCCGCCTTTGGCACCTGTGCCATAGGTTGCCTACCCTGGGCTACAGCTTTACTCAATATAAGTTGCATCATGCAGGGGTGTGAATAAGCCACCCCTCTGAGTGATGTAAGTTACACCGATCTAAGTGCTGCTGATGAGAGAGCTTCTCCCATGGATCTTGCTACCATTGCTCGCTGTAGCTGGAGTAATTAAGTCGATGGGAGAGCTTTTGCCTCAAGGAAAAATCATAGAAAATTTAAATGACTGAATTTGCCTGTACAGAAGTTTCCCATTTGTACACAATGACAAAAGAACGAGAGAAACTGTCTGGCTCCCTTAAGTGTTCATTTGCAGACATCTTAATGTGTTCTTTTTTTTTTAAAAAAAAAAATGTGGAATTTTTTGAAACTGAAGTAATAACAATTTTGGTTGTTAGCTGGAATCTGTTGTTCCATTAGGGGTTGGTAATAGCACTACTTATTAGGGGTGGAAGCCTGATCCCACTAAAATAAACAGCAAAGCTCCCATTGACATCAGTGGGGCAGGATGTCACGTTGGGTACTTTTTAAAAGATTTTTAAAAGCTGAACTACTCATGTAGTTCAGAAGAGATCTAAGACAAAAGAGGAAAAAGACAGGAGATAAAACAAGAAAAGAGAGAAACTGTATCTCATCAGACTGTGCCTGTTCCTGGCCATAGATAAGAAGCACTGCCCTTTCCTACTCCAAAAGACAACTCTGATATTGGCAAGTAGAGAGAATATTAGGAGTGAGACAAATCCGGTCTGTTGGAAGTGGCCTGTATTTTTTCAACAAAATAAACTTTTTAATGGAACAGTGTCCCATTTGGAACAAATGGCTAATATAAATCCTGTTTTTTTTAAAAGATTTGAAATACAAGAAATAAGAGAATTATGTCTTTTTTTCATTGGTGAAGTTAATGTTCTATGAAATGTATATTTAGTCTTGTAATTTTTAAATGAATACTAACAATTTCTGGTATGACGTTAATTCACTTCCTGAATTTAAGAGAACATTTTTCTTTTAGCACTGCATTGCACCAAGATAGTGCAAAACAAAATTGTGGATTCCCTTGCCGTGGACACTCTGGTTGCAGAATCTCCTCAAAAGTTCTTCTTGCGCATGAAACAGAAAGTGCAGAAGCAGCAAGAAGGTACTTTTCTTGGCAGTGATTCTTAAAACAGTGACTGGTTTCTTATGTTTCTATGTTAGTGAGTATTTTAGATACAGTACACCCTTGCCATAAATGAAGCTGCTGGGATCAAAGCTGTTTGTTCATTATAGCGAAAGAGTCCTGTGGCATAGGGGAAGGAAGGCGAGTCACTGAGATAGCTGAAGGGGCTGAAGGAGGGTAGCTGTGGGACATGAGGTGGGATCCACGGACCGTGTTCATTATAGCCAAAGGTTCGTTATTATCAAGGGCATTCTAGTGAGGGTGTACTGTAGTTAGAGTACAGTATCTCCTCTTCCCTTTCCCCGTCATTGCCCCACCACACAGGGCTGAAGGTGAGCAACTTAACTTTGTGGGACCCCAGGCATTTGCTCTGCTTGGTACCCCCTAATGTTATTCCTGCTTTTTAATCTACTGGATATGCAGGAAAAACTGGCAGGTCATGGAATTTTTTTGGCGTGGAACGGGGGGGACTCAAAAGAAAAAGGTCGAGAACCCCTGCACTGGACGTTTGTCTAGAGTGGTACCAATTCTTCGTTTCGAGATGGGGTTATATGCATCATTTATCTTGTCTCTTTTATAAAATTACTGCATGACATCTGATTCCAGCTGTAGAGCTTGGTATTATCCAATAAAGTTCAATCCAGTATATTGCCTGCTTGGGCAAAGTGTGTGTCATTTAGCTGCATATCTATAAATCACCATTTGGTTGGTTTAATTATGGTAGTATTTAGTCTATATTGCATACAGCCTATTAACTCTGTTTCACTTTCATGATTCCTAGTTTAACACCAATCTGAGTTGTTGTTCTTGCACAGTCAACCTCTGGAACTCCTTGCCAGATGCTGATGTGAAAGCCAAGATTATAAGAAGGTTCAGAAAAGAACTAGATAAGTTCATGCAGCATGGGCAGGGATGGTGTCCCTAGGCTTTGTTTGCGAGAAGTTGGAAATGGGTGACATGGGATGGATCACTTGATTGTTCTGTTCATTCCCTCAGGGGCACCTGGCATTGGACACTGTTGGAAGCCAGGATACTGGGCTAAAGGGACCTTTGGTCTGACCCAGTATGGCTGTTCTTATGCTGGTTCATTTTCCTCCATGTCCAATATCTGGAGTAAAAAATGATTGGTTTTTTTATATGCAAACATCCAATGTGCAGTAGACAAATGTGATCCTGCTCATATCAAAATTGTTTTTCTATTGCAGGCTAGATGTTTTGATTTGGAGCAGTAAAATTAGAGTAGGAGGAGTAAATCCATAATTTTTCCATCTTTGGCATGAATATTCCCTGCTCTGTCATTCTATCTACATGATGAGATTTATCCACCTTAGATCTCTCATTGGAGGTAGCCCAGACATTACTCTAGAATCTTTTTTTTAGTTTCTATTTTTTTTTCCTGCCCGAAAACTTCTCCCTACCAGCAGTGCTATGTAAATTCCCATCTGTGTGGTGTCTCCAAATTCTGCCTCTGTGTGGGCAAATGAGTGAGGTAATATCTCTTAGGACCAACTTCTGTTGGTGAGAGAGACAAGATTTTGAGCCCCACAGAGCTCTTCTTCAGGTCTATCTGGGCAAACAGAAAAGTTTTTGGAGCCTCTCTATACTTCTGCTTACAAATTTCAGAACTTCTGTGTTTGTCACTTTATCACTACTAGCTTAGGAGCAGTTTGGTGAGGAGAGGAACAACAGGTGAGGAAGGTTGAAGTGGCCGTTAGCAGCAGAAGTCTTACTTGGATCTCATGCATGGGCCAACTCCATGTAACGTGTAAGATTGAAAGGCTGCTTGCACCTAGTAGTAGCAACTGAGTTGCTGGTCTTTGGGTATGTGGAAATAATTGTGCCAGCTGATTGGGGGTTGGGGGGGAAAGCTCTAGTTTCTACTCAGGATTCATTATAGTAGAATCAGGTTTCTGGTTTTAGGGCAACACAGATTTATTTTTCTTGAAATAACGTGAGTTGCTTTGCCTGAATTTTATTTATTTATTTTTATTTATTTTAAATTGGGCAGATCCTGCATTGTCAAACCAAATCAAGCAAAGCATTTCTTCAACAGTCGTCAACAAGCTCTTAATCAAATCTGATTTTGCCAAACAAGTCAGTAACTTTAATGGAGAATGTACAGTTAACAATACCAGCAACAGTCAGGATGATGTTTTTCTTGTGGAGCCAATTGATGCTGATGATGAAATGTCTCAAAATACTGTGATTGGTACTGTGAACACAAATTCCAACACTGCCAAAACTGGGGCTCAGTTAGCAGAAAGGTATGGAAGTGGAGAAGCAATATATGCCAGTCCTCAACGAGAAGGAAGACTATTACAAGACAGCACCTGGAAAACAGCTCAAGGACTAGAGAAGATATCCGAGACTGACCCTCAGAGGCCCACACAGTGCTTCTGTAGCATTATGTTTTCTTCTCCAAAGGTCCACATACCAAGAAAACAAAAACCAAAAGAAGGAGATTGGAAGGCCCCCTCAGGCACATCTCACATAGATAAAAATGATGGCAATGCAAATAAACAGGTGGGAGAGTTTATTCCTTTGTGGAAGGATGTTGTATTGAAAAATTCCTTCAGATTTGCTACAACTAGTGGTATTTGTTTAGTTTTTGTCATATATAGCAATAAATAAGGATAAATATGTATTTATCCTGTGGAATTCATAAGCTTCATATGTATCCTTTAGAAAACTTGCAGGCTGTCAATCCTGTAGCTATTTGATCAGATGCTGGGCGTGATGTGATCCTATTTTGGTTGATCTAATTTGTTTTTTCTTTAAAATGGTGGTAGAAAGAAACAGAAATGACATTTAACAATTTTTTTAAAAACAAAACTCTAAACCAAAAGTGCTATTTATTCCCAGCTTTCTTTATCTTAATATCTATTAATATTAAACATTAAAACATTCTAACTGGATGGAGAGAAAAACCATGGAAGAGAGAGCTGGGGGATAGACACTACAGGCAAGAGATCTGGGGCAGACACCACTACACTTTTTTATAGCTTTTGCAGACAAAGGAATCACTCCTGTGTGGGATTCTGAGCCCAGAGGTCTACGTTAGTGCATCGGATTCTAGGATTATGATCAAAATCAACATTTTAAAAGGCAAAACCCCCTAAATCCATTACATCAGGCAGGGAGGAAAAGAAATAATAAAGAAAAGGTGTGTAGTTAATCAATTTAAGTGTTAGAGGAATTTTTAATAAACACAGTTTACATAATGAAATTATATATTTCATAAAACTCAAATCCTGCATGTGTGTGTGTAATGTTCAATATAAAACTACTAGGGCAGTTTCCAAAAGGGATAAGGCAAGTGAAGGTCTGCCTTCAGTAGGCTGTCAGGTCCATTGTCTGCACCTGAGGCATGCACTGAGAGTTTACTGATACTCCCTGTGTGCTGCGTTTTGACTAGAATATAATCAGTAAATACAACTGGAATCACTTTAACTCTTGTGTCAACTATTGCATTTCTGCCAACAATAGGGGATTACAGGTTTGGGGGAAGATTAGGTGTTGGAACCTTTAAGAGTTTCCAGATTTTAATTGTTTAGAAGTTTTGGAATCTAATTCCCCTAACTTTTTTTTAAATATTGTTTTTTTCACTTTCATTTTTAAATTACTGTCAAATGTGCATATTCTTCAGTTGCTTAATATTTTGAGGCATCTGTTTTCAGCTTTAATTTGCTATTTCCAGTGCTGATGGGGATAATGTGTCATTTGGTCACTTTTTCATCTTCCGAGACTATTCCGTTTGTCAATTCACTGTTAACATATGTAGGAATTCTTGGTTTTAAACAAACACTATCGAACAGTTGTTTTCTTAAGTTATTGGTTAAAGAATATTTAGTTTGCTTTTTAATGGCTGTATAATTGGCATGTTAGGTGTACCTATAATGCATGCTGTTTCTTTAATTCAGTCAAAAATCTGCCTAAGTGAGTGGAGGATTAAAGTTATCAACAACAATACTGCTGTGTGCGTAGAAGGAAAACGGAAGTAAGTGATGTTTCTTTCCTTCACCAAAGTTGCACATTTCTGTGGCATAAAACTGTTTTTTATTCTGTGGCAAATTTTTGGCACTGTTATGATGGGTCCTGCCCTTTCTCTTCTTGTGGGGGGTTCAGGGAGCTATTTCTTGCCCCTGAATAGGGTATTAACTGCCCCACTAGTATCCTAGAGGAGGGGGAGTGGAGGGGGAGGGACCCGGGCCCGCCCTCTACTCCGGGTCCCAGCACAGGGGCCCTGAGGATAGTGGTAAAACTACCTGAAGTAGCTATTCCTTCCCCTGGGCTACTTCCCTCTCCTACCCTTCAGTTTGTGGGGCTTCCTGCCCTCTCTCTACACAGATCAAGTGTCTCTTTACCTAGGGTCTGGTCTGGGTGGTCTTGGTTCCAAACTCTCTCCTCCAAACTGCTCCCTGCTCCAACTCCTATCCTCCCCCCCTGTCTGCCTGAAGCAGGAGGTTTTATTAGGTTCTTAGCAGGGCCTTAATTGATTGCAGGTGTTCCAATCAACCTGCAACCTTCCTTAGTCCACAGGGAGCCACGCCTCAATTAGCTCTGAGCTTACATATCTCCCCTCAAGCACTCTACGGCAGCTCTCTGACCTTCCTCTATCACAATTCTCATTTCTGGATCTTAACTTCACAACATGCACCATCCTGGCCTCTCTAGGTGGCGCTTACCTCAAGCAGCTCCTGGAAACAGCGGCATGTCCCCTTTCCGGCTCGTACATGGAGGCCTTATCTGCAGGCGTCGCCCCTCAGCTCCCATTGACTGCGTAGGAGCTGGACAGGGGACATGCTGTTGCTGCTTCTGGGAGCTGCGCGGAGTGTGGCAAGCCCTTGACCCCGCTCCCTGGCTGGAGCGCCAGAGAGGGACAAGGTCCGGACCCTGCTCCCTGGCGAGAGCTTGAGGACCAAATTAAAACATCTGGAGGGCCGGAAGCAGCCCCTAAGCCATAGTTTGCCCACCTCTGATCTAGACCATTGCTTATAGGTGTTTGGAGATTTTTTTTTTTTAAGAGCAGATTAGACAGTTATGGAGATTCCAGAACCTTCCTAGGCAATTTATTACAATGCTTAACTACCCTGACAGTTAGGAAGTTTTTCCTAATGTCCAACCTACACCTCCCTTGCTGCAATTTAAGCCCGTTGCTTGTCCTATCCTCATAGGTTAAGGAGAACAATTTTCTCTCTCCTCCTTATAACAACTTATTATCTACTTGAAAACTGTTATGTCCCCTGTCTTCTCTTCTCCACACCAAACAAATCTATTTTTTTCCAATCGTCCCTCATAGGTCATGCTTTCTAGATCTTTAGTCATTTTGCTCTTCTCTGGTCTTTCCAATTTGTCCACGTTTCCTGAAATGTGGCACCCTGAACTGCACACAATATTCTAGTTGAGGCCATATCAGTGTGGAGTAGAGCAGAAGAATTACTACTTGTGTCTTGCTTTCAACACTCCTGCTAATACAGCCCAGAATGATGTTTGCATTTTTTGCAACAGTGTTACACTATTGACTCATTTAGCTTGTGATCCAGTATGACTCCCAGATCCCTTTCCGCAGTAATCCTTCCTAGGCAGTCATTTCCCATTTTATATATGTACAACTGATTGTTCCTTCCTAAGTGGAGTACTTTGCATTTGTTCTTATTGAATTTCATCCTATTTACTTCAGACCATTTCTCCAGTTTCTCCATATCATTTTGAATTTTAATTCTATTCTCCAAAGCGGTTGGAACTCCTCCCTGCTTGGTGTGGTCTGCAAACTTTATAAGTGTACTTTCTGTGCCATTATCTATTCTAAATCATGAGTGACAGTATTGAGCAGAACTGGACCCCAAACTGAGCCATGCAGGTCCCCACTTGATATGCCCTGCCAGCATGACTGTGCATCAACAGCCCTCTCCTGTGCCCTTAATACCCACAACCTGTCCAGGATCTGGTTCTATGTGTGAGGGTTTATGTTCCTTATCTTTTATCCTGTCTTCCATAACTCTGGATGTTCTCATTATCCATACCTGGTAAACACCTAATCCATTTTTCACTCCAGTTAACTGTGCTCTTGTATTCCATTATATCTTGTAGCAGTGAATTCCACAGATTGTGAAGTTTTTTTTTAAACACGTCAGACAATTTACAGTGAAAGGTTTTTGGCAGTCTGAAATATGTTGCCTTGTAATTTCACTGTATGTTACCTTGTTCTTGAATTCTGAGAGGGTAAATAAGAGCACCTTGTTTAACTTCTCTATATTCATTGGTGCAATATCATCAGTCCTAATTTTTTGAATTTCTTCGTATACAAAAGAATGTCAGTGTTTCTATTCACTTTGTTTCCTGTCCTGAGACCCTTTTTTTGTGAATCGAGCAGCTGTTTTCACTGAACTGTTCAGAATGGTATCTGAATTCTTCTCCTCCTGAATGGTTAGAGTTAGTTTAGAACAATGATTTATTTGAGTAGTTTACTTTATTCATTCCTCTATCACCTTGCATTTGTCAATATTAAATTTCTTCTTCCACTAAACTTTGTTAGACTGAGGAACTCTACAGAGATCTTTCAAAATCTTGACTGCTAAATAAGGGCCTGAATCCAGTACTCATTCAAGTCAATGGAAAGGCTTCTGTTGACTTCAGTGGGAGTTGGATTGGGCTATAATTTTGTATTACTGCAGATTTTGGTGCTTCTCTGTTCATTCCCTTTTCCAGATCACTAATTAAAATATTTAAATGCCAGTCTGATACAGAATCTTGATATTCTCATTGTTGGAACTTGAAACCCACTGTTAGGGAAAATTATTAACAAAAATGAACAACTTATTTCTATTTATTCTGTCTCTTCAGAGATATGAAAGAACTGTACTGGCATAGTAATGCAATTGTGGAACGCCTGGCATCCAACCAAGTTAAAACAATATCTGGCAGCATCTACTTCTTAGAAGGAAATGTAAACTCTGTTTCCATGAGAAAAGAAGGTAAGGAAACTCATTTGAAATTTAAAATGTCTGGTGTGTGTGAGAGACAAAAGGGTAGAGTTACAATTCTTCTATAAAATACAAATCACAGCTAGGTGACTTTAAAGGCAATCAGCAAAGAAACTGACTACATTAACTTCAGCAATATATGCTGCATATCCCTGCCGGTTGGATACAGTGGGATATTCAGCACATACTGTAAAACTGACTTCTGCCCTCAGCTTTTTAAATTCTTTGCTGTCCATCCCTGCTGGCATTTGCTTCATTGTGATGTTTCAGCCACTAGGAAACCCGGCTCGGAGCACGGAACTAGCAATAGGTATGTCAGACAGATGTGTTTGTTTAAATTGCCTGATTTTGCAAAATTTCCCTTTCTATAATTTGGAAGTGTGTTGGGTTGGTTTCTTTGTGGAGGTTTTACGTGTAAATGGAGTGTATGGCCTTAATCATACATGCCTATTTCTGTTTCTTGGGGGTGGGGGGGAATTGACTACAGTTCTTTTTTCTATATACAGTAGAACCTCAAAGTTATCTTGGGAATGAAGATTGTCCATAACTCTGAAATAGGGGTACAGGGGCTCTGGAGTGTGGGGGGAGGGAAGCGGCTCGGGGCTGCAGCCACAGCGTGGGCGGGAGAGCAGCCAGGGCTCTGGGTGACAACTGGAGGTGCTTGGGGCTGCAGCCGCAGGGTATGTGGAGGTTGTGCCAGTGCTCTGGGAGGTGGGGGGGTTCTCGCAGCCACAGGTCAGGGGCATCAGGGCTCTGGGCAGTGGGGGCACTCGGGGCTGCAGCCACAGGGTGGATGGAGAGGGGGCCAGAGTTCTGGGGGTGTGCTCCAGGGATCGGGGCTTTGCTACGGGGGAGCACTGAGGCTGAAACCAGCATTCCCCTCATAGCTAGAGCTCCAGCACCCCTCTTAGGGCTGAAGCTGGGAATAGAGCCGCAGGATTGAAGCCCCGAGCCCTGGTGCTCCTGAGGGTCAGACACCCCAAGTCCGCTCAGAGCCCCAAACTCCCCACTCTGCCATGGCTGCAGCCCCTACCTCCCAGTGAATAAAGCCCCAAGGCAGTACAGTGTTTGTGGGGAGTGTTTTTGTTTTGTTTTTCGGTCTGTGCTGCTGCCTTATTGAGGACTTGCGATTTCATAGGGTGTCCGGTTGACTGGAAAGTCCATATCTCTGGTGTTTGTATCTTTGAGGTTCTACAGTCACATGCCATATACTGCAACTTATGCATTGCTGTTAGTGAACCAAATTCAGTATTCAAATATCATCATTCCTTAGTGTGAAAGGGGGGAAAATGCAGTAGAAAGTAGAGTATGCTGTTAAAATTTTAGCCATTATTAACGCTGTCCTTTGTTTCAAACAGGATTTCCGTACAAATTCATCAAGAAATTTATATTTGGATTTCCAAAACAATGGAAACAATATGTTGAAAATTTTCTTAGGGAACTAAAGAGGTAACTTTGTTAGGCCTTTATTAAGTTAGCACTGAACAAAATAGTGTAGAGTAAATATTTGTTTTTAAAAAATATGTAATAATACAACTGAGGTTCAGTAGATTTGTATTTAGACTATATTCTAAGAAAATTCTTAGCAACCAATGTGTTGAATAGAAAATAAAGTTTAGCAGGCTTTGTCTGTGTGTGTGCACGTGCCAGAGTGTAAGTGAGAGAGAAACCAGTGCAGCTACACTGATTTAGCTACCGCAGTGCTTACCAGAATACCCATTGCACTAATGCAGGAGGACTTGCACTGGCTTGGCTTCTTGTGTAGTTTATTTAAACTAGGAGTTTGAATCAGTGCAGCTGCATTAATACAGTGGTGTGGGGTTCTGGAGACGGGGAAGAACTGTGTACAAGGCTTTTCATTTGTGAGTTTTCTGTGTTTGAATAGTTTTAAAATAGTATTTCAGCTCAAGTTCTTTAATAACAACTAAGCAATATTAAGCAGTGACGGATTTTGGTTTCCTATTTTTTTTCTTAAACTTCAAAAAATTAGGAAAGAACAAGATACTGATGAGGCAGGCGATGAAAAAATCAGTTCTGTGGAAGTGGATATGTTGGAAGAAGAAGAGGTAACAGAAGATGTAAAAAAACAATCTAGAACACAAAACACCACTTATGAAGTAGCATTAAATGATGATAGATGTGAGTATTCCCCCACCCCCATTTTTTGTTCAAAATTGATAGTCATTTAACCATTTAAATTGCTATTTCATAATATTTCTCATTTTTAGAATTGTCACAGCATGAGGTTGTTTTTTTCCAGTTGTAGTGGCATTTCTTTCTCACAATAAAGCTCAATGTTCTATTAAAATATTTGAACATGAAGGGACAAATTTAACCCACAGTTTGTGGGGAGTGAACCATCAACACTGGTTTGTGTTGAATAACTTAGGCTAAGTCTGAATTAGGTCCAAAGATGCGTCCAGATACATGGAGTGAAAGGGTAACTTCCTTGTAAGTTTTTTTTATTTTACTCCCTTTTATAAAGTGAGTACATTCACAATTGCAATTGCCTTTCCTGTTGCTCACAGCCATTCCAAATTCTCTCTTAATCTCCCTTAATGAATAGCCTCTCTCTCTCTCTCACAGCCTCCCATTTGTGCTGACTTCTTTCTGAACCTTTAATGTACATGTGAGGTGGGTGTGGTAATATCTTTTAGCTCCTCCAGTAAAGAATGTTACCTCACCTACCCAGTGTCTCCTGGGACTGGCATGGCCACAACTACACTGTGTGAACAGTTGACATTCAGGTTTTTTCTGAAACGTTGACATTTCTGTAAACCTATATATTGTTTCCTCTTCTCCACCTCTCCTTAGTACAAACCTAGTTTTCCTAACTCTAGGGGCACAATATCTTAATTGCTCTTTACACCTCTGTCAGTTCCTTCTCATGATATGATGCTCCAAAACAGCTTTAATCAGATTTATTCAGTTTCTCCTTATCCAGACTTCTTCATTTTTGTATCATCTGCACATTTATACTATTTCCAATGTGTACAATTGATTGTATATTTGGGAATTGATTTGAGTCTAAACTTTTCTTTGGCTAATTCCACTTACCACAGTATTCCTATATAATCTCTGTGTATCATTACTCTGAACTAGGTCACAAAGTCAAAACACTTCATAGCATAAATTTGGTTGCTGTGGGGGAAAAAAAATTACTATACTACTTTAGTCACACTAAATTACGTGGGTCTTTGATTTGTCATCTTTTAAAAGTAAGTGGTAATTTCTTGATTTAGATATTCACTTTTGTGTGAGCATCATTTTCATGTAAATCAATACAAAACTGGGTGACTGGGTGACAAAATGCAGATGAAATTCAATGTTGATAAATGCACATTGGAAAACAATCCCAACTATACATATAAAATGATAGGGTCTAAATGAACTGTAACAACTCAAGAAAGATCTTTGGAGATATAATGGATAGTTCTCTGAAAACATCGAGTTAGTGTGCTGTGGCAGTCAAAACAGCTAACGGTGTTGTGAATCATTAAGAAAGGATAGATAATAAAACAGAAAGTATCATATTGCGTCAATGTAAATCCCTGATACACTCACATCTTGAATACTGCATGCGGATGTAGTTGCCCACTCTCAAAAAAGATGTACTGGAATTGGAAAAGGCCAACAAAAATGATTAGGGTATGGAACAGCTTCTGTCTGAGGAGAGACTAATAAGACTGGGACTTTTCAGCTTGGAAAAGAGACAGCTATGGGGGGATATGATAGAGGTCCACACCATGACTGGTGTGGAGAAAGTACATAAGGAAGTGTTGTTTACCCCTCATAACACAAGAACTAGGGGGTCACCAAATGAAATTAATAGAGAGCAGTTTTAAAGCAAACAAAAGGAAGTATTTTTTTCACACAACGAACAGTCAACCTGTGGAACTCTTTGCAAGAAGATGTTGCAAGGTCAGGGGATAGGCCAAGACTATAACAGGGTTCAAAAAAGAAGTAGATACATTTATGGAGGATAGGTCCATCAGTGGCTATTAGCCAGGATGGGCAGGGATGCTGTCCCTAGCCTCTGTTTGACAGAAGCAGGGAATGGGAGATGGTATGAATCACTTGGTGATTATCTGTTCATTCCCCCTGGGGCCCCTGGCATTGGCCACTGTCGGAAGACAGGATACTGGGTTAGATGGACCTTTGGTCTGACCCAGTATGGCCGTTGTTATGTTTTTAAATAAATGCAGTATTCTGAACTTGCAAATGTTGGTTTATGCCTGTAAAATTGTACTAAATGCTACTTTTAAAATACAGTAATTTTGTTTTAAAGAAAAAAAACAAACCCTCAAAACTATCCTGCTGCTAACAAGATTTTTTTTGTGTGTGTATACGTAGATATGACACCCAAACGCAATTCTGTGCAAGAAGACCCGGGTGCAAGTTACAGCCGTAGTGGTCGGCGCATTAAACCGCCATTGCATTACTGGTGTGGACAACGAGAGTTTGTTGATCGTAAACTAAATGTTACCATAGAAGAAGGTGGAAAAAACTACTTGAGTAGTGTAAGATTTTTCTGCATGTTGTTACCTTATCATTGTTCTATAATTGTTTAAAAAGTATTGAAGTTAAGATGACTTGTATGTCACAATTTCTTAATTCAGTAGTTTTTGAACTTTTTTCTGTTGTGGACTACTTTGTAAAGATCACTTCTTGAGGATAAGGGTGGTTCAGTGGTGAGCATTCTAGCTTGGAACTCGAGAGCTGTGGGTTCAGTTCCCTGATCTGCCACAGAGTCCTTGTATTACTTGGGCTAGTTAGTTTGGGCTGGATTTTCAAGTGCCTAAAGAGCCAGATATCTGCCTTTGTAGGCACCTGAAATCCCTTTTGAAAATCTGGGCCTTGGTTTATCTGTGCCTCAGGTCCCCACCAGTAAAATGGGGGTAAAAGGACTATACTATCTCACAGGGGTGTTGTGAGGATAAATACTGTGACTCTGCACCTCATATTCTTCATAGTTCTATTATGATATGATTATGACATAATTATGATGCATTTGTACAAGATAGTCATGTGAGGTGACATTGGAAAAGTTATGATTTGCTAAATATGATTATCCTATTTGTGTGCATGTATCATTTTTGTATCTGAAGTTATAAATACTATGTATCTATATTTCAAATGTAGTTATACCTGAGGAACACCCACTAGCTAAATAGCTGGTTGTAAAGGGCCTGTTCAGGATAATGGACCATTAGAAAGACCAATAGGCCTTATGAGAAGCTTATCCCCCACTGGATGAGCCTCCCTGAGAACTTTCCAGACAGCCTGTAAGTAATGGCTGCTATGACTCTACCAGGACATGTGACCAGGCTACATGATTCTGGACTCCTCCTGGGATATCAGTATTTTCCCACAGATTGGTCTGGGAGCCAAGCTTTGAGACAAAGGGTTCCCGCCATATGCTAGAGCTATATAAGGCAGGGAGTGACAAACGGAGGTTCCAAGCTCGTGCCTTAAGATCCTACAAGTCTGCATGTACCATCAGTTAGGGTGAGAGTTTCGGTATGAATATCAGATTATCTAGTATTTTAACGTTATTTTGCATTTTTGTTTTTTTGCTAGGACCAAATGTTCTTCCTTCTCCTGTAGCTCTTTTTGATCTGATCTTCCCTGGTTACTTTGCAGTTTGGATCAGTCTTTTGTGTTTGGAAATGCTGGCTAATTCTAACACACAAGGCAAATATGATTGTGGTTCAATTTAAGTGAAAGGACAGTACTGTTGTGTGTAGGCTTAAATGGGGTGCTATTGGGTTTTTTTAAAAGTTTAATTGATCTAAAAGGCCTCTGAAAACCTTAAGAGGACTGGTACCATTGCTTGAAGATGCATTGTTGCTTTACCATTGTGATATAAATGGCTCCATGGACCTCCATTTGGGACTCACTTCCTTAAGTAAAGTGGTCCTATAAATTGAAGGAAATGTGATCTTCTATTTTGGTCTCACTGTGGCGTCCTATGTGGAATTTGTATGAGCATCAACATTTACAAAATACTACCGATGCAGTATAGCAAAATACTGTGTCATATAGTTTATTACTAACTCCTCCAGCTCTTCATCTCAGAGTGCAAGACAAAGAATTTACAGCTTGTTGTTCCATACTGATTTTACTATAGCTGATGTGTAAAATCTCTGGCACATTTATTTTCTTATTTTTCAAGGTATGTAGTAGTAGTAAAGAAGCCAAAAAGAAAACCATTTCCAGTTCTGCAAAGAACAAGAGAGATGATACAACAGAGACAAGTGAAGGAAAAACTGAAAGCCAATCTAAAGGTAAGAATGGCCATGTATTTGCAAGCTACTAAGTGCATTTTCCCCCCCGAAGGAATTGTAAATGGGGAAGATAGTCTATTAAATGTGGGCCTACTAGAAAGGGGATACAGACTTCATGAATAGACAGATTTGCTATGTCATAAATTGAAATGGAAATAGGTTGATTTAAAATTTCTGCTACTATCCGGTGAATCTGAACACATCAGACTTGAAAAAATAAACAAAAATTCACGAATCTAGCTTCACTTTCCAAACTGAGTGAAGTGCAGAAACTAAGCGGCCTGCATGAATTGGAAAAAGTACTTTCGATCATCAACCTTTAGGTCTTTTGGGAAATATACAGTAAACCCATAAAACTAAGTTAAAAACAAAAGTTAGTGTCTCTTTTTTGAAGCAACTAGAGCCTCTCTTACAGAATTCTTTATTGCGTGAAGGGAATATTTTATTTTGTCTGGGTCTTATCCAAAATAAAACTCATGTAGTCGAATGATTGAGTAAAACAGCATTTTCTATTGACTTTTCTTATGTTCCATATTTATTCAGTTCCTTCGTGTTGGAATTAACTCTTCAAAATTTTCCTTATGGTTTTGATAGGATCCATCCGAACTGCTGAGTAAATTAAGACTATCAGTTGGGTGCACTTAAGTAAAACCTAGAAGTTTTGTTCTGTATGAGGAGCCCGGTCCCTGGCCAGGCCTGCCTGCTCCATTCTTGTGAGCAGAAGGGTGTTTGCATTTTTAAATAGAACTACTTCCTAATAGACCAGTTCTGCTTCTGTAATGACCTGAGGGCTCCAGTTGACGTCAGGGAGCAGAATGTGTCCCTAAGCAGTTGAGGGAGTAGGATTCTTATCAATTGAAATAGCCTGTCCTGATACAAGAACTTGAAGAGACGGTTGTAATGAGTGCAGCGTAACCTCTGTGACCTAGAACAGGCTGTCAGCTTTGTGGCTGAGATTTTTGGGATCGAATTCTGCTTGCCCTACTTGTTACAAGTAGGTTGACTTGTGTAAGCAAGGTGGAGTTGAAAGGGCTTCCAGGGATTAGGATGACATACAATCTTGCATTTATGATTAGAGCTGCAGGTTTGTCACAGCAGTGGAAGAGTCATGAACACAATGATTTCTCTGTCTGTCTGATTTTAATAAAGCACTCATGAAGAGGGGAAGGCCTAGTTGGGGGAGAGTGAGTTCTCCCCATATTCAACCCTGGGAGTGGTGACTCCTGTGTTCCTACGAAACTTGAGCAGTGCTATCGACCTGTGCACTAGGCTGCACCCTGTGGAGTGGGGAGTTGGGTCCAGCTCCGTGGGAAACAGGAGCCGCTGCTGCCCAGGGTGAGTGCAGTATGGGCTCAATCTTACCCTTCCCTCCCCCCGGCCTCTCTTCCGCATTTGTCAGCTTCTTGAAAATCAAAAAATGAACTTGTGACTTTTTTCTGCATTTACTGTGACTGCTGGAAATTTATGCTTGTTCATGCTCAAACAAAAAATAGAAGTTACATCCTCTTCCAAGAAAAAAAGGAACTTCCACGTTCTTTGATAGTCTGAGCATGGTACCACTCAAGCCTGCCTTATTAACATCCCTTCCCAAGCTTCTTAGCCATAAAATCTTAATAATTGAACTGTATCTATTTTCTGATAATTGGGTTGTTTAAATTACACATTGAGTGGCCGTGTCATTGTAGTAATTGAATGCATTTTCCTAGTTAAGTCCCTCTTACCGATTCTTATCAACTTTTAGATAGATTTTCACTACAATAGGTTTTTTTCTCCTGCTGATAATGGCCCATGCAAATTAAACAGCCTCTTAGAATTGGTTTGGTAATTAACAACTTTTTTTTGCTTTCTGTGTATATAAATGCATCTTACTTCTGTTTGTTCCATTCTATGCATCCGATGAAGTGGGCTATAGCCCACGAAAGCTTACGCTGAAATAAACTGGTTAGTCTCTAAGGTGCTACAAGTATTCCTCACTTTCTTTAAAGATGGAAAAATGTTTTTATGGTGTAGATTGGGGGAAAAAACATTCCAGGTTTCTCTTTGATCTGTGCAATACACTATAAGTTATTTGCATGAAAATGTCTTGGAACATAACTGATATATTTAACTTTTATCTAGTGCTTTTCATCCATAGATCTCAAAGTATTTCACAAAGGAAAATCAGTTTTCCCCCTTTAAAATGAGGATGATATTTAAATATAGAAAAGTTAAGTATCTTGACCAGGGTCCTGCAGCACGGCAGTGTCAGAGCCAGAAAAAGAGCCTAGCTCTCCTGCCTCCTCATTCAAGTGCCCTGACTGCTGGACCATATAAAATCTGTCTTGGTTTATATGAAAACAACCTGTATATACTATTTTTTCTTTTAGGAAAAAGCTATGAGAAGAGAGCAAATTTCAAAAAAAAAATTGGGTCCAGTGACAGAAGAGACCCTAGACATTTTGTTTCCGATCCTGATGAAAGTGACTCTGAAGCTGAACGTAGTAATATTGATAAAAGGACTGTTCTGTTGACACCCTTGAAGCATAAAAAGCTGTATCAAAATAACCTAACATATAATAGCCAGATTGAAGAAAAACATGCAGAGCAAAGTATTTCAAAATATGGAACTGAGACCAGAAATTGCAAAACAAACTCAGGGAGGGAGCTAAAGACTTGCAAGTATCCTCTAAGGTCACTGAAACAGTTTTGCCAAGACAAACCGTCTGCGGAAGACTCCTCAAGCCAGGATGAGGAAGATATCCCTCTGTCTATCAAAAGGAAAACAAAACCCTCTTTGGAAAGAGAGATTCATAATTACAAATCTTCCCCCGATGTGAAGAGTTCACAGAGCGATACAAAGAAGAAATCCTTGGAGCAAAGAAAAATAGAAAATTCTTCAGCCATTTCCTCCCACAACAGGCGGTTAAGAATAGATCTGTCTGACCAGAGGAAACAATTAGAAGTGAAACCTAAAGGGAAGGCTCTTGATGGTGCATCCAGCAGTGCCCCTTTGATTGACAGGAGAGTAAACACACGAAAAGCGAGAATCAACCCTCTGACGTATGTGTTTGAGTCTGAAACCGAGACAGAAGACTGTGATAGCGAATTTCAAATAAAAGAGAAGAAATCAAAAGTATCTGCCAAAATACCTGATTGCAAGCTTGCCAACAGTACAAAGTCTTCGGTGAAGTCAAAGGAATCTGACAAGAGAGAGGTTCAGAATTTCTTGGAGACTTTTCCCCATGCAACTGAAGACTGGACTGAGAGAGAACTACAGAAGCTACACAGGCAAGCAGTTATGCTTGGTAACAGAAAAACCCAGAGCAATTTACCTGATTTACCAATTAAACAATGCATTAGACTTGAGCATTTAGATTAGCTTAGCATCACTTTGATTACTTTTCAGTCAAGACAGATTAAGATGTACCAATTACAGTAGTGTGTTTAATATTTGCTTAGACTATTCTGTTTAAGCAACAGAGTCCTGTGGCACCTTAAAAACTAACAAAAGTATTGAAACATAAGCTTTTCCTGGCTAGTACCCACTTTGTCAGATGTGCCACAGGACTCTGTCACTTCTGCAAACCCAGACTAACACTACCTCTCTGATTCTATTCTGTTTAAGTTTTTTATGTTTCATTTTCAGCCCTTATCTCATTCTTAAATGTGGAACTTGGTCTTTTTCAGACTTAAAATTCATGGTCTTTTTTTTGCGGGGTGGGGGTGGGGGGGCATATCTCCAGACAATGCAATCCTGTGTACGTGTGTATACACACACACACACACACACGATGAAATGAGAGATACAGACAATGTGGGTTCTGGTAAAATAAGTTTATGCAAAACCTTTAGATTTTGGTTAAAACAAATGTTTCTTTAACATGAGTCTCCTGTTTTGCAGCTCAAACATATTTCAGCATTGCAGCAGTGCCAGAAAGCTAGAAATTTTAAATGACTAGAAACAAAATAAAAACTCACTTTTTGTTGTGGGAGTTAAGATGTGCAAAAAGTAAACGATATATGTTGTACAAAACCCCACAGAAACTAGATTTTTAAATTCTTCACTTGAAGGTTCTGATGTTTGAGTGTGAAAAATTTTTCACATGAGGAAATTTAGAGAGATCAGGACTGTTCAGTTGAAAGAACAGGTGAATAAGAGGTGACAAGATAGAAGCAAGCAAACTAATGAATGAGATAGAGAAAGATAAGTGGGAACTACCACTTGCTCTCTCCAAATACAAGAGGAAGGGGATGTTAAAAAAAAAAAAAAAAAAAAAAAAAAAACCCACAAAAAAACCCTAACACTTAAAATGTACAGGGAAATTAACTTGTGGTACCATAAGACATTGATGAGGCCAAGAACCATCAAATTAGGCCTGAATAAAGACTGGGAGTGGGTGGGTCACTACAAAAACTAATTTTTCCTCTGCTGATACTCACACCTTCTTGTCAATTGTTTGAAATGGGCTACCTTGATTACGACAACTCATTAGCACTACAAAAGTGATTTTTTCCTCCCTTCTTGTCAACTGTGGAGAATAGGTTTCAGAATAGCAGCCATGTTAGTCTGTATTCGCAAAAAGAGCAGGAGTACTTGAGGCACCTTAGAGACCAACACATTTATTTAAGCATAAGCTTTCGTAGGTTACAGCCCACTTCATCGGATGCATTAAATAAATTTGTTAGTCTCTAAGGTGCCACAAATACTCTTGTTGAGAATAGGCCACTTCCACCTTAATTTAATTGGCTCATTATCACTGACCACCCACCACTTCCAACTTGGTAAGACAACTCCTATCTTTTCATATGCTGTGTATTTATACCTCTCTACTGTATTTTCCACTCCATGCATCTGATGAACTGGGAATTAGCCCACAGAAGCTTATGCCCAAATAAATTTGTTAGTCTCTAAGGTGCCACAAGGAGTCCTGGTTGTTCTTGCTGATACAGACTAACACAGCTACCACTCTGACATGTGAGCAGGATTTGACGCTTCTGTGAATAAGAATGACTACAGTTGTTTTAAGATTTTTAAAAAACAAACTTAAAACAGAAATAAATTCATCTTTCTGGATGTAAAGAACTACTGTGCCTGAGATTAGGAAGAAACTCTGCCATGTGCAGGTCACTGCATCATTGTCTGTTATGAAGGTTTTACATCTTATACAAAATGTCTGGCACTGCCTGTTGTTGGACCATTGGTCTGGTCTAGCGGTCTGGTCTAGCAATTTCTACTTTCCTAAGAAAAGGAGTTTGTCTTTCATAAAATTTTATTTCATTTTTTTAAAACCTAACAATTTAGATTCAGTCTGTCTTATGACTTGTACGTCAGAGGTTTGACTTTTGAATCAACATGTAGTTCAACCCATTTCTTCTAGCTATAGATTAATTTTTTTGTTCTCTTTATAGGGCTGTTGCTTCTTTTCCAAAACACAAGAATGGCTTTTGGTTGGATGTAGCAATGGCTTTGGGTACTCGATCTGCAGAAGAATGCCAGCAGAAATATATGGAAGAGCAACAGACAAAAGGTTCTAAAAAGCATGCCACAAAGACTGCGTTAGATAAAAAAGAACAAAAAGGTACTGGTCTTTCTGCCCAAATCACGTACGTTCCTTCCATTTCTTCATTTTGCTGATTTTCTAATTCAGTCCACACACTAACTTACTTACTTATACAGAAGTGGTATTATTGCATGTGTACTTTACGTAGGTTGCTAGTGATGCATTGGATTTAGTCTAGTACAGCCCCTGCTGAATAGAATCTAATAACATCTGTCTATAAATCCTGTAATATTGTTAGCTCAGTGAAAATTGAAGTGATGTACAACATTTGTAGCAGCCTACACTTCCTTGCTCTGAAGGTAAGGCTGCCTGCCCAACTGGACTACTCTCCAGGGTGTGTAAAGTCCATGCTGCCAGCATCTCCACCGCCCGCTTCAGGCGCTCACAGGGACTGTCCCCGTACTCCAGGACATTGTGACCCCTTTCTCCCATTGGTGTATCTCGAACTGTCTGATCTGCGTTCTCTGCTGCTTGTTACAATTGAACCACCCACTATGGTGGATGAACTGTCCCCGCTTCAGAAGCAGCATTTCCAGGTTGTGTGTTGCAGACCCCCTATACCAACAACTCCACCACTTCTGGAGGCTTCGTTGGACTCCAACAGTTTCTCTGAGCTGGACCTGACATTCTCCCCTGCTTCCAGGAGAAGCTTGGACTCCTGTGCCTACACATCTCACCTCCTACTCTCCCCCCCGCCCCACTGCATATGATCCAGCGCTGCTGGCTTGGTACTGGTCCACCTGTGGCTCCCATACCCCCAAGTCCCAGCCATATCCATCCCCATCCTCCTGGGTTACCTCCTAGAGCTCAAAATTGTCGGGCTTTGCCCTCAGCTCAGCTGCGGTTCCTCTGGTGGCATTTAAGGCCTTCCTTCCCCCCTGTGGATTTGCACTCTGTTTACACTCACCCCACCACCAGTGAGAGGCTTTCTGAACAGCTTCCCTCTGATACTAAAAGCTATGCATCTATGGGACCTTAATCTTTCCCTCTCCAACCTCCCCTAACCCCCCTTTCAAAACTTCTGGCAACATACTCCCTCACATCTCCAAGAAGATAGCCATGAGAAAGGTTATCACTTTGGCCAGGAGAGTCATCAAACGCTCAGCTGTGATGGCTGACCACACGCTTCATCGGGACAAGGTTTCCTTATGACTGCATCCCAAGTTCCTCCCAAAGGTGGTGTCAGAATTGTTCCACCTCAACCGATCTGTTCACCTTCCAGTTTTCCATCCTGAGCCACACTCCGCTCCTGCAGACAGGACTCTTCATTCCCTTGATGTCTACCGTGCACTGGTTTTCTATCTGCTCAGAACTTGCTTTTTTCATGCCTCTCCTAGACTGCTCGTGGCTGTTCCTGACTGCTCTAGGGGCCAAGCCCTCTCCATCCAAAGAATTTCAAAATGGGTTTCAGGCTGCATCTGAGAATGTTATGGGCCAGCGGTTCTCAAACTTATGAGAACCGCAACCCATTTTTGCTTCTTCGTCGGCCGCGGCGGATCCTGGTATGTCTGCCAAAAAGCCGCTGAATGTGGAAGTAATGCATTCGGCAGCTTTTCAGCGTCGCCGGGAGCTCGCGACCCCCCTGGGAGCGCTTGGCAACCTCCCGGGAGGTCGTGACCCTCCGTTTGAGAACTGCTGCTATAGGCAGTCCAGCAACTTGCCACCTGATGTAATTATGACACACTCAGTGTGGGTGCAAGCAACCATATCTGCCTCCCTAGCGGATGTCTCCTGGCAGGCCATCTGCAGGGTGGAATTGTGGTAGTGTATTGGGTTGTGAAAGTACAACTATCTCCCATTTGCTAGTCCCCCTAGTTTGTTCTGAATATTTAATATTAAATATTCAAACTGTAATTTATCAACTGTGAGAACTAAGTGACTTCAGATCTGCAGAGAGTGGGGTCCTCATTGAATTGTACAAAGTTTGTTCTGGAATGAACATTCCAGAAGCTTTTCAGTCTATCACAAGTCAACTCAGTCTATTGCACAGAAGACCTGAGATACGTTGAAGCCAAAGGCACCTGAGCTCACAGACTGTACAACGGAAACCTAATGTCTTTCATATCTGATATGCAAACATAAAGAATATTTCTGCTTAAATGATCAATAAAATAGCTTAAAGAAATGATGTTCACAATGCTGCCATAAGGCTGCAGAGTCAACATCCAATTGAGATAAGGGCTAGACACACTTTTTTCCTTTTTTTCCTTTTTCCTTTTTTTCCCCTTTTTCCTTTCCCCCCCTTCCCCCCCATTTTTTTCTTTTCCATGTAAATTCTGTAGAGACTAGGAGTACAGAGAGCAGGAAAACTCCAAAGATCACAAGACTGTGGATTTTGCATCACAACAGTATTATCTATAACTAATAATTTGTAAGACCATATAGCGTAGCCAATACCTCTGAATAAATGTAATATGTTGGCAGATTCAGATAAGAAACAGCCGGTAACAATAACTGCTAAGGTGGGAACGTTTAAAAGGAAAAAACAGATGAGAGACTTCCTGGAGCATTTGCCAAAGGATGACCACGATGATATTTTCACTGCAACACCCCTACAGAATAGAAGAGTAAAGGTAAATCTGTAATTAAAAAAAAAATATTACATTGAATCTTCTATTTGAAAAATCTGCCTGTTCAGTTTCTTGGATCATAGCTCCGTGACTGTGTGTTGGGAGAAGAGGCTTATATTTTTGACCACTTACGGCTAAGTGTTGGCAATTTGGTTTCCTAGATATGCTCCCGAACATGTGCTCCTAGACATGCTTGGAAGCTGCAAGCGTCAGGCCTTCAATAGAAAGTACTGTAGAGACTTGAATTTCCAAAGAAGTGTTTAAGAAATAGCTAGACTAGGATCCTTAAAGCTATGGATAGCAATGTCAGAAGGTTCATTTTCCCAGCCTTCTCTTATGACTCTCAAATAGACTCTCAAATAAATCCTGGTGCACTGTCTTCAAGAACCTTGATGGTAATGGTTTTCCCAGCTACTACTCTAATCTGACTTTTTTAGGCAAATTTGAAGAGGCGATGACGTGAAATCTAGCAATGCTTTCCCTTTCAGGACATGTTAGGTCCCTTTCAATTCACTTGCAGACCTGGCTATGGCTCAGAGACTGTTCTGAGAGATGTTGTTTTAACGCTTGTTTGAAGACAGATTGAATATGAAGGGGAGTTTCTTATAAACCTTAAATGAGGCAGGTAATAAAACTGTCTGGAGGTGCTGCCCCCTGTAATCACAGAATTTTTATTCTGCAAGTGAGATCAAAGCGATGGCTAAGTCTGTGTGTGACTAGCAGTTGGTGGTGGAAAAAGTCCACAGTTGTCTGGTCTGATTATTATTTTTTTTTTTTAAAAGGTGGGTGTTCCCTTTACATGCCACATACACCTGCATGCATGCTTTTCAAGCCTTGTCCCATGTATACAGACAGACTTTACAAGCATAAACCTGACAGCAGCCACTGGTTTTTTAAAAGTGCACATGTAAAATAGTGCATGCTTAAAAGGAGGCTGAATTGAGTCTTATTTGAAAAGCAAATCCATCTTGTGCCCAGGAAAACTTAATAGGGATTGAAATATCCTGAAAGTTGCTAAATAAAATTTTAAAGCAACTTTTAAATCTTCGAATCTCAAAACCCAGTCCAATATTCCTGGTGTCTGCTAAAACAAAAAACAGTGCTGTGGCTTTTGCTGTTCAGATGAAGAAGCATTTGGCTGCAAGGTGTTTCCAGGCTGTGGAACAAGAGACTTAACAAGAGACCAAAGAGGGGAAAGCAGAATAAGTAAGGTGCATCTTTAATTCGCTGTCCTAGGTGAATAGAGTTCTAAAAGTGCTAGTTCATTGATGACGACGATGATGTGATTTTCTTGTAGCTCCCAACATTCCGGGAAAGCCAAGATGACAATGTCTTCCAGCTTATGGACAGCAATCCAATCACACCTTCCTCAGCTGTCTTCCCCTTCGTAAAAACCCCTCAATGTGATCATATTAGCCCTGGCATGCTGGGCTCTATCAACAGGTAAGAGCTACAAACTGCTGTTCATTGTGTAATGCTGCAAAGAGTTTCTCTGTTATGCCTTTCTATTTAAAAGGAATCCATTTTGCTTCCTTAGTTGTAGAGCAGGGAGCAGGTTCTGATGGGCATTATCATAGAATCCTAGACTATCAGGGTTGGAAGGGACCTTAGGAGGCCATCTAGTCCAACTCCCTGCTCAAAGCAGGACCAATCCCCAACTAAGCCATCCCACCCGGGGCTTTAAACCAGGCCTTAAAAACCTCTAAGGATGGAGATTCCACCACCTCCCTAGGTAACTGCACTGTTCAGGCTCTACCATTTTCATATTAATTGCAGTCATTGGTTGTAAAGTTTAAACACCTGTACAATGGAGTAGACTTTTAAGAAATTTAATACTTTGAAGCTGGCTTGGATGGCACCCTGGGATTCAGAATGTGTCATCTTTATTGAAATGCAGAATTAGAACATTTAATTAAGACTTAGCAAAACTGTCTCCATGCTACAGAGCTGAGGTCCAAGAAGTGTTAGAGGTGAATATCAAGAGTTTATATCTTAAATAAAAAACCAGCATTTTAAAGATTCTGTAAGGACACAACAGTAAGTTCCTGTTGTGTTTAACTGTAGATAGAAGTTGCTCAGGTACATTATGTTATGTTTCTCTTGGGGGGTTTTCCTCCTTCCTCTGAAACATCAGGAAAGGGCAGTTATTGGAGCCTGGGTATTAGTTTTGCATGCAGGCTAGGCTCCTGCATAGGAAATTCTCCAGTCCTGTGAATTTTTGGTTGAGAAGAGATGTTTAACAAAATAGTTCAAATAGCTTGAGCAATGTGAATTTGAAAATTGATGCCCTTTTTCACCCATATGATTGATTGACCTTCATATTTAGCAGCGTCTAGGGTGCTGGCAGTGGGATTTCCTCAAAAAATCTGAAGAAATTTGGTTCACAGGCGAACTTGTGTCATTTTCAATTGCTTGCAGTTGAATGTTTGGAAGGGGGAGCCATGGGTGTGGTGTTTAGGCAATTTGCAAAAAGGAAATGGAAGAACAGAATGTTGGCCCTTAAACCAGCTTTAAATGCTAAATACAGCACTTCACTTGTATCACTTCAAGTGTGTTTAGCTTTAGCTCCAAACTGGATTTTGTCATACCAAGTGGGAAATTAAAAAAGTGCATAAAAGCATCTTAAGTGTGGGAAATGGGGAAGCATAGGATAGTGGTGAAATATGGAGCGGTGTAGGGTTTGTTGGATCTTTGTTGGGGTTTTTTGGTCCACTGCCAGTGTATCTGAGCTCCTCTCACTTTGTTCATGCGTTGAGTTTAGTGTGTGTGCGGGATTTTTATTTTTAGTGTAAAAATTGGGTTTTGAGTTGCCATCAGCTGTTTGATGTTTCCTCTTTCTCCATTACATATATCTCCAAGTATGAGGTAATCATGACAACCTGTGGATAAGGCTTAGATGATAGCACAGCACCTGCCACCTCAGAGCTCTAGGAATAGGTTAGCTGAGACTGCTCTGCTGGCAAACTCCTCGAGTGGGAGATGCAGCTTTGACTGCGAAAAGTTCCATGGTCTGGAAGTTAAAGCTAAATAAATTCAGACTTCTTTTTTTAACAGTGAGGATAAATAGTGACTGGAACAACTTATTCAAGATTCTGGTGGAGTCTTCATCACTGGAAGTTTTTAAATCAAGATCTGCTTTAGTTGAAACAGGAATTTATTGCAGGAAAATTCTATAGCTTGTGTTATGCATGGAGATCAGCTGAGAGAGGTCACAGTTCTGGCCTTATGTTCTGTGAAAGAGACTGTTTTGGAGTATAATCGCATCTACACTGTCTACAGTAGGGCTTTTTGCTGGTAAAAAAATATATATATATATAAATATATATATATATATCCTGAAGAACTGCATCCCTGACCAACATTATTATACCAGCAAAAGTTTGTAGTGTAGACCTGGCCAAAGCTGGCTGAGAACCCTCAGTAGCTCCTAGAATTCCCACTGCTGTGGCTAATACAAAAGGTTTCACTTTAGGGATTGACTGAGGAAGAAGCGGCTTCTTGGGTGCTAAGCTAGTACTAATGTGAAGGGAATGGGTAAGCACTGTATTTTTAAAGGAAGAGGCTGACTGTGACGCTGGTGTCTCGCTTCAGAAAACTCCTGTACATTCTGCCTGCTATGTTACTAAGGGTTTGCCAGACAATTCCTGCCCAGAACTGCAGTTCTGGCTTTTTAAAAAGACGACTAAATATGGTATCGTCAGTTTTTCTTTAAAATGGTTCTGTTACCTTTCTGCCGAAAGGGGTAACTTCTTTATAATGGCGACAGAGTCCCGTGGCACCTTAAAGACGAACAAAAGTATTGACGCGTTAGCTTTCGTGGGCTAGTACCCACTTTGTCAAATGCCTGCATTATTTATAATGACTGTAATTGTACCAACTGGAATCTACAGGGTAGATACACCAGTAATACCGAATTGTTTGTATTTACAGGCATGACTATGATAAGTATGTGTTTAGAATGCAAAAAAACACACAGGGCAAGAAGGGTACCTGGGACAACATCAAGAAGAAATCGGTAATGTTTTTATCCTGTAATTTGAACTGAAAACTAGTAATGCTAGCATGGAGTATGTACCAGGAGTTCCTGTGCGCTGTTCCTCCTGCCGAATAGAATCAGAAAAATCTCAGAATTGCAAAGCTGTAATTGTAGATCTACTTGTTATAGAAAAAGTTCCCAATCTTCAAAACTGTATGTTGTGGAAAACAACTTCTTGCCCAGAAATGACAATTTTCTCTCATGACTAAAGGCAGAAGATTAGGAGCTAGAGCCACAAGGGACCTCAGAACCTATCTAGCACTTTAGATGCCAAAATCCAAAAGGTATCTCCTCAGAACATGTGATCAGCTGCTGCCTAGCCCTCTAGGTCAGTGGTGGGCAACCTATGGCCCATCAGGGCAATCCGTTGGCGTCCACAAAACAGTTTGTTTACATTGACCGTCCACAGGTACGGCCCTCTGCAGCTCGCAGTGGCTGTGGTTTGCTGTTCCTGACCAATGGGAGCCACGGAAAGTGGAGTGAGTTGCAGAGATGTGCTAGCTGCTGCTTCCCGCTGCTCCCATTGGCCGGGAATGGCGAACCATGGCCACTGAGAGCTGCGGGGGGCCGTGCCTGCAGACTGTCAGTGTAAACACTGTCTCGCGGCACACCAGCAGATTACCCTGATAGTCCGCAGGTTGCCCACCACTGCTGTAGGTGCTAGATTCACAAAAGGACAGGCACCTAGCTGACTAGTTAGGCACTTAAATCCCAGAATTAAGCCCCACAGGGATTCACAGATGCCACCCACCTAAACTTCTTTGGCACTTATATTTTTGCAGTAGAAGTTCCCCACATGTCTGTTTCCGCCTCTGAGTATGTGCACTGCAGCCCCGGGTCAGGCATCCAGCCACCTAAGGCTCGGAGAGATGCCCAAACTAGGAAAAGAGTGGCAGATAAACACCTGACTAGCCTCCCTGGCCATGTCCGATTAGCTCCCTTACTGAATCAGACCCCTCTAAGCAAGCTTACCAACAGGAAAGGCCTCCTTCAAAACTCTTAGCCCAGTGGTCACAGTTCTCATCTGGGATGTAGGGGGAGGAGAGTTCTGAGCTGGGATCTGCCAGCTCTCACATTTGCTCTAAGCCAGGGGTCGGAAACCTATGCCATGCATGCCAAAGATGGCATGCGAGCTGATTTTTAATGGCACGCTGCTTCCTGCTGGGGTCCTGGCTGCTGACTCCACTCCACTCAGCAGGCTGAGCGGAGACAGCAACCAGGACCCCGGCAGGCAGGAGTGTGCCATTAAAAATCCTGCACAGCCCGTCCCACTCTCCTCCGCCCCCCACACTGCCCTGTGGGATTTCCCTCCCCATGCAGAGCGCGGCGCGGCTGACAGGGCGGCCGGGCTGGACTGAGCCGCTCGCATCCGGGCCTCCAGCAGCCAGAGCCCCTCCCCTGCTTCCCCCGTCCCTGCAGCCTCTGATTGCTGGCTGGGCTGCTCCCATCGGGGCCTTCGGCAGCTCAAGAGCTCCTCCCCTTCCCACCTCCTCCTTCTCCTATGCTCCCCTCTCCCTGTGCACCCCAGAGCGCTGAGCCAGCAGCTCTCTGGGGAGACGAGAGCAGAGCTGTGTGCTCTGTGGGGGAGTGCAGCAGCGTGTCTGCGATAGCGTGTCTGGCTCCCTCAGTATCTCTTGTTTGAAGCTGTTGCACTATGGTTTAGATAATGAAAGAATCATGGAGAGAGCGAGAGAGAGCAATAGTGATGCGGTAGTCTGGTGGTAAGAGCAAAATTAACTGCTTCCTGGTACCTAGGTCATGCCAGTGCCCTGGTGGGATTCATAAAGTAGGTGTTCCCCTCATCTGTCTCAATCTGGTGGATGGTCTCTGAGGCCAGCTGTTGAATGGGGCCCTACCCCTCACACAATTGCATTAGACTAGTTAACGAGTGTCTTCATTACAGTTGATGGACAAAGTTGTGTAAATGTTTTCTCCTGTAATTTAAATCAGGCTGGAACTGCGTTTACTACTCCAACCTCTAGAAGAACCACCACATTTGCCTTTGATCAAGGTGAGCTTTGTTATCCTTGCTGCTTTTCCTCATTTCAGGCCTAATCCTTTGAGATGCTGAGTTGAAGGTGATTACTACCTTCAAGCTAGGAGTGCAGTAGTATGCTTCCTAAAATTGTTCTGGTGGAGCAAAATCAGCAGCAATTCACTTCCTGCTATCTGACTTCTATGAGTGCTTTTCTACTCCAGTCAACTTTTCCCTCCAATGCTTTCCTGATTGCAGGTGCAGTGAATGACTCTGTTATAGGGAAGCTGTTCGCAGGTGAAGCAGCAGAGCCATCTGATGAAGAGCAAGAAGATTCCTATTTTTCTACTTAACCAAGTCCATGGTTGTAAATAGTTTCACACTTACTATAACACTTTTACTGAATTAAAGGGCAAAATATTCCAAGGGGCTTCAGCCACCCCTTTCAATTTGTGCTCCCAGAATTGGTCTTCAGACACTGAAATTTGGCCTGTTGTGTTTTAAGGAGTCCAATTATGTTAGTCTTGTTTCATTCATACCCTGTTGATGAGATTAGTCATGCTTGATCTTCTGTGTAAATTGAAACTGTCTGTCCCAGTTCAGGGTGTACCTCTCACTTCACTTCCTCTTGTGGGGAAAAATTTATAAAATACCAATTAGTGTCAAGTTTTTTTCCTTTTATGGTAAAAATAATGTTTTAAAAATGATAGTGTAATAAACCTACAATAGGGTTTGTAATGAAATGGCCTTTTAATTTCCTATATTGAAAACAGCTGTATTTTTATTAAATAACTCTTCAGTGCTTTTCACATGTTTCATGACCATGTCATTGTTATAGTAAATGATTTAAAGGTGTAAATATAAAATCAGTTAACTACCAGATGCTTAATGATGCAAACCTGTACCCTTCAGATACTATATGTAGGAATTTTTTAATAAAGCCTTTTTAAATCAGGGGGAGGAAGAAGCGGGGATCTCTGGCCACGTAGGATCTGTGTGTGACATGACTTGAAGAAAAGACAAGTCCCACTCTTCAGCACCTAGGGCCTGACAGCAAGTGCATCTCTCTGCCTAGTTGCTATATCCTCAGAACTGCTTAGAATCATCTAGGGAGGCTTTCACCCCAGTGAGCCTTAATATGTCCCTAACTTCTACACGGTGAGTGTACCTGTTACTTTCCTCTCTGTCTTCCATAGAGCAGGGTGAGGTTCCCCACTTAGGGTTTCTCAGGAGAGAGGAAGGTTGGACATGCCTCCCTTCTTAGCAGCTCCCCCTATCCTCCTTAATATGCTACAGGACTTGCCCTGCCACTTCTTGTACCTACCCACTGGGGCTGTAGCCCTGCTATCACCCCCCTGGGATTGGCTATTTCCAGAGGTGGAGTTTGGGGGCATGCTCAGACTATTAATCACCCTAGCTTTGTATAAAGCTAGACTCTGTTTATGTAGCTTGCCGTGCTGGGGTGAGGATGAGTTATTGCTTGTGTGAGGATTACCTCCCCATTCTGAACTCTGGGGTTCATAGGTGGGGACCCACATGAAAAGACCCCATAAGCTTATTTTACCAGCTTAGGTTAACATTTTTCTAAGACAAGTTTTTTCTGTGTCTGGAACAGTATGCTGCCACCACCAAGCATTACCCCAGGAACTAGAGCAGGGCCACTTGGAGCCCCCTCACTTTTTAAAAATCCCACCCCCCCGCCGCCTATACCTCCCTCCCTGGGAAAGGCTTAAGAAAAGCCCCTCACCAATTTTGCTAGGTGAGCCTGACTCAAAAAGCCTGAATTTACACAATTAAAACAGAGCAGTTAAATTTTTGAGAGATTTTAATTAAAGGAAAAGGAAACAAAAAATTTTATAGGAACTAGTGGAAAAAAACACTTTGCAGTTATGAAAAGAATTAAAGGAAAACCCACACCACAGAGGAATTCCTCCTCCCCTCTGCTGAGTTTTAAAGTTACAGAGAAAACCCAGGGGTATTTCCCCAAAACCTGAGAAATTTACAAGTGAGAAACAAAATATAAAACTTAAACTGCTGAGCCTGGCTAAGTTACCTACTGCTGCTGTTTAGAAAGGTTATAAATAGATGGAGAGAAGAAAACTGATTCCCCTGAAATCCCAGAGCAAATGAATAAAACAGACAAAGCACTTTCCCTCCCCCCAGCTTTGAAAGCATTTTTTGGGTTCTATTGGTTTCTTCGGTTAGGTGCCAACCAGGGTTTTTTTTAAGCTTTTTAACCCCTTACAGGTAAGCAGGAACTTCAGGCTACTTGATGCATATGACAGGTTGTAAAACACTTTGACAGTTAAGTGAAGTGTTTCCCTGGGATTACATGGCTTTGGGCGAGGGACTACTCCCATGCTCCTTTGGGGAGGGTTATTGGGTGAGGAAATAGCCTCAAATCCTTTACAGCAGGATTTTGGCCTGTTTACACCCAAGGAGGCAGCATCAGCCATTTCTATTCTGCCTCCTAAGGTATAGGCAGACTCCCTGGTATAGAACAAGGAGTAAAGCCCTGCACCTTCATAGAGCTGCTGATTGATATCTCAGCCTGCAAGTCTGTCCTACATATGTCAGTGAAGGGCAAACTAAAGGCAATTCAACTTGTTTTAATCTAGAGATCTTACCTAGACCACTGGCATTTTTGCCTACAACAGCAGACCTTTTTAGCCTTGGTCTACACTTTGGGAGGGGTGCAGGGGAGGGAAGGAGAGAGAGAATCAACTGAACATAGCTGACATTGCCTATGTGAATAGCATAGCTGAAGTTGACATAGTCAGGTTGACTTACCTCAGCATCTTCATGGCACTGAGTAGCTCCCCCATTGACTCTGTCTGTGCCTCTTGTGATTGCTTGGGGATCAATTTATCACATCTAGATGAGCGGTGATAAATCGATCCCCAAAAGATCAATCTCTATGCACCAATCCCGCACTAGTGTAGACCTGGCCTTAGAAAGCTGTTAGGTAGGATGGAACTTAAATATTTTTTTCCAGGTGTGATTTCACTTTAGATAACTGATGGAGCAAGTTAACTAGGAATTCACAGAGTATGAAGGGAAACGGTAGAGTTAAAACAAACATCTTACAATTTGTGTGAAGTTCTTGAGTAAAGTAGAGTTTTGAGCCAAGCTAACTTACTTCCTGAACTATTGCCTGATTAACTAGCCAACATGCTCATGAAGATGGTGAGGCCTGGGGGTGGAAGATACCAACAGAACAGAAATGTCAGGCAGCTCCTGGGGCAGGGAGAGATTTTAGTTAATGGGGAAATAAATTGAGGTGGGAGTTGTGGCTACTGCAGGAAACAGCTTGCTGTAAGGAAGCTAGTCCATTGCTTTGGTAGTTAGAGACTTTCTTAGGCCTGAGTATTGCAGAATTACTTCTCATGTCTTGCTTACAACACTCCTGCTAATACATCCCAGAATGTTGTTTGCAACAGTGTTAGACTATTCACTCATTTAGCTTGTGATCCACTATGCCCCCCAGCTCCTTTCCATAGTACTCCTTGGTAGGCCGTTATTTCCCATGTGTGCAACTGATTGACCAGTACTCCACATAGGAAGGAACATTTCTCCTGACTGAATTTCCTCCTATTTATTTCAGACCATTTCTCCAGATCATTTTGAATTTTTATCCTATCCTCCAAAGCAGTTGGAACCCCTCCCAACATGGTATCATCTAAGTGTATGCTCTAGGCCAGGCGTGGGCAAACTTTTTGGCCTGATGGCCACATGGGGGCTCAAAATTGTGTGGAGGGTAGGGTAAGGAAGGCCCTGCCCCCATCTGACCCCCACCCACTTCCCAGCCCCTGACTGCTCCCTCAGAAATCTGACCATCCAACCCCTCCCCCCCACTCACTCCTTGTCCCTTGATCACCCCTGCTGGAGACTGCCCCCACTCTAACTGCCCTCCCCAGGAACCTACCCCCATCTAGCCCCCCCCTGCTCTTTCTTCCCTGACTGACTCCCCAGGACATCAACCCCTATCTAAGCCCCCCTGCTCTTTGTTCCCTAACTGCCCCCTCAGACCACTGACCCTAACCACCACCTAAGCCCCTGCCTCACCCTCCCGACCCCCGTACCTTGCTCAGTCCAGCGCTCCAGCCAGAGCAGGGCCAGGCAGCTTGTTAGGCTCCACCCAGCGTCCCTGCCCGGGGGCACAGGCCCCACGGTTCATGGTGTTCTGCCCGGCACTGCAGGTTGGTGGCTTGCAGCACTCCGCCCAGTGCCCTGGCTCCACAGCTTCCCACGCTCAGGGCGGCCCTGCACCACTGGGCCCCACTGCACCCCACAATCAGCCCAGTGCCCCAGCCGGGAGCACGGGGCCACTGGCACTGCACCTTTGGCCCCAGCTCCCAGGCTGGATAAAAATGGCCGGCAGGCCACATATGGCCTGTGGGCTGTAGTTTGCCCATCCCTGCTCTAGGCCATTATCTAAATGACTGAAGAAGATATTGAATAGAAGCAGACCCAGAACTGATGCTGGAGGGACCCCACTCAATATACGTCCTTCCAACTTGACTGTGAACCCCTCCTAAGTGTGCTCCTGGCTTCAGAGCTGGGTGGCTGGAGAGGGCTCAGCTCTGCAGCCAGCAGCATAAAAGTAAGGGCAGCAATTAGGGCTGTTGAATAATTGCAGTTAAGTCAAGCAATTAACAAAAAATAATGTTGAATCATAGTTAAACAACAGAATACCACTAAAAATTTATTAAATATTTTTGTTTCTGTATTTTCAAATATCTTGATTTCAATTACAACACAGAATACAAAGTGCACAGTGCTCACTTTCTATTATTTTTCTTACAAGTATTTGCACTAAAATAGGATTTTTCAATTTACCTCATCAAGTACTGTAGTGCAATCTCTTTATTGTGAAAGTGTAATAAAAATAATGACATGAGCACTGTACACTTTGTATTCTGTGTTGTAATTGAAATCAAGATATTTGAAAAAAGAAAACATCCACAAATATTTAAATAAATGGTATTCAGTAATGGTTTAACAGCACACTTACTCGATTAATTTTTTTTAATCACTTGACAGCCTTGCTAGCAATACCTTACCATGTCGGTATCAAGCAGAGTGCCCCAAGGGTCCGTCCTGGGACCAGTTTTATTCAATATCTTTATCAATGATCTGGAGGATGGCATGGACTGCACACTCAGCAAGTTCGCAGATCATACTAAACTGGGAGGAGTGGTAGATACCCTGGAGGGTAGGGACAGGATACACAGGGACCTAGACAAATTAGAGGATTGGGCCAAAAGAAATTTGATGAGGTTCAACAAGGACAAGTGCAGAGTCCTGCACTTAGGACTGAAGAATCCCATGTACTGCTACAGACTAGGGACTGAATGGCCAGGCAGCAGTTCTGCAGAAAAGGACCTAGGGGTTACAATGGATGAGAAGCTGGACATGAGTCAACAGTGTGCCCTTGATGCCAAGAAGGCTAATGGCATTTTGGGCTGTATAAGTAGGGGCATTGCCAGCAGATCGAGGGGCGTGATTGTTCCCCTCTATTCAACATTGGTAAGGCTACATCTGGAGTACTGTGTCCAGTTTTGGGGCCCACACTACAAGGATGTGGAAAAATCAGAAAGAGTCCAGAGAAGGGCAACAAAAATGATTAGGGGACTGGAGCACATGACTTATGAGGAGAGGCTGAGGGAACTGGGATTGTTTAGTCTACAGAAGAGAAGACTGAGAGGGGATTTGATAGCTGCTTTCAGCTACCTGAAAGGGGGTTCCAAAGAGGATGGATCTAGACTGTTCTCAGTGGTACCAGATGACAGAACAAGGAGTAATGGTCTCAAGTTGCAGTGGGCAAGGTTCAGGTTGGATTTTAGGAAAAACTATTTCCCTAGGAGTGTGGTGAAGCACTGGAATGGGTTCCCTAGGGAGGTGGTGGAATCTCCTTCCTTAGAGGTTGTTAAGGTCAGGCTTGACAAAGCCCTGGCTGGGAGGATTTAGTTGGGGTTGTTCCTGCTTTGAGCAGGGGGTTGGACTAGATACCTCCTGAGGTCCCTTCCACCCCGGAGATTCTAGGTGCTATTCTTACTTCTGTGCTGCTGCTGGCTGTGGCACTGCCTTCAGAGCTGAGCTCCCATACAGCAGCTGCTGCTCGTTGCCCAGATCTGAAGGGAGCACTGCTGCCAGCACCAGTGCAGAAGTAAGGATGGCAATACCTCCTCCTCTTCCAATCATCTTCTTCCTCCCCTCCCTGTGAACCTGGGGTCAGGACCCCTGGTTACAACACTATGAAATTTCAGATTTAAATATCAAATCGTGACATTTATAAATTTTAAAATACTATGATTGTGAAATTGGAGTATGAATTCAGTAGGGCCCTAACAATAAACTGTGCCATTTAAAAGAACCTAGCCTGAGACTTTGCTGCAACGGGGTAGAGCCATTTTATAAAATTTAAACAATAATCAGTAACTAAACATCAGATCTCTGACAGGAGAACTAGATGCAACCCCGAATGCTTATGGAGACCTCCACTATCAAACACACTTCACTGTAAGGTGATCTGCAGCCCAGCAGGGCCTGGGATGAACAAATCGGTTCTAGAAAGCCCAATAAGGCCTTCAATACCATCTGTTAGAAATAATCATGTATCAGCAAGGGTTTCTACTTTTGTTGTTTACCTTAAAATCCGTACACTTGTCTTTCTGAAATCAAACTATGGTTGCTGTGGAAAAGAAACAGGAAGGCTTTACTGAGATATAATTAGCAGAATCTTTCTTAAAAATCTTTATCTTCACCCATCTTCCTAATATTAAGCAAAGGAAGACATCTAATAGATTTCTCCCCCGATTTCCACAAGGTGGCAGCAGCGTCCTGAGCCTGGTTCCCAGGTGTTAGGGCTGGTGTCCAGAAATTACAGCTATTGTCATGTTTTTTTCGAGAATGATTCTTCATTTCCAAAACTGCAAGTCTGAGTGGGTGGGGCATGTAGGGTCATATTCCCTCCCCCATTCCTCCCCTGCAGATTTTTGCCCAGAGACATCTGACTCATTCCCTTCCTCACACAAGCCTGGTCTTGGCACCACCACCATGGAGCTTCCCCTGGGTGGGTCGGGCCCTTGGCAGCAGGATGCTGAGCTCTCTCACTGTGCTGTTAGCAGGGTCTACAGCACCTCAACCCTCTCCCCCACAAACAACTGGTCGGGCTGTACCCCTGTGCCCAGCATCTGTCACCCCCCTACCCCCAGCTCGCTTTAGGACAGAGGCCTCTGTCCCCCATCGCTCCCATAGAGCTGCCTCTAGCATTTTTTAGTATTAACATAATACGTATCCAAAATGACTGTTTTCACTGCCAGAAAATGCTGGCCCTACTGGTGTGTATCATTGTACCGAATGGTTCCTAGGTACATATTTCCAAAGAACAAAACAACAAATGGATCAGCACTGGGCTATTGAAACTTTTTACATCATGTTTCTGCATTTGAATAATGGTTCAAGAGCGGAAAGCCTCTGGGTACAATGAGCTACCCCAGGTGTCACTTCTGAAGTGAGAACTAGATGTGGAAGGATCAGTTTGGTGTCGAGGTTACTGTCTGTCCATACCCCAGTCTACATGTGCAATACCACTGTCCAGCTGGGGTGCCAGACCATTCTGTGTGAACAAGTGTAGCTAGAATTCATGAACAGCATGTTAATCCTACATGCTTTGGGCAAGAGGAGCCATGTTTACTACCACTCAGCTGACAACCTTGCTTCCTTTAGGCATGTTATTTTTGCCCCCATTATTAAGCAGTTCTGCTGTTACAATGCTGTAACCCTCATGTAATAATTAGCTATATATATTATTAGCAAGAGGCAGGGAGAATTCAGATGGCTCCAGAAATCATTTTGGCATCTTTACCAAACGATCAGCTTACCCACATGATGGACATCTGCCAGGGGAAGTTTGAATGACATAATTCCTGCCCATATTTGGCACACATGCCTACAGTAAAACTTTTCAAGTAACATATAACTATTACAAAAAAGATAAAGCAGTACCGTCTCATTACTGTAGTGGAGTCACTGAGATGTAATGTCATGCCCCTTGCCAAACACATGACGTTTTACTGACCAAATTAAAGCAGCCAGGTTCTGTAGCTCGTACATTCCTGTGTATGGATCAGCCACTAGAGGAGGACAGAGCCACATAGGTTACCATGCAAGACAGATCTGTTCTTCCAAAAATTGTTGTAAGAGAGAGGGATGGGCAGAGTGGCCCCGGTCCAGCAAATGCCAACATCGTAGATACTGACTGTCTCATGTCACAGCAGCGCAACTCAACATCCTCTCTCCCACCTATAAAGAAATATACTTTTTGTGCAAGGATTTATTTACATATTTTACAGTGAATCATGTCACAATAATAAAGTGCATTGTTTAAAAATAAATTGCCGCAAGTTCCAGCATCCAGACTTGTCTCTCTCTCAGCCTGTTGCTGTTACGTGTGACTCTTCCCTTTGGGGTGAAGTTTTTCAGGCAGCATTTGCAAGTCAAAGCCAGAATGGATATAGCGGTAGATCTCCTCAGCCTTCTGCTGACTCACTTGGGCACAGGTGGCTATGTCCTTCGGGGAGCTGTAAAAGGCATTACACAAAAGAGGATATTTCAGATGCTGCTCTTTGGGTTCCAGCACACACTAGGGGAAATGCCAAGGGGGACAAACGAAACGGGCTTGATCAATCTGCTACAGGTAAAGTAAGGGACCAGAGATGCCAGGGAACTTTTCATAGTATTCTCTCACTGGGACGTGAGGGAACTCCCCTGATCAGATGAGGCCAGCACAAAGCAGGGAACAACTTGGGACACGATGAGGTGAGAGCAAAGGTGGGACTGAGGAAAGGGGTTTGTGTGTCATTCCAGAGCGAGGAAGGGAAGAGTAGCAGGGACCTAGAGAGAAGTGCTGGGGGGGAGACACCTAGAAGCAGCAAAGGAAGGAAAGCACCGGGTTTCTCAACATATTTTTTCGTCGTCTCAAAGTGCGGCTGACACACATTGGTGGCTGCTCTGACATTTTTTTCCTAAAATACTTAATTAACGTTAGGAAAGACAAATAAATATGCACGGATACATGCCCAAAGCCAGGGAACTGAGGGAGGTGAAAAGATCACCTCGGCCAAATTCACTTTCCCCTGTATAATGAAGCCTGAGGCATTTGCAATGCAACCTACCTAGCCATCACCTGTTAGCCATCTTCTTCACAGAATCAAAGCCATGGCACATGTTCAGTGCAGCTATGTAGCTGATGTTGGGAATACTCAGATAGAACTGGAGAGCTTCTTGTTTGGCCCGTTTCACTTCTGTTGGCACATGAATAGCAATATTCTTTCTCTGTTCTACCAGAGCCAGATCTTTCAGCAAGTGGGCAGATTCCTCTTGGCAAGAGCTGAAAAGGATTCGGATTCCAGCCCGGATTAGGGCGGACAGCATGGCATCATAGTACTTGGTCCTTTGGAGTAATCTTGAAGTCTCTCCTGCATATTTAGAAGAGTTCAGAATCAGAGTTTTCACAGAGACTGAATTCTTTTAAAATCTGGGATTGTTAAGAAGGAATATACATCAATAATCATGATCAGAACTTTGTAGGTTACTTTACAAACAATAAGACTGTTTCAGAGAACTCACTAAATAAGATGAGATGAGGGGAAATGATTGGGGAGAAGGCTGGTTTTTTGGAAGAGGGAAAGAGAAAATGTGGCAGAAAGGAAGTAGGAAGCCGTACCAAATACCAGGGCTAGATAATGAATGCTAGGTTGAAAATGCAAAATAGATGAAGAGCAGTTAACATGAGGGACTGGGAGGAGCACAGAAGCAAGCAGTGGAGGAGAAGGAAGAGCCTACAATGAGGAGAGATTATATAGGGCCAATAGGGTAGGGACTAGGGACTTTAACATGAAGTGGTAAGAGATGAGTAGCCAACGAAGAAACTTGAGCAGATACGTAACATGGATAGAGTAATGGGGAAGGAAAAGAAGGAGAACAGCTGCACTTTGGAATCAGTGGAATGAAGGAAGGTGGACAGGATGTTACAGAAATGAACAATGTGTGAAACAGCATCAGCAGTGGGATAGTGAGGCACCTTTACATAAGTCAAGCCACTTATTTTTGTGACTATATAGAATTTAAGCACTTCACCCTCAGCATCCCTGTTCAAAGCTTGCATCAATCCCATAGTTCTCTGCCAGTTTGTTCCATGGGGCAGAGATCAGGAGCGGTGAGGGTTACAGATTTAAGCATTTATACTTAACACAAAACAAAGCTACAGTTACAAATATGTTGGGTTTCAATAATTTAACACCTACAATTGCTGTATAGAGTCTCCTACTTCTCTCTCTGATTTCAAAGCGAGGCCATCGTCTACATAATCTGATAGATACAAAATGTCTATTACAGCAACATGGCAATTTTTATGGAACAAGTTGTCTTTTAAATGATAATTACTCTTTAGTTTAAAAATATACAGGAACATTGGAGTTCACTTTTATAGCACTAGTTCAAAAATATTTTTTGAAGTAAACAAACAACAAGGTAAATCTTGCTGGGCAAAGCTGGCTTTTGGCTGTTTGAGGGACTAGCATTGCTATGAATAAATAAAATAGGGATCTCTATGTTTGATTTTGCAAATAACTTTACATTCATTTATAAAACCTTTCAATATACAGCAAATTATATTCCTCAGCTTGTAGCAATGGGTTCCTAGCTTTATTTCCATAAGACCTTACACAGGTTCTAAAACAAATGTTCTTAAAATGTCACTGTTTCCAGTAGTATATAAAGCCAGTGCAGTAATTATTCATTTTGTCAGTCACAGCAGCAGTGTGAATACTAGCTAACCTGCTTTAATCCTGTCTTTTTCCACAATCACACATATCCTCTCGAACATGCTCTGCAAATGCTGAATCCGTTGTGTAATTTTGTTCCTGTTCATATTGTTCAGCAGCTCTGACTGAGTTCTCCTTTCCACTGCCATTCGATTGCTCACAATGTAATCACAGCCACCGAGAGAGCAAACCTGCACCTTTACTCCATGAACCGCTTTTAGGGAGGAAATTATTTCTGATCCAGAGGAGATCTCACGACTGTCGACCAGAATACAAAGGGAGGCTTTTCTCTCCAGACCAGTTGAAATAGCTGTTGCAGCAGCAGAATTTCCCTTAGCAGAGCACCATGTATCTGAAGTGTTTGCACAGAGGTTTTTTGAAGAACCTCCCACCTGCAAACATAAAAAGCACATACACCATGTCTGTAATAGCAATACGGAGCAAAAGGATGATACTCCCTAAGAAAGTGGATTTAAATATAAAGACTTAGATGCATCAAGTTTTGTTCCACGCTCCTCCTGGCATTCTCTCAGAAATCATTCAGTTGCATCTTTTAACGAGAAATTCACTTTTACATGTTTGTAACTTTTCTGTACTGCAGAGACTTAAGCTTTAAGGTCAGCATTTCAAATCTGTCTGCCTAAAGCTAGGCTCCTCAGTCTGCAGTTAGGTACCAGATGAGTGGCCTGAACTTTAAAAGTAATTGGCACTTATCAAGACTAGTGAAGGTATCGGTGCTGCAGGCGCTCTGCGCCTGCGACAATCAGGCCGCTTTTATTTGGGTGCCTACGTAAGGATTGAGGAGCCAAATTTTAGACCATCAAGGGTTTGATTTTGGACCAAGTATACAAACCTAACTACAGAAATTGTAATAGAACCCTGATTATTTGACCCCAAACTATCTGAAGCTCCCCATTATCGGAAATGTGGTCATGTCCCTCAAGACTGTTAACTGATAATTCTGTCAGTTCCCAACATCTTGACATTGACCATCAAATGCAAACTCACAAAGCTCCATTTAGTGATGGCCACTTCCCTAGGACTACATTGCACTGTCCCTTCAACTTTCTCGCGAATGGTGCCAGATTCACAGCCATTATCATCACCTGTATTTACAGTAGCACAAGTAGCTAATCGCTCGGGGTCGGGGCCCCAGTTTGCAAGGATCTCTATAAATACATGTGAAGTGAAATGGTGGTCTCATGTCTTTGAAATAATACGTACCTTGAGTTCTGCCTGAAAATTCCCATCCCCTCTCAGCGAATCACCACTGGCAATAGCCCACGAAGGTAGCCTGCCTCTGCCCTTACTTTCTGGCTGAAAGTCCAGCACTTCAGACACTGAAGCCTTCAGGTTAATTAGTGTCTGATCCTTGTTCTCCAGGGGCTGATGAATAGAGTTGTTTCTAGCAGGAGTTTTATGCTGTCCAGAGGAGTCTGAAAGCAGTGACCGGGGTAAGTGAGCATGGCTGTAGTCTGTCTTCGGAGAAGCTGTTTTTACTGGCCTCTGATTACTGGCATTTGTTTCATCCCCACTAGAATCATCAAGAACAATAATTCGGGACTTTTTCTTTGTCAATGGAACTGCACAATTTTGTTCCGTCTTCGCCTGGTTTAGTTTTACTCTGCGGCGAGTGAAGTATTGTTTTCTTCCACTAGCAGAGCGCTCATCCACTACAAGGTCAAAATTGGCACAGACTTCCTCTTCTTCACTAGAGCCACTTCTCCTGAGACTTTCCTCCTCCTCCTCTTCAACACAGAAACTATCTGCTAAGTAAGTCTCATCTTGCTCAGGAATCTGGAAGGAATTAGAATATGGTCACTTTGGCTTTCCACTATATGTAAGCGTGTGCATATTTATCCCTGTTTTATACAAACTGTTGAACGCAAAACAGGTACCTAATATTTGAGCTACTTCCAGTGCCCAATCCTATAGCTCCCACATGTGTGAGATTCCGACTGGGAAATGTGCCAGTACTGCAGGCTCAGGCCCATCATCTGTCGCTAGAAAATATTTAGACTATGAATGTAACATAATAGGAGAAATTAAATGAGATTTACTGGCTAATAGTTCTAAGACTGCATTTTAAAGAGGCAGTCCTAATTTCAGATTTCAATACATGTTATAGCTAAATATTTCAGATTACAAAAAAATAAATATTTGTAATTTCATTCATTCTAGAACCTCAAACTTGTACCCAAGAATTCTACAATTTTTTACATGGAACAATGCTGATGTCACACAACCGATATTCCACAATGTATACAATGCAAATTCCACAACACGTGCAAAATTGCTACCACTAGGACCGTACAACAGATTTTACAATAATGAGAGAGGCATTTTGCTAGAGGTGTTTTCAAAACAAGCGATCTACTCTGCACAACACTTCGCAATGCACAAAGATTTGGGAAATGCAAAATTAAATTCCAGAATGCGGGCAAGTTCGGAACATAAGCTTCACAGTTTACATATACTCCACAACATTTGCAGATTCAGAGATAAGTAGCTTCTGCACAGATTGTGCAGTCTATGTATGTGTTGTGTATGCTCTGTGGCATTTATCTCCATGCAATTACAGGAGACAAGTTTAATTACCATGCTAGTTTGATTTTTCATTTGTAAATAGCAAACAAAAGTTAAGATTTCCACCTATAAAAACAGCTTTGTCATCTTTTATAGATGCTCAGTTACTGAAGTGATGAGGGCAACGTAAGATACTATATCGACTATAAAGAGGCCACCAGCAATAATTAATGCAATTGTCCATTTCGCATTGTTCAATAAATGAATGAAGACAAATATTGAAAAGCAAACCATTTAACTTCAAATTAGGTAATGACCTCTCTCTAATGGAAAAGAGAATAGTATAAACTTACAGATGCATGCACCTCTATCCGTGTGTGGATTCTGGTCTCTTCTATAATGAATAATAAAATTAAATGGGGTTTCTGCTAGAACTCACTACAGTAGACTCTTGATTATCCAGGATTAGGTTAACCGGGATGTGGATTAACCAGGATGTCAAAAAAACTATGTGCAAGTCACAGGACCGGCTCTGGCTTTGTTGCCGCCCCAAGCGCAAAAGAAAAAAACCCACCAGGGTGCAGGGTAGCCAGTGAACTAACATGCCCTTTCCCCGGCGCAGGGTGGCTGGTGAACCAACCCCCCACCTTCCCATATTTCCTATGGATGGTGATTATCCAGGATTTTATTAACCAGGATTAATTTTTTCCCTATCATCCTGGATAATCGAGAGTCTACTGTATTTAGGAATAATGGGTTGCAAACAAATCTTAATGAAAGATTGAATAGAAACACAGCCTTAAATATGTTACATTTCATGAGGAAAGCAGAGTCATTTCACTTCATACCTGTGAGAAAACTGCCATACTGCTGAATCCTTTTTGCACCATTTTATACCTGTTGCCGAGAGCTGGGCTACGCACGGATTTTAAATAAACTCCTTCCATCTCAGAATCTAAATAAAAAATTATGAAAACATTTTTATTAAGGGTTTAATTACACAATGGTTTTCCACCAACAAAATAAACATTTCCATAAAGGTATTGCCCAAAGTAATATTCCATACCAAAACAAGCTCTTCAAATTTTTCCTGACTCGATAAAGACATGAGGTTCTCCCACAAAATCCCCGCATGCTCTTGGCAAAATTGGGGACTGGACCTACCTAGTCTTCTATCAACAGTGAATTAGGAGTCACTCAATGAAATGAATATGCAGCAGGTTTAACACAAACGAAAGGAAGTACCTCCTCACAAAAAACACAGTCAACCTGTGCAACTTGTTGCCAGGGGATGTTGTGAAGGCCAAAACTATAAAAAAAGGTCCAAAAGAGAACTAGATACATTCCTGGAGGACAGGTCCATCAATGGCTATTAGCCAGACTGGTCAGGGATACGGCCCTATGCCCTGGTGTCCCTAGCCTGTGTTTGCTGGGAGCTGGGAGTGGACGCCTGAGAATGGATCACTTAATGATCGCCTGTTCTGTTCATTCCCCCTGAAGAACCTGGCATTTGCCATTGTGGGAAGACAGACTACTGGGCTGGATGGACCATTGGTCTGATCCCGTACGGCACGTTCCTTTGTGCCATAAGATTTCGCCTAAATAGGCAGACCTCATAAAGCTCATTATAGATCCCAACAGAGAGAAGGCTGGCATCATGCATCTGTAACATCCAAACCATCCACTTCTCCCCTCCACAAGTTCCCCTGAAAATTGATCTAACCATCACCTCTTCATGGCTTACTCTGAAAACAGGGATGGCATTATCGAAATCCAATAGAAACAGGGAATAACTGAAACCTGAGCTGCAGAAGAATCTATCAAACCAAAGTGAAGATTAATCCATTTTCCTACATCCCTCCCTGAAAGACAAAATTAGCCTTCCAGACTCAGAGTACCTAATTATTTAATCTGAACATGACACCTTCATTAGCATCAATTTCTTCCCATCTCCCTACATGAAATGTTTGTTTCCAAAGCTGGTGATTTCCAACATTTTGCAGGCTGATATTCCACAATCTCATACTTACATCCTCCCTCATCCCCTTATACAGGGCTGTATAGAACAGGGGAGCAGAAAGCGGAAAATGTAACAGACACAAGTCTGGCAGTGTATAAAATGCATCCTTGTTGCTAAAAGAATCATTCAGAATAGAAAGCGGAACAGATTTTACAGGCCATTTGCCAGACCTGTTCCTTGGGGGAACAAACCTCAGACAGCAATCTACTGGAGTAACCACTCACTTCACTTGAGATTACTAATTCCTTGGTCCTGCCTCATTCCCCACACAGCCAACCATTTACACAAAAGTACTAAACAATTAATCATCCCAGGAGAAAAACTCTACTTCCTCAGCTTCATCAGTAAGCTCATACTATTTTATCTTAAAAAGCACCTGGTCATAATCCTCACTAAATATAAAAACATTGTCCTAGGAGACCTGAAAGATCTAGACAGCCCCCAACTGGAATGGAAAACTGAGGGTTCTCTACATTCATAATGGGGGGAAGAGAGAATCACTTAAGGACAGACAACCTGGTTATAATCAGTCAATCCTTGAAGAGCTTCTTCAACATTGCACTACACTGTCACACCTCAGAAGCCTCCAGTGAGGAATAAATAGACCTGAACACCAAGAGGCACAGTCACCATAGCAGGATTACATGCAGTGGCTATTGCTTTATTTAAAACTATTATCCAACTGGAGTGAGCACTCCAAACGACTCCATCACCAACAGAAGCTAATGATCCAGCTCCAGCCCCAGGACAGGTGTCAGTGCCTGGGATCAGATGCAGTATGTGATTCCAAGCCTTCCAGAGCCCACATGCCCTGCAGCGTAAGGAAGGAAGGTTGGGGGAGGAGGAGTGAGGGAGAGAAAAGAAGCAGCTGCACCCACATGATGAAAGCAAATGGAGGAGAGAAAGGAAGGAAGAGGGGGCATGTGGAACATTGCCTCAGCTACAATTCCTCACCCACCCCCACTGCTCATTTCCACTAGAAAATCTTCCCCTTTTCCCCTCCAACATACCCTCCTTCCCATCCTTCTCAGATCTCACAAACAACAATTGGACATTGTGTATCTCCCCCTTTTTACACGTTACTTTCCCCGCATAGAAATATTTGGCCTACAATGCAATATGTGCCTTGATAAAATGGGTCTAATGGTTGCCTGTGAGATCAGATCTTCAAGAGAAAAGCCAGCTAAAAATCTCAAATACTGTTTTAATAGACAGGAAAGTGATTTTCTTCATTTACCATTTAAAACCTCTGTGAACTGTGATTCATCATTGAGGAACTGATTGAGTGAGGAGTTTAGTTCGTTCTCTGAATCACTCTCATCAGATGAAATATCCTCTTCCTCTTGTAGGGAAAGCTCAGCTTCGTCATCTAAAAATTGTCTGGCTGCACTCTACGAACATGCAAACAAGTGAGTAATTTACAGTAACATACTTCAGAGGAACTCAGACTGCAGATAAGTAAAATCAATGAATTCAGGAGACCCAGGACTCTCTGATGATCACAGATTTTATATGTCAGACTTGAAATCAAAGGAAGAGAAAGCCACGAAAAGGAGCACAGTCAAAGTGCTGCACCTGAGGTTAGGAAGGGTAGCCAAAGACAAAACAGGGGCTGACAAATGCTGAAAGCAGAGAGCATATAGTCCCTTGCTGAGTAGCTAGAATAACCAGGAGGTGATAGGCAAAGTTCTGCAAAACATCACATGTAGGTTACTCAGGACACTGGGATATTTTAAAGTGTGAAATTGCATTGTCAGCATATTTTAGCATTTTCCTATTGAATTTACTCACAAAAAAGTTATATTTTAATAATACTGTTGGTCTGTATCAAACCTATTAGCACCAGAAAAATGTAGATATGGATTCTACAGCACCTTTTATTTTACCTCTTCCATGCTTAGATAGGGCCAAATTATTCATTTAATCGTTTCAGCACTTGGCAATGTGACCTACTATTCCACAATTATTACAGATTTGTTGCATGGAAGGGTAAATATTTCACACACCAATTGCAGTAAAGGAGATATGTGCTGTGAAATGAAATAAGGTTCCCACAACATTAGACTACAGACTATACAGATGAGGACAAGGAGAAACCACAAAGAAATTTAGCACTGAGGCCCCCTATTGAGGATGGGGGCTGGAAACAGTGAGAGCTTAACAAACAAAATGATGGTCCAGTGTTCTGAGAACCCACCTTACTGTACAATTTACTAAAAAATGTGCAAGAAATATATATCCAACTCAGCATCACTATCCCATCGCTGGAAAATGAGCACTTGTCCAAATGTTACATGTTGCCTTGTGAGATGTAGGACATGCATACCCATACAGTGCTGCAACTGCACCGATGCAGCTGCACCACTGCAGCGTGTCTGGAGAAGATGCTCTATGCTCATGGGTAGGAGAGCTCTCCTGTCAACATAATAAAAACCACCTCCGCGAGCGGCGGTAGCTCTGTCGGCAGGAGAAGCTCTCCTGCCAATATAGCGCTTTCCACGCCAGCACTTATGTTGGTGTAACTTCTGTCGCTCACGGGGGCCGGTTTATTCACACCTCTGAACGAGATACATTATGCCGACGTAAGCTGTAGTGTAGATCCCACAGCCATAACATATCGCATATGCGTACACGGCAGAGTTAAAGATTCTGTGGCACTCAGTTCTAAGGCTATGTGTACACTCAGAGTTTTTACGTTGTTAGTTTCAACGGTGATAGTGAACTGGTGAAAGAAAAGCACTGGTTTGTGTTCCCACTTACTTCCACAGGCATCAGAGTGTGTTTACATTTGCAGCACTTCTATCACCGATGAGAGCAGCTATCCCACAGTGCAGCTCTCATCATTTTGACGAGAGGTCTTATGGGAAGACGGTTGGGGTGTGATAGCAGGGGATCCTGGCTCCCTGCACAGTCTCATCTCCCCAAACACTGATCAGCTCCAGTAGCTCAGCATTGCTCCAAGCAGGGGATCTCGTGGAGCAGACATTGTTGCCTGGCCAGATGATACATGAGCATTGGCAAGTGTAGATGCTCCCACGGTTTTGGTGGAAAAAAGGGACTTTTTCCCTGCTTTAAATGGCAAGTGTAGACATGCCATAAAAGTCACATGGCTTCTGGGTGTGAGAACTATCCCTACTGTCATTTTCAAATAACCTTCCCAAATTAGACTATTAAAACAGCCAAGTTAGAAAACAGGGACATTAACATTCATCATTTAAGCTGTTAGTTACTTTTAATTCGCTCAGCTTGAACACACTGCCTGGTTTCTCGTATATTAACATGATTTTGTTATTTGTGTTCAGAATCACATAAGGGAATATATAAATCTAAACAAGAAAAAAATGTTGCTTAAGAAAAGTCACAAAAGCATTTATGTTCACTAGGTTTTCCAATTTACACACATATATAGAAGTATTGTGATAATTGAGAGAGGAGACAGCCAGTTGGCTATGGAATCCCTCTTGGTGGTTGTTCTCTACTTGCTTTACCTGTAAAGGGTTAACAAGCCCACAGTTAAAAGGAAAGGAGTGGGCACCTGACCAAAAGAGCCAATGGGAGGACGAGAACTTTTTAAAATTGGGAAAAAAACTTCCCTTTGTGTGTTGGGGTTCTCTGGAGAAGGGGGGGAACAGAGCAGCAGTTACCTGGCTTAAAGCTTCTCACACCATATGAAAAATCATCAGATCATACCTAGAGATTGCTTATCTGAAATACCAGATATGTAAGTAAATCAGGGAATGTCTAGGAAGACATGATTAGGGTTATTTGTTTTGTTTCTTATTGGCTTGTTGATTCCTCTGTGCCAACCCTGACTGCTTTTTGTTTTGCTTGAAACCTTTAAGCTGGACCTCAAGAAGGTTATTCTTGATGTTTAATTTTTGTAAGTGGGATTTTTAAATCTAGTAAAAGCCTAAATTCCAGATATATTTTCTTTCTTTTTGTTCTTAATAAAATGTACCCTTTTTTAAGAACGGGATTTGGATTTTTGTGTTTAAGAGGTTTGTGCATATGTTGTTTAATTAGCTGGTGGTAACAGCTCGTTTCCTGTTTTTCTTTCTCAGCTTTTCCCTTGGGAGCAGGAGAGTGAAAGGGCTTGAGGGTACCCCACAGGAAGGAATTCCCAAGTGCACCTTTCTGGTTTCAAAGGGTTTTTTGCACTTGGGTGGTGGCAGCATCTACCCGTCAAAGGTCAGAGAGAAGCTGTAACCTGGGGAGTTTAATACAAGCCTGGAGTGCCCAGTGTACATTTTTGAAATCCTTGTGGGCCTCCACCTTCTGCATGCGAAGTGCCAGAGTGGGGAATCAGCCTTGACGTGTGTATATAATACTGCAAAACCTAACAGTTAACTATATTATAATTTAAATGCAAGCTATTCCAAGCCTTTAAAATCTATACAAAAAGCATGTCAACAGCAACATGTAAAACTCTTACCTTGAACATAAAGTTGTCATCACTCTTTTGCCTTTTGACACCTTTTAGTTGTTTCCTGTTATGGCTTATGTCGCCATCCACAGTCCTGTTTGATTTCTTGTGAAACTCCATGCCCTCATCACTAGATAAGTCTGACTAGAGAATGTTACAAACACTTCAGTGAATATGAAGACGACGGTGATGTAACCATTCATAATGACTCAGTTGCTATTCTTCAATATCAACTATTATCTGAGAAAGTGGTTCTCAAACGTATTTGATCATGCCGCCCCTTTCTTTGTGTCTGTTGTAGTTTATGCCCCCTTACTCCTGCCACACAAGTACAGATCTGGCTGCCCAACTCTGAAGGCAGTGCCGCCACAAGCAGCAGCACAGAAGTAAAGGTGGCACAGTATGGCATTGCCACTCTTATTTCTCCACTGCTAGCGGCAGTGCTGCCTTCAGACCTGGGTGCCTGGCCAGCACCCGCTGCTCTCCGGTTTCTCACATTCCGCGACCCACAAGGGAGTAGGACCCCAGTTTGAGAATCTCTGACCTAAGAAATCTGAGTGTCTGATATGCTGATAATTACACTCCCACAAAAAGAACATTAATAGCAATCTTTCTATGAAATAAGGAAGCCAGCCATTTTTGAGGAAGGGAGAAGAAAGCTTATGTCATTTGGAGAAAAGATTAAGTCAAATATGATATGAAAGCTTTGTGGGTTTATTGGTAGCACGACTCTCTTATTTTACTAATTCTTATAAGGAGAGAGGCTCTGTTCTTAAAACTGTGAATGTGTAATTCATTGCCAGAGACATCTACATATGCATCTTAAATAAGATATTTAGGGGACAAAGAGAGAGAAGAAAGAAACATTCTAGTGAGTTTGAGTCAGATGCTTTTGGTCCTAGATCAGGCGCCTGATGAGCTAGTTCTTGAAGCCCAACATGAGTGATTTGGCTTTATAAACAACTTAAACAAGTGAATCTTTGTTTCCAGTTCTGAATAATATTCCATTTGATTAGGTTTTGCAAAAGGCAAGCCAAAACATCTATTAGTACATTGTCCAATTAACTTTTTAAACGTAAAGTCTTAAAATCCCAAATCAGTTTTATTTAACAATTTGGTATTTTTTTAAAATATACTGCTAAATATAAATGGTATTTAAATGAAAATGGCTAAACTGATATAAATTGGCTTAAACCAATGTAAGTGTGTCTACATTAGGAGTACATACAAATTTAATTTAGTTTTTACAACAGTTTTGTAAAATCAGTGCAAAAAAAAATGTGTTGAAAAGCCCTAGTTTAAATCATCCAAGCTACTGCAGAGTCTGCTGATATTTGCCTACCTGAAATGGGAAATCCATTCTAGTTTTACTTTGTAATTAAAGGACAACATACAGATGAGCCGTGGAACTGAAATTAAACATTTCCCAGAACTGTCTTGTCTTTGTTGTTTCCAGAAGGGCGGGGGAGACAGCAGCTGGCTCACTGGGCCTCACTCCAGAGAGTGCCAGTGTTGCCAGTTAATGTCATTTGCAATGGTGGTTTGAGTGATGTGGACGAGATCTATCCAACCAGCAATTGCACTAGACAGTTTTGGAGGCAGGAAGAGGGGAGTGAGAGGGAAAGGAAGACACTAGCATAGCTAGTCCACAAAATAATCTACCATACATACCCTAAGACTGGCTCCCCCAATTTTATTTTCCAAATGCCATTTTTCTAAAAGTTTCAGATATGCTCTAAAACCTTTAGAAAAGCTGGACTTTTACCCTGTGAAGGGATAAATGAAGTGGGACTGAGAGCCGAAATGTGAGAAATTAAAGATTAGAATTAGAATAAAAGGGAGGCCATTTTGCAAGAGATGCTGTCCCTCAGCACATTTAAAATGCTCTGTAAACTTTATTTTGCTGTATTTTGCACGCTTTCTGTTAGTGAGTCAGCGTCCTTTATGGTGCAACAAAGCAGGTTTCGTTTTTTTTTCTAAAGTAGGAAAGATTCTATAATGATTGGGAAAGTGTTTGCTGTTTTAAAATAAGATGAGTGAAATTGGTTTTTTAAACACATTTTCTTTACGTCTTGTTCAAGCATTTACTTACTGTGTTAAGTGGATGCCTTCGTTTCTTGACAGCATGAACTGGTGATTCAAAATCGCTGTTATTCTTAACCTTGGTAAAGAGAAATAAATTAAAATATAATTACAGATTCCAGAAAGGAGTTTGGCTTTGGTGTTTAATGAAACTTTTTTTTTTTTTTTTTGAATGACTCACATCAGGAGACTTCAAAACATTTCGTTTTTTCTTATTTTTCCTTTGGAAAACAATCTCTTCTTCGCTTTCACTGCTACTTCCTACTGAGTGGTAAACAGATAACAATCATAAAAAAATGTATTCTCTACAATACAATGTAGCTCTAACAGAACAATCAAAATCTATTTGGCTTTGAAGATGATTAAAAAAAATTACTTATTGATATATGTAGTAAGTATTGTTCCTGTTAGCCTTGGTAACTGAAACCAGTATTCTCCTACTGAGATACACTGTAAAGCTCACTTTCCTTGTATTTCTCGGCATTGAAGTAATTACCTATGCAGCACAGAAGATGAAGAGTGGAGGGAATAAAGTAAGAGAGGGAAAACCCCCATATTAGTAGTCAACAAGTTATGTATTTATTTTCTTTTTAGTTGTGTGATAGAGGAGGGTCAGAGAGCTGCCGTAGCGTGCTTAAGGGGAGATATGTAACCTCAGAGCTAATTGAGGCATGGCTCCCTGTGGACTAAGGAAGGTTGCAGGTTGATTGGAACACCTGCAATCAATTAAGGCCCTGCTAAGAACCTAATAAAACCTCCTGCTTCAGGCAGACAGGGGAGGAGGATAGGAGTTGGAGCAGTCTGGAACAGCGAGCAGTTTGGAAGGGTTGGAGCAGTGAGCAGCTTGGAGGAGTTTGGAACCAAGACCACCCAGACCCTAGGTAAAGAGATACCTGACCTGTGTAGAGAGAGGGCAAGAAGCCCCACAAACTGAAGGGTAGGAGTGGGAAGTAGCCCAGGGGAAGGAATAGCTAATTCAGGTGGTTTACCGCTATCCTCAGGGCCCCTGGGCTGGGACCCAGAGTAGAGGGCAGGCCTGGGTCCCTCTCTCTCCACTCCCCCTCCTCTAGGATACTAGTGGGGCAGTTAATACCATATTCAGTGGCAAGAAATAGCTCCCTGAACCCCCCACAAGAAGAGAAAGCGCGGGACCCATCATAATAGTGCCAAAAATTTGCCACATTCTTGTTTTGTTCAAGAACACACTAAAGAGAAGTGGGACTGAAAATTCTTCTTACCAAATCTGCAGCAGTCTGTGCATTAATTTTCTAGTGAACTACAAAGAATTATACCGTTTGATGTATTCTGAAAGATGCTGTATTCCCTATACTGCCTAAGATATAGCTATCCATTGTGACTCTTACATGGAGTTCCTGAACAGATGGATGTTCTCTGATGAGTTTTCTAATTTGCCAGTAATAGCCATCAAGAGGCTATTTTAGCAGTCCTTTCACCTTTTCTGACTTCTTTCTCCAAGGTATGTCTGAGACTTGCTATAACCACAATTGGCAGAGTTATTTATTTATTTTTAATTTTGGTGCCTGCAACAGAATGCAGGCGAAGTGAACACTGATTTTACTACTTTAGGGAGAAGCACTAATAAGTCATAATACATAGCACTTCTATAGCAATGTCTTCAAACATTAAACTGCAGTGATCCTTATTCGCTACATCCTCTTCTAGTTGGAAATAACTGACCTAATTCACTAATCCTAGGTTTTTTTACTAGGTTGAATTTGTTTTTTTAAAAATTTAGTGAGTTTAAGTGTTTACTGAAGTTGCCAGCTCAAACATCCTGAAGACTGAACAGATCTAGACATTGCACAGGAAGAAGTGTGAGTCCTAGCAATGTACCTCAGCCAGATTCTAGAAGGAGCCTAGGTTTCTGGCAAAAACAAACAAGAGACTTTAGAGAATCCTGTAACTGGAGAGACTGAGAAAGTGCAGTGGGGGCGTAGGGGGAGAAAAGAAAGACTCTTCAGCTGCAGGAAAACACTGCTCAGCAATGGTTATTTTCAACATTTAAGAGTAATAATGAAACCATGCAGCAAATCTCAGTATGCCCTAAGAATCAGATTCAGTAATATTAGATCTTGATTATTGTCAAAAGTAGTTCAAGGTTATTTGGAGATAAGTGGGCTGGAGGGACAGAGGAGGGAAGATAAGACTGATGGCCCTGATCAGTTGGGAAAATTTGAGCTTTTAAGGACAAAAAGTAGGAGTGTTCTAATAAAGTTTGTGGATGACACAAAACTGAGAGATATTGCCAATACAGAGAAGGATCGGGATATCATACAGGAAGATCTGGATGACTTAGTAAACTGGAGTAATAGTAATAGGATGAAATTTAATAGTGAAAAGTGGAAGGTCATGCATTTAGGGATTAATAACAAGAATTTTTGTTATAAGCTGGGGACGCATCGATTGGAAGTAACAGAGGAGGAGAAGGACCTCAGAGTATTGGTTGATCACAGGATGTCTGAGCTGCCAATGTGAGTTGGCCATGAAAAAAGCTAATATGGTCTTGGGATGTATTAGGTGAGGTATTTTCAGTAGAGATAAGGAAGTGTTAGTACCGTTATAGAGGGCACTGGTGACATCTCATCTGGAATACTGTCTGCAATTCTGGTCTCCTGTGTTTAAGAAGGATGAATTCAAACTGGAACAGGTTCAGAGGACTACTAGGATTATCCGAGGAATGGAAAACCTGTCTTACGAAAGAAGACTGAAAGAGCTTAGCTTGTTTATCCTAAAATAAAAGAAGGCTGAGGCGGAGATATGATTGCTCTCTATAAATATATCAGAGGGATAAATACCAAGGAGGGAGAGGAATTATTTAAGCGCAGTACCAATATGGACACAAGAACATATGGATATAAACTGGCCATCGGGAAGTTTAGACTTGAAATTAGACAAAGGTTTCTAACCATCGGAGGAGTGAAGTTCTGGAACAGTCTTCCAAGGGAAGCTGTGGGGGAAGATAACACATTTGGCTTCAAGATTAAGCTTGTTAAATTTATGGAGGGGATGTTACGCTGAGATAGCCCAAATTAGGCTATCATTTGATCTTTGACTTTGAGTAGTAAATATGCCCAATTGCCTGTGATGGGATGGGATCTGGCTGGTGAGTCTTGCCCACATGCTCAGGGTCTAGCTGATTACCATATCTGGTGTTGGGAAGGAATTTTCCTCCAGGGCAGATTGACAGAGGCTCTGGGGATTTTTCACCTTCCTCTGCAGCATGGGGCACAGTTCTCTTGCTGGAGGATTCTCTGCATCTTGAAGTTTTTAAACCATGATTTGAGGACTACAATAGCTCAGACATAGATTAGGGGTTTATTACAGGAGTGGGTGGGTGAGATTCTGTGGCCTGCGTTGTGCAGGTCAGACCAGATGATCCTAATGGTCCCTTCTGTCCTTAAAGTCTATGAGTCTATGACAGCATTATGGAATTTGGGAATTTTGTGGTCTAGATGCACCTCGAACAAGGGAGAGAAATATATATACGCACAGATACACACATACACATGGGGGAAAGACGGGGGGAGAGAGAGAGAGAGACCTTTATAAACTGACATTTATAAAGGCAATTCATGTTCCAGGAGAAATTATTGTCAGGAAATATTTACCATGCGTGTCAGTCACTGTGGAATTAAAATTAAACAGATTTGTCAATACAATTTCTGTCCCATTTAGAACAATGATACAGAAATGTGAAGGTATGGATTTAGGGGTTACTGAGTAACAGATCAGGATGATTACAAATAAGACACAGAGGATTAAAAAGAGGCTTTAAAGGCAGCTACAGTTCACATAACTGCATCTCACATGTTCACACTATCAGTACTTGTGCTCAGATTTTAGGGGCTTACCCTAGATCCCCAATTGTTGCAGTACTTATAGCAAACACACACATTTAAATATGTATTCTGCATGTTAACCAAGAAAAGCCAAGTGAAATCGGAGGCGAGCTTTATAGAAACTGAAGCTCCTTAGGATTATGCTCACACATTTCTCTTCCTTCTCCCCTCAAAAATCAGATTATATAACCCACTGGTGAGTCTGAATGCTGCCAATAAAAAACATTCTTAGCTGTAATCCAAAAGAACCCTTACTGAAGAAAGAATAATTTATTCCTTTCAGTAAAACTGGCAGGAGTTATTAGCTGATGCTCTGGCAATCTGCATACAACATTATCCATACTGTGTTATCCATCCAAGAGAGTTTTGGGAACTATCCCCACATAGACATAAAAGTTCTCTCCACACTTCCCAGAAATCTAGGGGTTGTGCTTCTTCCCCACACTCCTCATGCCATAACCTAAAGGTTGAGGACCCATGAATTATTGAATTCTACAGGGAGATTTTTTTTTAATGGAAGTATGAGCAGTTAATTTTAATTAACTACAGCTGACATCTTACCTTCAATAGGAATCTTTTGGGAAACATGCAGCTGTCTATGGTCCAGGTTTTCAGTCTTTTCTGAAGGGAGGTCTGGTGTATCAAAAGCTGAATTTAGCAAGACTTTATCAGTGTTGGTATTTACTTTATTTGTAGGCAGAATCAGGGGAATTTCCTGCCTTATTCTAGAAAAAGCATTCATAGAAATTCTTTTGAGGACTTTAACATTCGTAACCTGTCTACGTTTAGGTGTGGAAGATGCAGAAGCTAAAGAGTCATATGATCCATGATCCTTTTCTTCTGTTAGCTTCATAGGAGAAATGATTAGGATACAGTTTTCAGTCAGTTTTGCTAGATTAGTTCTCTGATTTTGTGAGGGCAATGGTGTAGAAAACTTTGTTCTTGCAATGCTTTCATCTTTCAATTTTGGTGGAGATGGATGTCTCAAGTTATCATCTGATAACTCATTTTCACCTCTAGTAGGTTTAACAGCTACATAAGTGCCCAGGATACCATCTGAGTTTTGAACACTACCACCATTCATGTCTGTCTGTTCATCCTCAGACTCTTGAATAGAAAAACCCAGATCAAAGTTAACAGAGAACAATTCCTGAGAACAGTCATAAAGGTCTTCGTTATCTGGAAATTGTTTGCTTACAACATCCAAATGTTCAGATATTTTCAAAGTTGTGGTTCTACAGCTTATTAATGATTCTCTGGGGTTTGCATCACTGTCTAGACAGCACTCATCTGAAATACGCCCTTCAGAAATTTGCCCAGCACTTGGTGCATCTTGATCACATAAATCTGATGACATTAGAAGTTTGTTGAAATTGTACTTAGAAAGGCTTGCATTGTTAGCATCAGAAAAATGTTCATCTTCAAATAAATGTATACTCTGATCTTGGTCAGTGGCCACATTTTCCTGGAACTTTTCAGAATCTTCTTTATACCTGTCAACTGCATTTCTGTCTGAAGGGCTATTTGTCAGAGCATGATCTACCACTGTTAGATTGTCCTTTTGAATTTCTGTGTGCCCTCCATTGTCACAGTCAAAAATGTTGTCCCAGCTAAGACCTTTATTTGTCTTGCCAACAAAAGCCTCAGAAAAGAAACTTGGTTCTGAAGGACAATTACTTATAGAGGAACACAATTTACTGGGGACATTTAATCCTGAGCATTTCTGAGCAGGAAGTGATGGATTCTGGAACTCTGTGAAAGAGACAGAGGTTTGGCCCTGCAATCTCTCTGTGAATGTGTTGGAAATAACTTTTTGAAAAGGAACAGGCTGTTGCATTTTGTCTTCTCTGGTTATCTCCAATCCTTCACAATTATGGAGTTTATTCAAAGGTGGAGGAGACTGTGACAAAAGCTTTTTTACATTTGTTAATATTTTTGTTAATGAAGGATCCTCAGCTGGAGGTGTGAGTGCAAATGAATGCAACTCTGCTTCAGGTAGGTAAAAGAAGCTAAACGAAACCGGTGATTTCTCCTTCGTGAAGCTACTGTAACCAGAATCTGCACAGTTTCTGTCCAGTGAACTACAGGCTTGATTTACAGATTTACATTCCTTTATTATTTCACTTGCACAACCAGTAATATTTCCACTGAGATCACTTGGGGCAGTAAATTCATTTAAGTGCAATGTCACATTTTCTCTGATATCATCTGGTAAACTATGTACAGTACATTCAGAAACAGGATTCTCTTCAGTTGAAAAAGAATCTAAAATGTTAACTTCTGTACAGTGTGCAGGCACTTTGAAATTTGATGCAGATGTTCTCTTTGTGGACTTGAAGTTGGTTGTTTTAAATAGTGAAATACATTCTGTATCAAGTTCACTTAAGCAATATGAACCAAGTTTTACTTTTGAGCCTCCTGCCAATTTTTTTCTGGATGAAAATGCCTTCTGAGCCTTGGAGTTGTCAGTGGAAAGACATTTACTTCTTTGAGCATTTGAGGTTTTAATATCCTCCATATTTAAATAAGGCTGAATTTCCAGTTCATAGCTGCAGGCTCCCTGATGAGAAACAAACAAATGGAACATTTAAAATCAGATAAAAACAAATAGATTGAGGTTTACAGACATTTTCATAAAACCATTTAAAATAAATGCCAAGATTCTAGGCCCAAGGTTGAACTACCCTTTAAAATGGGATAGAGAAAATTCCTTTGGCTTCTAAGGCCGAATTTTTCCAATGAAGTTTGCCTGAGGTTCAATTTGTATGTACATATTTAGGTATCTAGGGTTGAAAATTATGGCCTAACTCTTTTGAAAAACAAACAAACAAAACCCACCAAAAATTAAAAGGTAGTGTTTTAACAGAATCTACAATGCATGATATTTGTTTCCGCTGCTGAGTTAAATAGTACCAGTTAACTTTTCTTATCATGATATTATCTGCATTTGGCTTGCTTTCTTAAAATACCCATTGCTGCTGCAGCCAGTTCAGCTCCACCAGTGGGAGAATAAGCCCCCTTCGCTATCTGTGCTCACTATCTCAACCCAAAGATCTGAATTTTGGTGCTAGAATGGAAAGAGGTATGACCCAAGATTAAACCACCATAGCGACGTATTGGAGTTGGTCCTCTGAATAGCTGGAATTATTATTGTGTCAGAAAGTCAAAAATTCTTAGAGCTATAGGCATGCTGCTCCATCTTGTGCTGGGAACTTGAGATCCAGGATTGAAAAATCTTATAGTGATGGTATCTTTAAGGTATATCTAGCTACTTTCCACCCTTCCTTAACTGACCTTATCTACTCTCCTTTTGCATACTCCAGCCAAGTGTCCAGTGTATAGTTTGTCCAGTGGGAACAACTATAATGCCTCAATATTTTGTCATTCCTGAAATAAGACTCTCTGAGGAATATGCCTTCCTCCCAAACAGTGCAAGCTGTCCACCAGCACAGATTAAAAAGCCTTCCCTCCAAAGTGTGACTTCTTGTCAACTACTGACAAAATCAGATAAGCTAGAATTCGTTTCAAACCCTTCCGGCAGACTGGACAAAGAGATTAACCAAATTTTCCAGAAGTGACAAGTGATTTTTGGTGCCTCAAGTTTTTTGGTGGTCCACTTAGGGCACTTCAAAGGGGCCCCAATTTTTGCAGAGAGCAGATGCTCAGCACTTTCAGAAAATTGGTCCTCCTGAAGCTATCTCAAATCAGTCAGCCCAAATCACTAGAGACTTTTGAAGATCTTTGCCTCTTATTTTATGCACACAGGTGGTTCAACATCTCTCTAGCAGGATCTAGATGCTCTTTATTCATAGGGAATGCAAGCTCTCCCTCTCAATAGCTGTAGTATGCCAAACTCTGTGTGAGTCGGCTGTAACTGAAGCTTAAGTTTTCAAAATCCAACCATTCTGCTCATTAAATAGTGAAAGGCTGTTGCCATCCATAGAAGAGGAAGAGATCAAGGCAGAATCATCTGGGGCTAATAATTAGAGGGGTGGAAGCTCCAATGTTGGCCCTGCCTATTTCTCGTAAATCAGTCTGTGCAGGCCTGGCCTTTCAGGGAGTGGAGTCCCAGAACTCAAGAGTGCACACTCTCCTTATCCATAGAAGAAGGATCTTCTTTTCCAAAGCTGACAAACTGCAAAGTTGGAGCTCTAGGCCAAATCCCTTCTGAGATGAAAAATCCAGAGAGAAGAAACTGCCCAGGAAGCATAACTCCAGGGAGCAGACAATGCGGAGAAAGAAAATCCAGAAGCTGCAGTAATATATCATGGCCTGAAAACCTGCAACTTTCCTCTGCGAAACTGAAGTCTGTGTAGAGACTTTGACTGTGAATAAGTCAGGCTCTGATCTGACAAGCGCAACAAGGGTTCCCCCTTTGTAAGGCAAACAAAGGCCTCAAAATAATCTCTGAAGGAAGAGCTGGTTATAAAGACCCCACCAACTCAAAGGATTCATTGCTTGGATTGGAGGAGGCTCTGTAAACCCTTGAAAACCTTAGAAACACAATCAGAACCAACCTGTGGCTCCAACTCCTTACTAAATGTGGAACACAAATGACTAGTAGTGATTTTTTCTCTGAAGACCACCATGGAGGAAACTGAGCAGCATTCAGAGCCTTTCAGACTAGATACTTTGATCTTCTGTGGTAAACTAACTAATATCTTCCAATTTAGGACTGGTCTATACTTGTCTACAGTGCTGCAATTTTCTTGCTCAGAGGTGTGAAAATACAGCCTCCTGAGCGCAGCAAGTTTCAGGGCTGTAAAGCGCCACTGTAGACAGTGCACAGATGCTGGTAGCTACGCCCCTTGTAACTTCAGTAAACTTCAGTAACTACTGCATACTAGAAACTACTTAACACTAAACTATATATAAAAAAATTAAGTTTAAATTTTTGATCTCTCCCATTCTCATTTAAATAAGAGAAAGTCATCAAAATTTTAACCTAAACTCCACTCTCGCCTAGGGAAACCACAGGAAGGTTATTTTCTGTAACCACCAGCAAGAAAAAAGTAGTAACAAAGAACAAGAAAGGAATTATGAAGGTGGTTCTATACTGTGCATTTCAAGAAAATTGTACCTAAAACAGCACGTGTGTGCATTTACAACCCCCAGCCCCAAAAAGCTATTTATTACTCTGAAAAAGTTCTCTCTTCTGTGGCAGGGTATGCAATTTGTACAGTGTCTGCTGAGGCAATATCATGAAGGAAAAAGGAAAGACATGAAGCTTTATCATAGCTTTTTAGAAACTGTGAAGAATCAATGATAGTTAACAAAAGCTATTAGTATGTAATATGCTTTCAGCTCTGGTATCCATTTTCATCAATGCTTGATAGACTTTAAAGGAATCTAAGATCTAGAGATTTCAGAAGGCTTCATTCTCAGTTCTCTATCCATTAAGTATAACTATATGCACTGGAAAACCAATTTAAGAATCAAAAAGTAATTTGACAAATTAATATCTAAAGATAAGTGTAGCTCTCCCAATATCCAGCAGAACATGTACAATATACAGCTAACTTATATATAAGCTACTTAAAACAGGAATACAGAACTGTGTCTCATGTCTACATGGCCGATGCTCAAAAATCTTCTAACATCTAGGTTACTGACATCTGTCCTAATTCCAGGCTTACAGAGAGTTACATAAATGCTCTAGTTTGCTATAGTGCAACGCTAAATCATACAAAATGGCTTCTCCAAGCAACACTGCTTACTACTTACTGATGGGTGCAAAGGCAGGGTTACAAAAGTCACATTTTAGCCTGAATACATACAATTTCTAAAGACTTAAAATGTCATATGATAAACTACTCCACAATCTAGCAAGTTTCAGTAGTGCATCAGCTGCTCAGTAAAGCAGGTCATGAGAAAGAGGAAAACAACCCTCTCTCTCATTATTATATTAAACCAACAACCTTGTCTAGAATTATTGAGTTCAGTTCTTCCTACTGCTCAAAAGGCAAGCATATAAATAAATAAATAACATACATACAAACAAAAGTTCTAACATCTGAAATGGGCTTCTTGGCTGCATTTAAGGTGATAATTTATTTTAATTGTCATTCCTCTTTCTATAATCTAAGCCATCTGTAGGATATCAGAATTAAAATTCACATGAAAGACTCCATAACCTGCTTTAGACACAGTTTATGACTTAAGTCTAAAAATCTACATTAATAATTTTAAAATAGTTTAAAAAGGCATAACAGATATATGCTACAAGACAATGGACTCTTTGTAAAAGTTCTATCTTTCAGAAAAACAGACCTGTTTAAAACTAAAGTATTGAAGTAAGACTAGTATTAGCAATCAGCATCAAATCTATTGTGATGAAACAGAAAAATAAACACTTACATTTCAATAACTTTAACCAACAAAATGTAGGAACGGCAGGGCTTTGGAATGTTTAGAGTTTGGGCTTTTTTAAAAAAAAATGTTGGTTTCATTAGCTACCAAATGATGCATTTGGAGTAGTTACTACCTTCAGTATAGGTAGTTCAGTGAATACTTTGCTATCTCAATGTTAAGTAGATGTTAGCTTCAACTTTGGCATTGAAGTGCTCATTAATGTTACAACATTAAGCCTAGTGGCTTTTATACCATACAGTGTGTAAACAAAGAGAAGAACAAATGTCGTAATTAAAGTGATACATTTTATTCTATTTGAATGACATGTAGGTACAAAGTTGCCCTTTTAGCTGATCAGTTCACTTCTTAATTCTCAAGGACAAACCCACATTTGTTGGTTCTGTAGTACAAGACAGTTTTTCCTGTACTTGGAACAACAAAGTACCTTGAGTGCTGCTTTTAAACATAGCTAATCCCCTCTTTTATATAAATAAAAAAATATATGGAGATATGCCTCTCTCATAGAACTGGAAGGACCTTCAAAGGCCATTGAGTCCAGCCTCCTGCCTACCCTAGCAGGACCAAGTACTGTCCCTGACAGATTTTTTGCCTCAGAACCCTAAATGCCCCCCTCAAGGATTGAACTCACAACCCTGGGTTTAGCAGGCCAATTCTCAAACTACGGAGCTATCCCTCCCCCCGTTGTAAATTTGTAAATACTTGTAAATTTACAAGTAAATATTAACAATACTTTTAAAATAGCAGAATGTTTTTAACATGCACTTAGTTTTAAAAAATCAAGATTCTGCATAATATAAGAAGCCAGCTATGCCGTCAAATATAAACAAAACTTTTGGTGAACATCAAATAATAGGCACCCCCCCCTCCTAAAATTGAGTGAATTATTACAAAGACAGCCTTCTCCTGAAGCCAGCTTCTTTCAAAACTTCTGTTCTCCTGGTTGATTTGGAAACAGAGTACAATGCTCTATACTGCATTGTTCAGAGGAAAATACTATAGTCATCTTTTAAAAAGAAATAACGAGGCTTGTTTCAGTGGAAGTGGTTGCATTTTCCAGTATTTCTTTGGTCATTACTTCCAGTAAACAACAAAATGGACCTTACTAATAAGCTATAACAATAAAAAGGTAAAGACAAACGATTTCTCAGAGAGGAGGATTCATAGCAGCAAAATATGACAGTCATAGTAGCAGCTAAAGTAGCCAGTAGCATCAATGTGGTTCTTCAGAGGTTAAGAGGATCTCAAAGAACAAATGAAATATGAGACTAATAGATTATAGGAGTCAGAGTAATCATATTGTAGAATGACCATTCTGGATACAAATGATAGCTAGACTGCATTACAGATGCCTGAAATGGTGGCTACAACGATTTTCTCCTGTATGGAAGACAGGGCTAACGAACACCTGAGAAAGTCCCTTTTAGCTTGCACGTTGGAGTTCCCAATAGTCCATAATTCACCAGTTAGAGTGATAGCCAGTATTTTAAAACTGTTCCGGTATGATTAAAAATATAGATGGACTAAACCTAATAAAATATGGATAACAAAGACACATTGTTGTATCCCAAACTGTTTGTATGGTTCTTCTTTGTATGGTACTAATACAGACATAGCCATCTGCTATCCATTCTGCTGAAGCCTACAAAGCAAATATATATAAAAGCAGTCTGTTAATTTAAAGAGTCTACATAAATTACAATGTACAATATTAAATTATCCCAATGGAAGGTTTACCCACAGTAGCTAGCCCCTAAAATGCTACCCTCTCCCCAAATAAATAAAAGACTTCAATCGCTTAGATGTACGGTAATCCCTGTAGAAGTCCTGAAGACTTGTTATTAGATGTATACAAACTGGTAACCTGTTTACATTTATAATTCAGGGTTTCACTAATCATCATGTCTTCTATAGGACTTCAGGGAGCAAAACACTAGTCTTGTGCAGGGATATTTTTACAAATTAGGAAATTGAAAATTATAACTATTTTTAATAACATGAGTTTTAGGTAATAAAAAACTACATACAAAAAAACAAGTCACTTATACATACACAAAAAGAAAGCCACAATTAAATATGTCTTATGATTATGTGATTCAATAAGTAATGTGGTGGTCATCAAATACCAGCAAGAAACTGAAAAAACGTACAATGGCCAGAACATAAATCAGTAAGTGCTTCCTGCAGTACCCACTGGCCTGGGACGGCGAACCCCGGCCAGTGGGAGCGGTGATTGGCCGAACCTGCAGATGCGTCAGGTAAACAAACCAGCCCAGCCCACCAGTGGTCTTATCCTGGCAAGCCATGTGCCAAAGGTTGCTGATCCCTGTCTAGACCATCCCGGACAGTTTGTCTAATCTGCTCTTAAAAATCCAATGACTGAGATTCCACGACCTCCCTCGGCAATTTATTCCAATGCTTAAACACCCTGAAAGTTAGGAAGTTTTTCCTAATGTCCAACCTAAACTGCCTTTGCTGCAATTTAAGCCCGTTTCATGTCCTATCTTGAAAGATTACGAACAATTTTTCTCCCTCCTCCTTGTAACAATCTTTTATGCACTTGAAAACTTATGTTTCCCCTCCGTCTTCTCTTCTCCAGAATAAACAAACCCATTTTTTTTTCAGCCTTCCCTCATAAGGTCATGTTTTCAAGACCTTTAATAATTTTCATTACTCTTTTCTAGACCTCTTCCAATTTGTTCACATCTTTCCTGAAATGTGGTGCTCAAAGGGACACAATATTCCAGTTGAGTCCTAATCAGCATGGAATAGAGTGGAAGATCAGAACAGAAGTGATAGGAACCCCACAATGAAATTTATTTTACTCTCTACTTGAGAAGCTGAATAAAAATCATTTCCTTAGTAAGATGAAACCACCTGGGTGCAGGGGTGGTTGTGGGGCACCGAGGCACTGGGTTCCCCCCTCACAACAGTAAGCATACAGCCCCCACGTCCCTACAACTAAAAACCCTCTTTCCCCAAAAGAGGACAACTTGCTAACTCCCCTTGCCTCTACACCTGGCTGCTTATCTCCCCAATGTCTTTGCTTTTCCTTACCTTAAACACACAAAATCTGGAGCGTGAATAAAAATAAGAACCACCTGCATTTAAGGCCATTAGCAATTTTAACACATGCCCAGTTAAAATATGCCACGGTCTCAAACTATTTTAACTATCTGTCAACAGGATCAGAACGTTGGCAATATTGCAACAGGGAACTATCATTTTCAAAAGGCTGTAGTGTAGTTTTTCTCCTCTGTCTATAGCTCAACTTCTCTCCCACTGCAATTTTCAAGATACATAATTGTAATATTTACAATAATCCTAAAGCACTCTACAGTACACACATTAGCCAGAAAGCAATTTTTAAAAATAATTAATTGAGCCAAAGGTGGTCTATACAAGTAAATACTATTGTAGACAAAGTATTAGCCATGCCAAAACTATTCAGTTAAGCACTTTATATATCTGCTCATGATCCTGTCATGTATTCAAGAGAATTTCCAATTTTGAAAGAGTACAGAAATCTGTCTTGTTCATTCCAGATGGAAAACACATTGCTTTAATTATTTTCCTTTGTTTGTACAGAAATACTTAAATTTACACAAATGTGTTCTAATTATTAGTCTGTCCTGACCTTGTATAATTTAATCTTCAAGATGTTTAAAAGCTATTAAACTGTTTCGGAGTTTAAGGGTCAATTTGGTTTGTTACCATGTTACACAAAAATCCTTGCTAATAGTAGAAAATCCACTCCATCTGCCCAGTTCTCGTTGCCTTAGTAATAAAGCCACAGAGGCATTAAAAGCTTCCTGCAGTACATGCGTTTGTTACAAAGGGTCAGATATAAATATATATTTTTAATTTTCCAATTTGTTCTTTGAATACATGACAAACAGGCGAAAATGGATAACATTTGTATAACATTTATTAGGTTCTCGATTGCCATAAAACAAAATAAACTCAAAACTCTATTAAACACAAGATTAAAACACATCAGAATCTATTTTTAGTTCCTAGGTTTGCTTTTTGTTTTTAAAAAGCTTTTAAATGTTTTAATTGTATTTGTTTAGTCCTTATAGTATGAAAACAGCTGAGGTAAATTTGAAGTTTCTTCAAAATCAGATTAAAATGGCACAATGACAGAGGAATAACAGTTTGTTTTCCTCTTTGCTACGAGCCTATAGAGAATAAACAAAATATCTACAGAGCAGGCAAGTTAAAACATTTATATTAGAATAAAGTATTTTAAATTACACTGTTCCAAATAAGTGCTTAATAGTCTCACCATGTACTTCTAGTTTATTTGCTGGTTTTGAACAAAACAGTGTTGATTTGCTTATACAAACCACTGTCATGTGAAGTAAAACACCGTGGTTATTTAAACTGGTGGCTCTGACTTGCATTTGCCTTAATCCTTCTATTATTAAGGGCTATAAATTAACATTAGAGGAAAAGGATTTGTAGCAGTACAGTTGGCTATATATTTATAGTAGGTACTTGGTAGTACCCCATAATAGCCAAGACTGCAAAGTGATTTCACTTATAACCACACCAACGTGGCTGTTTTCGCAAACTCACTCTCTTAGAACACGGCCTTTTTAAGCTGCAGTTCTACAGACTTGGTCTCTGCCTACAGGTTAGTTCTCAGGAAGTTACAGTAAAACCCCTTTCATCCATTGTTGAGATCAGTTAGGATGGGTAAATAAATATAACCACATTAAGGTACATCAAAACATCTGAAACTGGACATGCCTGGAGTCCTCACTGAGGACTGCTGCCTTAACTTCATTTGAAGAACAGTGGTCTTGATTAAAGTGAAATAACTTGAAAATTGCATCTTGAGCACATATAATACAAAGTCTACAGGTGCATACCTAGATGCATTATGCCTGTCCCAATTCAGGGCCACTGCACCTGCATTCCCCATTAGTAGTCCAGCAAGGGTACACATGCTCTCAGGCTTCCAGACCCCAGCTGTTGCCTCTCAGGCGAGACACATCTCTCTCACTGCTGACCAGGACATTTTCACACTGAACAATTCCTTGAATTCACTGTTATTCCCCGCAAAAGACAATTTGCTTCAGCAGGCCTGCTTCACTTCTCCCCTCAGAGACTGTACAAAGTGCAATTGTCCCAGTTAGATGGTACTACACAGTTCTTTCTAAACAAGCATATTTTATTCTTAAGGTAAAAGCTCTACAAAGGCAACATTAAAACCAATACAAGACCCTACATGCATGCTAATACTCTTACCAGAGATGCACCACCCCGCCCCGCAATCTGTTTCCAATAAGAGCTTTGGAAGGTCAGTCCTTCACTCCTACTCCTCCCCATCCCCTCCCCCCAAGAGATTTCTTTTGTGGTTGCAAGTTCATAACAACCTGGGCTCAGAACTAGCTCTGAGGTCTTATGGGACGTCAGTAAGCCAAGTCCTTCCAACTCTTCCCTAAGGATTGGGGCCTTCCATGAACCAGAGGTCCTGCCCATTTGCTGGATCATGACAAAGGACCTGAATCAGTTTAAACTGGGGCTATATATTCAAAAGTCCTTTTCTGTGTCTGATGGTCTCTGGTGAATCCAGATTGGTTCTTTGAACTGTCCTCATGTCACAGGTGATCAGCAAAAAAAAAAGATCCTCCCCTTGGCAATGCTTCAAAGACAGAGTCTGTAGGTGGGGTTTTGCAATACCCTCCTCCCCAGTACCTCCTAGAAATTCCACTTCACGCTTATTGTCCCAAAGTGAAATCACATCTGCTATATTGTTCAACACAGTTATTTGAAATTCACCTTATTTCCCAGAGACTGCATTGATCCTTCTTTCTCCTACAGAAGTCCCATACAATCCCCCCGCTCCCCAAAGATATTAAATGTTTGCTGGTTTGCCCAGGATATTACTGGATATTGTCATGTATGCCACAGTGCCTATATGTTGATGCCTTGATCCTACACACAGCTAAGCATGTGCTTCAAGACAATGGGATTTCTCATTGTGCTTAGTTACAGGTGCGTAAATGTTACCAGGATCAGAAACAGCTCGTAAATACATTGTTTAGCCAAGTCTGCACTCGTTGGTTCAAAGAAATTTACAAGCTTTATTGGCTAAGCCAAAATCTTCAAGACAATTGCTTCAGATAGCCTTATTTTCCTTTTAGATTGTGTGTTAATTTTTTGCATTTAATTTCATAACAAAATGTTACTCTTGAAAGATTAAGAGCTCCTTAACTAGTAAAATGTGAGAGCTAAGATTATTCCAGTATAATCAACTCATCCACAGTACTTTCTGTTCATCTTTCTCTCGTTAACAGCATGTGCAACATCACCAAGTTAGTTTTGCCAAAGCATGCTGAAGTTTTGGAATTTCCTGACTTGACTAATACTGCATGCAATACTACTACTTTTCCCATTATCCCCTATTTCATGAGGGAATTCTGAATGTGTGACTGGTCAGGCATGACTGACTCCTAAACTTTTAGGAGGTGAAGTAATGCCACATTATTTGAAACGTAATGTCCCCTAGATTTGGGTTCGAGCTATGAATTTGAAACCACACTCTATTATGTAAGTTGATGCCAATATAACATTTTAGCAAACTCTAATTTTTTAAAATTTTATACAATTAGAATAGCTATATATATATTTAACATTTTACCTCAACTCAGTATACATATTGAGGTAATTCCAGTTCGTCATGAAATAAGCACCAATGTAACAAGCAGATTACACTGGAATTGTACTCTCTCTCAAACTGTCTCAATAACAGACAGATTTTTGAGCGTGGTATTTAATTTATACATTTAGATTTTTAAAAAATTTAAAGGATAAAGGAAAATATCAGTTAGCACATGTATACAACATTTGTAGAAGTCCCCATCTTAAAACCAGTAATTGTTTTAAAATACTTATTTTACTTACACATTACTGAAAAGTAAAATAGCTGTTTCAGCTGCCATCTTTCAGAGGTACCCAAATCCATTGCTGACAACTGTTCCTTGTGGGGAGGGCTTTTGTTTTTGAAAGAGGGTAGTTGATTTATCCATTAAAATGTGTGAGAGCTACACTAATTCCAGATCTCCTGTCTATACTCCCCCTTACTGCTAACCTATTATCAGCTCTGAACTCCCCATGTCTGCCGTTGCTTCTTGGATGAACAGCTTAGTTCCCCTTTTATACATGAATTCCATGCATAAATATGTCTCTGCTACTGCCACAGCTAACCAAGCCATATGATGTAGATGCAGCTACAACGAAGATTAAAGGAAAGATTCTTACTGATGATTAAGATTATAACAATCTTCTCTCCTAAAATAAAATCAGAATAGCTAGCATTAGGACTTCACCTCCCCAGAAGCAAGGAGCGGCACAGCTATCATGGTTAGTATGACTAAGCCTGCTTTGACCTGAGAACATGGAACTCTGTCTCAAAGCGCATCTCCTAATTCTAATTCTGTTTATCTGCCATTATCCCTTCAAAATCACCCAAGAAGAAAAGAAAAAGAATAACAGACAAAAGAATGAACACCTAGCACCGATCATTAGTAATCAGGGTGGGTGCACTTCTCAGAAATTGAGGTTGCTATAGGGCGGTCTTCCCCATAAATTTTGAAATCTCTTAGAAATGTTATCTGTCACACAATCCAGATTCATGATGTAGTTGCCTTACAGAGCATTCTCACCACCACAGGTGGTTTTATAAATGGCTTTTTCTTTAAAAGGTTTTATACCCAAAGGATCTTCACTCTGCAGTTACCCCGCACTACATAATTATACAAGATGGTCACCCTGACCTACAGATGATCTGCAGCAAATGAGACGGGAGGGAAGACAGTCAGACTAGCAGGGGCATAAGTCTCATGCCAAGGCTGACTAGTTGCGGCAGAAAGCTTTGAAAATACTTATGCTGTGCAGCCTGAGAGGAAGCTAAAAAAGAAGTTGTTTTCCTCCACAATAGCATCCACAAAATCTTAAACAGCAGATTTCTTTTTGGTGGAAGAGCCCAGTAAATCCAGACTACCTGAGTTCAGTAGCTGATCAGAGCCAACCCCACTGTTATTTTGCAGAGAAGACTGCTCAGATTAGGAATGGACTGTCTGCTTCTATGGTGAGACAGGGCAAAGCCTGAAGGACCCAGGGCCTCATCTTTCCTGCTAGTTTCAATCAGCAACGATCACCAGGGTAATGGAGTGCTGAGAGAACTTCATCTCAAAACCTGTGCATGGGATCCATGTACTCCTTGGCTGGGGAAGGCCAGTAAGCAAATACTGCAAAAGCGACAGAGAGTCCTGTGGCACCTAAGGGCTTGTCTTCACTAGAGCGGGGAGAGATCGATCTTATGGTGATCGATTTATTGCATCTTGTCAAGACGCGATAAATCGAGCGCCAGTGGCGCCCCCGTCGACTCCGTAACTCCAGCTCACCAAAAGGCGCAAGCTGGAGTCGACGGGGGAGTACGCAAGCAAGAATCAGACTAGTGATAACAAGGTTAGTTCAATCAGGGAGAATGAGGCCCTCTTCTAGAAGCTGATCTGAAGGTGTGAACACCAAGAGAGGAGAAACTGCTTTTGTAGCTAGCTAGCCATTCATAGTCTTTGTTTAATCCTGAGTTGATGGTGTCAAATTTACAAATGAACTGTAGCTCAGCAGTTTCTCTTTGAAGTCTGGTCTTGAAGTTTTTTTTGCTGCAGGATGGCAACCTTTAAAGGAAGGAAGTAGTGGATCCCTGGCTTGAGAAGACTGTCAATGGTTCCCAGAAAGGATGGGTTGCCTATTGTGTTGAAAGAAACATTTGTCTGTTTTTTGCTTTAAAAAAAAAAAAAAAAAAAAAAAAAATTAATTGCTTGGTACTGACTTTAAATTTCAGCCAGCATCACACCTTCACTTCTTGGGTAAGTGTGATGTTACCCTGTTGTTATCTGAACTGGTGATTGGCTAGGTCACGCCAAACCTTGACTCTGGGAGCCAGCTTTACTCTGCTCTGCTGTAAGAACCCCCAGGCATGCTGCAATAAACCACCTATTTGATAGGGTTTTTGGAGAGGGCTGTGGCTATACTACTTAGATGATGTCTGGCAGAGTTCCTGTTTTAATTATTTTACTGCTGCTGGGTTTTTGTTGTAATACTCATAAATTAGGGCACCTACAGCACTGCATAAGCATATTTTGTATTTCAATAAAGTAAATAGGAAATCAATCCTCAAAATGCCAAAATCAAAATGTACAGCCATGATTATACACTAGACCAGCATTTATAAAATCTTCTACACCATGACCCCCATCTTTCCCCATACCAGGACTACCCTATGAGCCTTCTCCTACTCAACAATATGTTCATGACTCCAGAGTAAGAGCCCATGCTCTAGAAGGGCTTAAGAGACTCTACTGCTCTAGGCTGAAATGAACAAGGTTAAGCTGGTCCTAAAATGTCTATTTATAATTTACCATTAATTCATTTTCCTGTCAAGAAATGAAAATGCAATCTCTCTATTCTCTCCCAGTGATTAACCATGGCTGTTCAAGAAACTTTGGCAGCTAAGCAACAGATTCTGATGACCTAGAAAACTTCAGCACACTAAAGAGCAACATTTATGCTGAAGCTAAACTGGAGGAAAATGCAGAATGTCCAGTTAAAATCTTCAAACTTTGTAGATACATCTATCTATACATAATTTCACCTACATATGCATTTTACTATAAACACCTAAATGCCACCAATAATATTCCTAACAATTTTCATCCCTGTATATTTGACTGGTGTACTCTTGATCTAGCTCTTACCTTTTAGAACCCAACGGAGAAGGCTCTGGCTTTCTTTTAGTATTTTGTACTGTGATAAGTAGAGCACTATCTGTGAGATATTCCTGAAGTATATTTTCAGTGCTTATATGTGATACTCAAATTCATCAATTTCACATGAATGTATTTAATATATGCAAGTAATATGCAAGTAATAATAAGTAATAAGTAATATTCAGTGCTTATATGTGATACTCAAATTCATCAATTTCACATGAATGTATTTAAAATATGCAAGTAATATGCAAGTACTTCTAAACTTTTAATGTTCTTGGAAGATTGGTAGTGTTCCTTTTTGTGATGTTGTTATTAATGTTGGTTCCTTGGCATGTATTTAGTTCTCTTATTGTGGGTTCTCTGAAAAGTGATACCTGGATAAAAATAGTTATTAAAACTAGAATAAAATTTAATGTCATAAGATTCTGCATAAAAAAAACAAACACTTACCTTTTAAACAATAATTTAATAGCTCAATATAAACATTTGAAAATAAAAGACTGCAAGTGAGGGATATTTTAAGATATTCAGTTTTGTGAATATTTGCCTGGCCACTCCACCATCTTTAAAAACCACATACATTTTTTCCTCCTTTGTATCTTTGTCAGTTGAGATGAGAGACTATATGGGCTTGTCTCTGCGTGGAAAAGGCTGCAAAAAGCTAATGCGGAATAGCTATTACTCAGTATTAACCTAAACTGCTATTGCAGTTTAGATTAACCCACTTTTTAATCTAAATTGCAAAAAGGTACTCAGTGTGGAATAAGACTGCCCACACAAGGAATTAGTGTGGAACAACTAATTGCAAATTAAATTTATACCTTACCTATTTCACGCTCGCTTCCCCGTGAATTGTTGTATAGATAAGCCCTTAAACATATTACAATTTGCTTTTATTATTATTATACAGTTGATGCACATTGACCCAGCGCAGTGGCGCACGCCTGTATTCTCAGCTGCTTGGGAGGATGTGGTTGGCGGATCGCTCAGGAGTTCTATGCTGCTGTGCGCTATGCCAACTGGGTGACTTGTGCTACTGACAGCCTGGGTGGTGGGTAGCTGGAGGATTGGCTAGGACAACGTCTGACATGCTGTGATCGGCGCTCTGTCTGTGAAGGCTGATGGACCGATCGAACAAGATGAAGGTGATGCATATCTATGCTAGCATACATAGTCAAACATAGTAACTCAAAGAGCCTACCTCTTCATGTCTCATCAGTTCTATCATTTCCATAACACTAATAAAATGGTAGCAACGATCCGAGTGGTCAACCAGGTAGGTAGGAAAGGGACGATTCTGCCAAAGTTTCCACTCAGTTAGGGAAAGTTCATGAGCTCCTTCCACTCGAGATGCCTGCAGTTTCAAATAAATATTAACATAAAGATTTCAATCAGGCAATTGGTTCACAAAACAAACACACACAACAAGGAGTCCTCGTGGCACCTTAAAGCCTAACAAATTTATTTGGGCCTAAGTTTTCATAGGATAAAACCCATTTCACCAGATGCATCAGGAAGAATTCCTGTTTGAATTATTCAGGCATCTGATGAAGTGGGTTTTAGCTCATGAAAGCTAATGCCCAAATAAATTTGTTAGTCTCTAGGGTACCAAAAAGACTCCTCCTTGTTTTTGCTGATACAGACTAACATGACTATCACTCTGAAACAGAGTCCCAGTTCTCTGTGGAAACCACCTTCAAATGTCCTGAACAAAAGAGAAGGCCTATAAACTTATTGTTATAAGGGGGATATGTTTGTTTTAATAAAAGGAAATATTCTCTGCTTTTAGTCTGAACTATGTATTCTGTACTACTTTCCAAGTAACCAAAAGAAGCTATTGCCATTTGTCATGCACAAAGCATGAGGATCTAAAATGTGAAGTGACAGATGAGGATTCCTATTTATTCTTTTGCATCAAGAAAGAGCCAACTGAATGGGAGTCTTGCCTTCTCTAAGTTAACAGAGGGATTTCAAAATACTCATAATTACTGAATATCATCCCTGAGGATATAGTCTCCTTTTTACAAAGGAAGTTGTTTGTATCCAACATAAATAAGTTTCCTATGCCTATAATAGCAGCAGGAGACATGACAATATTCTACAAATATTTTAATTTACAGGAAGTGGCTTTCAGATATTAGAAAAAGCTCACATGCTGAACAATCTTGGATTACAATGCCCCGGTTCTATCACAATGTCCTTAAATTGTGTTTTTTAGATAGGCTTCCTTAGAATCTTTTTAATTAATTTGATTCACTAGCCAGAAGTTTTTGGGATTATTTACCCTGTCAAAGGATTTCTTTGAATTTTTCTCAAATATATGAAGAAGAATCTTGGTCTGGGAAACTCATTAGGTAATATTCTGTCAGCATCTGGCATCACCACAGCAGAAATAAAATTATCAGATCAATTTTAATATTAAGGAAAAACACATCCAAAAATCAATAGCAGAGATTCACTTTTGTAATTTCTTTTGGGTCTTCTAGTGACATTACTTTAAGGTTGAACTTACTGCTGTTTCCTCCATATTTTCTAAAGTTTCAAAGCGACTTTGAGGCAATATTACTTCTTTGACTCCATCACTTTCTTTTAGTTTGTATAAGCTGTTCCATACTTCTAATTCCTCTGATGTTAGGAACCAATTTTCATGAGAGTCTGTCTGTTTTGTGCCTGCAAATGGGTAAAAATGAAAACATTTTAGGAAAAATAAATCTATGTAACAAAGAAAAAGACACAGTGATTAAGACCTCATATAATACCAGCCACAGGAAAACAAATTACCATTGCCACAGTGGTAGTAAATATTAACCTTTTCAGTCCTATTTTTCTTGTATATTAAATTTATTTGCATATTAACTTTTCTCCCAGAATCATTATATCAGCAAAGAGTGTGTTTGAATTTGAAGGCCAGAGTGTTGGTTTTTAACCTGTGAGTGACCAGTAGTCATGTGACCAAATATTGGGCTATACTTTATTTTGGCTGGTACCTCCAAATATGTGGGGAAATATATATCTAGGAAAATGACCAAAGTGCGGAAATATGGTTTAAACAAGTGTGGGTGGTTGATGAGGGGTGCCTAAAATTTAATTAATGTTGTTTGATTGACAAGTAATGGATAAAATAAGGATCCACTGAAAGATCTTACTGAGTTAACATAAACAACTGGCAGTTGTCACAGCTGTCAGTAATAATGATCAGATTATAATCCTCTTAATTTATCAATATTGTAGCCTAAAAATATCATTAATAAAACTCCATCAATAGGCAAAAAAAAAAAAAGAAAGAAAAAAAGAAAAAGGAAAAAAAGACAAAACAGGTCATAGTAAAATTAGTCATGGGAAGTATTTTCCTTCCAAAAAGGAATTTCTTTGTCTCAGAGGTTTTGGGAATTAGATTGGGAATTAACACTGTCAGCATTCAACCAAGTACAGGGAAAGGGACCAAACTACCTTTTCTTCACCTGCCTTAAGTGGTAAAGTATGTCTTCTTTCTGTATTTTGGATATTGCTGTACTAAACACTGATTGTTAATCTTCGATTAAATAATTATATTTCAGCCTGTTTGATAATCTCTAATTGCTACTGAATTCAAACATGCAGCAACAAAAACTGAAATGGATAGGCAGAAGAATCTGTTGTTAGAAGCAAAAAAATTCAAATGTTCTGTTTTATGGAGGAGCAAGTAGACAGAGGTGTGTGTATACTTGTAAATGACACTGGCAAGCCCTGCAGGTGGACACAGGGCAAACACAGTTCCTCAGTTAATCATATGTTGCCAAAAGACCAAGGAGAAAATTGAATATATCAGATGGAATTACTAAAAAAGCCCTGTTATTGCACTGTCTAAACAGTTAAAATCTATTAAAACCAAACAACTAATTAATCTCTTGACTATTTTGGTCCCCATTTTACCAATCAAGGGCATGTAGATGGGGAAGAGAGTACACAGGAAATAACTAGACCAATCTTTGGGAGCAGGAAGAGAAAGGAAGCAGAGTACCCAGAGTGCTAATTCTTGTCCTCAATTGACACCTTATGTAGCCACTGAACTCCTGAAATGAACATACTGACATTGGGGGCATCAGAACAATGGAATGATTCCTCAATTTGCAAGGGGCCTACCCACTGTTCGTAACTATCCTTTCCAAGTGCCTCACTCAGATGTCACAAAAATACACGACATTCATGTGTCAATTCAAAGGCTGGTTCATGACATATGATCACAAGAAAAAATAAACTGTAAAAGTAAGCTGATTAGATGCAACTTTTATACTTGTATGAAAGGCATATTTGTCCTCAGTACATTACAGTACAGTAAGCATGCTCTTATAAAGACGCATGTAGTTTTTCAGATTATACATGACACCTACCTAAACTGCTTTAAGTGCACAACCACACATCATAATATCAATAAAAGCACAGAATAATTATTTAAATTTCATTTTATGCTGACACACTTAAAACACCTCACACCCCAAGAACAAACCAACCCCTCTCACTTCACCTGTGAGAGTGAGTGGGTCTTACAGTGGCATCAGACTTGGAAAAAGGAAACTGGACCAAATACAGAAAGCAAATTGCAGGGTGGAGTGTCTTCTAACAACACCATCCTGCTTCCAATCATACAGTACTAGGAATCATCCATGCAAGAGACCCAACTGGAATCAAATTTAAAGGTACAGCATAAAGATCTGCAATATCCAGGGCCCAAACCTACTTGTTTTAACAGATTAAAAAACAAAACAACACATATCCATCCAATTTCACCCACAAACTTAATAGGAGCCAGTGCAGTCTTTGGAGCAAAGATTAAATATATTTCTTGCATAAAACATTTATGTAAACAGGCAGATTCTGTAGAAGTTGAAGTTTTTCAGTATTTTATGCTTTTAAAATACTTAACCATTCATCCCATTGCCTGACACTAACCTTACTTCACCTTAAACTGCTTATGATTAATAAAGATCAGTGTTCCTTAAAGACACTAACTTAGCACCAGAAGAAAGCTGTTTATTACTTTGCTAGTTACAGTCCATTACATAATAGTACCATGCACCAAGGTTCCATATGAGGAGGAGAGAAACAGAAGCACTAAGCAGCACAACCAAAGACTGGCTTTAAAGGTGGCATGGCCTAAATAGCAGAGAGAAACAGTTCAGCTTTGTTTAACTATTAGGAAACAGATTTGCCTCTTTTGTAGTATCTTTATATTTCCAAATATCCAGAGAAAGGGAAATTGTTTGTGGTTGTAAACAAAGGATTTAAAAGCAAACTCCAGTGTCATTAAATGCTATTACAATTTCACTTTCAAGAGACTAAATGGACAAGCTAAATATTTAGCAATTTTGGGGGAGATGGAGACAAGGAGTAAGAGAGACACTTTATAAATAAAGAGGGCTCAAGGTCTCAAAAATGACATAAATTAAAGATAAGCTTCTGGTTCCATTTAAGATATACCACAACACTACAGATACTTCTTTTCCTAAGAAATTGTCATTTACATATGCAACAAGAACACCTATTCCAAGGAGCATTCAGCAGCTTGTAGTGGTGGCTTGGGTCTATGGTCTGTCAGGTGAGAAACTTCAGTCAGGATTCCCTTTCCCTTCCTGCCAATGACCAGATGCCCTGAAGATTCTAACAGATACTCAGATACACATCAGAAAAAAAATTAGGCCCCAAATGAACTATTTACTCCTTGGAAGAGTTAAGCCTCCCTGTTCAACTGCTGACACCAAACAGATGAGACAGAGCTCAGGGAAGAAAAAATATTGCAAGTGTGCTACCTTCACGTTGTCACTAAGTTTAAAAGAATAGTGAGAGCATGTGGAGGATCTCCTGTGGATTGGCTGTGAAACAATAACGTGACTACCTACCAGTAGGTGCATTACATCTAGTTTGATATGAATACACACATGGGAACAAGGAAGTCTCCAGAGCATCCCTTGAATCACAGAATATCAGGGTTGGAAGGGACCTCAGGAGGAACATACAGTACTGTTTGTGCTTTTCATGGTGGCATCAGTATCGTGGAAATGACTGCTCCACTCCAACTGAAGGTGTACCTCCTATTGCTGACTCCTTCATTCTGTTAAGATATTGTTCAGTAAGAATTCAGTTGTTTAGAATGCATCTCAGTATCTAAAGCTATGGGCAAATACAGGAGCTGTGCTCCTAAGTCTTTTCATTTTCCACAGAAATAAAGGAAATAAAACTGAAATCGGGTCTCTACTTGCTGTCTACTAGCTTTTCTATTCGATATCCAGAACATGTGTAAATGTTACTTTAACATATTAAGCAGAAGTCACCACCCTAAAAATAAAAATGCAACTGTATCAGTTAAACAGGCACATTAATTCCTCGCTTCCTTCAGGATCCACTTAAAACTCCCCTATCCTGTTTTCTCCACTTTTATATATCTATCCACGAGGCTCTTGCTGAAGCCGTAAATCTCTGTTGAGGACCGTGATTACAGTTTCCTGTCACCATCACTTCTTAAGTCAGACAAAAAGAGTCTCAGAAACATGAAGTGACAATGGCAGGCAAGGTGCCAGATCATGCCAAGGTCCCCAGGTCCCAACTAGACACTTACCGGTACAGAGCTGGAATCTGTCTGCTTCTCTTTGGGGTTAACATTGACAAAACAGGTATTAGAATGATAAGAAAGTGTTTAACATTTGGATTCTATCAAATGCTTGTCAGTTGCCGCATGCATTAATCTTATTTGTAATATCTGTGTTCTATGTTGTACTGCAATATCTGAGCAGCTGTATTGTGAGCCTCTGTGACCATATGGCAACATTAGTGTGAAGAGCTGCTCTTCTACAGAAGTTGTTACACCTCTCCCAAAAGAGGAGACCCATCAATATCAGATGAGCTAGTGTTGGATCTTGTAACTGGCAACTGCCTGCATATGGATTGAGAAGCCATCAACAAAAGGACTAACGACAGGACAAAAGCCAATGGGTTCAAATGACAGCATTCAGATTTAGACTAAATCTCATGGAAACTTCCTAACGGTAAGAAGAGTAGGATAATGGAACAGACTGCCTACGGAGGTTGTGGACTGCCTTCACTGGAGGTTTTCAAAAGGAGGTTGGATAGGCAACCATCTTGGATGGCTTAGAAACAACAAATCCTGCATCTTGACAGGAGGTTTGACTAGATGAACCTTGTGGTGTGGACAGTGGTATCTGCAGCAAGGCCAAGCATTCATATATTATTTTCATCCCTCCACGACAAATTATTCAGCATACAATAAATAAGTTTTCCAGTACAACCATAACTAGCCTATAAATATGATATTTAGACATTTTAGTTTACTCCATACTCTTCAGTCCCATAAAACCCTGCAGTGCCAAGTATAGAAAGGTTTTACCGCATCAGCATTTTCCATTTTATTTCAAACAGAAATCTGAGGGGCCTTTACCAGTTATGCCTCTGGATCCCAGAGCAGGCTCAAAAGCAGCACTCTCTGATCCAACACACTAAAAAGCCAGATTAGGAAATCAGCAGTTTAGTAATATTTTTAAGGTGTTTTTTTTCTTTTTTTAAAAAGGAATTTTAGAAAAAGGTGACCCATTGCAATGAGATAGCACAGGGATGGAGGCACTGTAAATACTCTGATTAAATAAAATGGCTGAATCAATCTTCTGGAGAGTAGCTTACAAGTCACAAAGGTCTCCGGGGAGCACGTGCAATTTCTGTAGATCAGTTTTAAAGCCTAAAGCCTTCCATGAGCTCTTAATCTTCTCAGTATCCAGGTCAAGAGGGAAAACAGACACATTCTTCTGTAAGACTAGGATTCCTTGATGCAAAAGATCCAGTACAAACCAATTTCTGCCTGATAAAGATGCAAACACATTTTGATGCAATACTACTTGTTTAAGACCCAACAAACACTTGGGAGTTGCATTAAGGAGAAGTGAGACAAGTAGCTGATTCACACTATATACATTAAGGGAATAACTATGATTCAAGGATGCTGAAAGAATTGGAACTTGTATATAAACAAGTGTCTCATCATAATATTGGAACTGAAAAATGAGTAAGATAAATTATATTTTTACTAACGACCCTTAACACCTATGAACAGTTTTGTGCATGTTTCAGTACCACAATGCAATCAAGACATCAACATACGCCAGTGGTTCACAACCCGTGGCCCAATAAGCACACAGAGGCGGCCCATGTGACATCCTCAGGGCCATACAGGTAGAATTGGATGTGGTCCACAAAAGTAACTAGGTTGAGAACCACTGGTTACACAATACATATAAAGAAAATCTTACTTGTGCCCATGGAAAAGAGAGTGGATTTATGCTGGAGGGAGCTGGATCTTCTCTCTTTGGAAAGGGATCTTGAATTATTTGGTTCATATGCTGCAGGAGTGATAAACATTTTGTGCAATTTTGGGTTTATTCCTTCAGGAATCAGACGAGGGCTTTGCTGGTAAAAGTGAAGCATTTTGTTTTCTGAAATTGCTTTGTAAATGCTCTTTTTGTTGGACTGGCTTTGATTGTAAGTCTGTAAAATAGAGAATAAGCCACTTGTTACTGAACAGTTTCATCTTATAACTAAGAGAATGAAAAGGACACTTGAACATTCAGGTATTTTAATACTTTTGTTACGTGTTATATTTTTGAGTCCCCAAACATGTGTTACAAAAACAAATGTGTCATGTCAAACTTGACCTGTATTCATCAAAGCCAGATTGTGACTCTTTTACTCTCATGAATCTCCCCAAAGGAGTCAATAGAACTATTTGTGTGAGTTCAGAGTTGGCAGTAAGGTATTTGCAATGTGACCTCATCTCAGACTGAATAAATGGAAGGGAGAGAAAGATAGGGATGACAATAATCAGGTCATCTGATTACACAGAAAAACATGTCCACATCTTAAAAGTTCCAGTGTGTGTGTGGGGAGGGGAACAGAACAAAAAGGTTGCCACTCCCTTTTTTTTCCCCCCTATTCTTGCCTTCCCACTCACTTACCATAGGCACGTTCAATGAGATGAAATGGCCTGACAAATTCATTTATGAAAACCATTCAGAGCATAATACATAGCACTGAAGAAAACACAGATATCTGGGAACATGTCATCTGAATAAGAAACCCCCAGGCAAGACATAACTACAACAATAGTATTATAGAGAAGTTAATTTTTTGGTACATAGTATTAAAAGCGTGCATGTCCCTTGGAAGCTGGAAGGGAGGGAGGGAGAACGCCCTTTCCTGAAGGAGTTTAAAGTAACCCAGGTTAGATGCAATGTGACTAGACTTGGCCAAATTTGATTTCCATTCTTCAAATTTTGATTAATATCTATGTTTTTAAACATTTTTTAGATGTTTAGCTATTTAAATTTTCCCAGTTGTGCAAAATTATGGGGTTTAACACTATAATAGTCTATATACCCTTTCTTCACCAAGATGAAACTTCAGCTGAAAACACAACAATACTATTTCTTTTGTTTTTCTTATTAAAAGCATGAAAGGAGAAGTCCAATAAGATGCCGATAATAAGTGATTACTTTTGTGATGCAGATATCTGTCTAGTAGGACCAGACTGAGACAAGAGAGGCCATCAGTTGGCAACCATTTCTGGTCTCTGCTACTCGGACTGTATTTGAAAAGATTACTTTACAAGTGAAGAATGCCAACTCTCAATCAACTAAATCATACAATTTGCAAGAATTTTTTGTTTGGCGACACTTTTTAAAGAGGAAAACCTATTTAGGGAAACAAACTTTGTGCTAGTTTAGTAGGTCAGCATACTGCTTGAAAAACCTGTATTGAGTTGTCGGGCAACCATCCTGAATAATTTTTGTCTTTAGAACCTATGAGGCTGAGCTTCCACATGCCTCTTACACTTGTTACCCCAAAATCTTTGGATGTAAACCTAGCTTCCTTCCAAAAGTGGTGTCTGAGTTCTTCTGACCAGCCTATGCTAATGTTGAATCTAAAGCTTACAAATGTATGATCAGAACGGTTTGCCTCAAAGATTTCCATGCAATAACCTGAAGGTCACAGGAATCCAACTGCTTCAAAAGGAAGCTTCAGCAAAGGAACACATTAGAATCCCATAAGTGACAAAGAGTCCTGTGGCACCTTAAAGACTGACTAAAGGATTAGAGCGTAAGCTTTCGTGGGCTAATACCCACTTCGTCAGATGCATCCAACGAAGTGGGTATTAGCCCACGAAAGCTTATGCTCTAATCCTTTAGTTAGTCTTTAAGGTGCCACAGGACTCTTTGTTACTTCTGCAATTCCACACTAACACGGCTACCCCTCTGATTAGTATCCCATGACATAGGAAACTTTTAAACATGTACAATAATCAGGCAGATTTTGTAGATGGCAACTGAAAATATCTACTTATGACATTTAAACAATACATTGCCCACCTTTTTCTTTTCAAACACAGGATGCCCTTCTGAGAGGTTCCTTTTTAACAGACAGGAGAGACTTAGGATACCTTATCTGAGAATCAAATCTCTGTCATCTCAAAATCTAAGCCAGATATAAACATCACATCTTGGACTGGAATAGTATCGAGTGAGAATGTTAAAGAGCGGAACATCCCATCTCAGCTTAACAGTCACAGGAAATTTCCTTTTATGCAGATCTCTTCAGACCTCACCTCACACCCAGCATTGCTGTTCCAAGGTGCTTACCACAAAGGCTGCAATTTAGTCATAGAGGTCATGGAATCCATGACTTCCACAGACCTCTATGACTTTAGGGAGTGCTGGTCCTGCTGCACTCCCCGCTGCCGCGAGTGGCAGAGAATCCCCACTGCCATGAGTGGCAGAGGACTGCCGCCATGCCTCTCTGCGAGTGGCAGAGGACCCCGGCAGTTTGGAGCCACCAGCAGAGGGGGACCATGGAGCTCTAAGCCCCCACTCTAGTGCCAGCTCTGCCACTAATCATTTTGTGACCGTAAGCAAGTCATAAACTTATATGCTTCAGTTTATCCATCTGTATAATAGGTATCATTACTTACCTACCTCAAAGGCTTGGAAAGACTTCAGACTGAAAAAAAACCCCAAACCCTGATGAAAGCTTGAAGTACTAAAGTTCCACATTTCTAACATTTCTGGAATGTGGCTATACAAAAGGAGGACTATCAAAGTGTATTTGCAAATCCAAAATGGGACATTTGAACTATTAATGCAAAGAGTTCACCACCATCATCAAGCTCCCCAGGATTTTAATCAGTCTGCACGCAACTGTTTTGTGGGAATAAGTGATGAGACTGAAAAGTCAGAAAATACAATGAGATTTCTTAACTCACCCGTTGTTCCCGTCCTTCTGCAAGTATGACAACAATTCTGCCTTTCCGTTTGCGTCCAGTTCGACCCATTCGCTGCACAAGACGAATTGGACTTTTTTGTGCATCAAAACAGATTATGAGGTCAACTTCTCCAATATCTAAACCTTCTTCTCCTACACATGTAGAGACCAGTGTATTATAGCCACCTTCACGAAAGCATTTTACCACCTGAAAATGGATTAACACACATCTTAAATCTCCATTACTGTCCTAAATAAATTCTCACCATCTTTTTACATGCCAGTATGATTACATTTTTTTCAGCTTGTCTAAAAACTGGAGAAGCACAATCTACCTCCTTCCAAAACCGTAAAGTATTCCACTTCAAACTGCTGACTACAACTTTTATGTGTTTCAGTATTATCAATGTTAATCTACCCTTAAATATAGAATCTCAGATGTTTCACACATTATCCAGCCTCCAACTATGACATACACAAGACAAACCTACTCCTACTAATCAGTTTCTCAATTTTACAAATATGTATTTTTACTACTCCACTAAGTCAAGATTTTAGGGTATGTCTCATCTTTTAGAATTCCAAAAAAATAGGGAAAACAGCACTGTGCTCAATTCATTTCACGTATATTTCCATTTTTTTCAAATAGTGCATATTTTTCATCTGAAGAAATCATACAACAAAATTATTAAATTCAAATATTTTCTCTTTTATATATATCTTTTCGGTCAGATGATCTGAAAGAAAAACACTTTGTAAGTGTATGTCATGCTTCCCAGGGCTAAGACACACCACACTACCATCTGACTTCAGTGTGTGGAAGCTATGTCTGTATGCTGGGGCGTCAGCTCCCCAGCCCCACTGGCCATGGGCAACACAAGCACTCCCTCCTCTAGGCCTAATGCAGGCCCCGTGCTCTCTCTACAGGTTAGGCCCAAGCATCTCCTTGGAGTGTCCAGCTTCTGATTCACTAGCCATCTGCAGTATTCACAGATCCACTACTTTCAAAGAACAATATTTCCCTACTTACCACTTTCACCTCAAGTCACCGCTCCACTTAACATGCAGCACTTAGGTTTATAGAGAAGTCAAGTATAAGTTTATTTAACATAGCACAGAGATTTAAGTAATAGCTAGGAGAAGTATTGGAAACAAATTATTACATATAAAATAAAATCATAAAACACATTCTAGAGCCTAGACTTAATTAACTACTCTCATGTGTTATAGACTATTGCTCACCCAAAGTCCTTTCAGCATTTTACAGACAGGCTTTCATAAGACATACTGTTAGCTTGTCTCCTCAGTGAAGGATCCTGTGTGTCTCTTTACATCCTGATATACCACACTAGTCCTTTGATCTTAGCCATAAACAGGATACCCCTCCGCTGAGTATGCAAATAAGCATTCATTGTGAGACACACAATACTTATGGCCATATAGAGAAAAAAGCATCTGTTACCTCCTGCCTGAAAGGAACATGTGTGAGGTCTGTCACTTCTTGGTGACTTGCCTCAGCTCCCAGACCTTTAAGAACATAGTTTTTAGTATAGATACATAACTCCTCAAATATTATCCATGCCTGCACTTTACAATGATTATGATGACTGGTGGGCCCTTGGATCTCAGTAGAGACTGCACAGGTCACCCTTTGGTGAACTGTTATGTATATATCTGATCTACAGGATCTCTGTAAAATCCTGTGCACCCTTGGACTCTCTCCAGTTGGCACCAAGAGGTCTCAAGATCACAGTTGTTTTCCTAGTACACTGGGTCACTTAGTGGAACTTAAAATTAATTTTACTAATGGAATTTAAAACTACACAGTCATTTTTATACAAATATATATTAGCACATCACATTCCCTACACCCATCTTTTCAAACAAGACTGATTACCTCTTTACCTCAAGCTGCTCTTTTTGTGTAAAACCCTTCATGCTCTTTCCTGTGGAGTGGCCAACGAAGGTCATTACTCTGACCATTGGCTGGTGCTGGGAAAGCATTTCAGCAATTTCTTGTACGCTGTCTCGAAACGAGGAGAAGATCATAACTCTGGTATCACTGGGTTTGCTTACAGATATGCTTTGATCTGTTTAAGACAAAAAAGTCTATGAGCTAGAAAGGATTTTATATACCACAATAAATAAAAAACACAGGGCTAAATCACCCCTTCACTGGGCATGCATAACTCCCATCACTTCAGTAAGAAGACTGTGCCCGAATGGATTCCATTTCATTTTTTGATTTACACAGCATGCACATCTCTTTTGTGCTAGGAGCACAAAGCCATCCAAATTAACATAATGTTAAGAAAAACAACAATTGCAAACTTCCCAGCCTATTTAAAAAAACAACTCTCCTCAGTCACTACAGAAAGGACACAGTCACTCCCTGGAACATACCAGGCAGAACTAACACTGCCTCTGCTCTGAAATTTGATCCAACAGAGGGTCCTGCACTGAGAATACCTTGTCCTAAAGTCACAATTTATTATAATGTATTGTTTCATAAAGACCAAGAGTGCCCTCAGTAGATGCCTCAAAATAAAATTAAGACATGGTAGTGCAACAAAGAATCTGCAATCTAATTTCAGAACCAAATGTATAATGACCAAACAGAAGAAATAACAAAAGTCAGGAGGGACAGGTGAAGTAAGGATGACTTCCTAGCAATAAAAATGCACGATACTCAGGAACGGCTAGTGCACGGCATGGTAGAGCAAAAATATGGGGTCTAAGTTATAAATCAGGATAAATATCTTAGTTGACGAACAAATCTAGGTACCAATAGCCTTTATCAATTACTATTAGAAGTCTGCAACTTCGGCTTCCTGGGTGAGCTCTCAGCTCAATGAGTAACAGATCAATATGCTAAGCTGCATACCAGGACTTCCATTATGCTGTGGCAACCTCCAGACTGCAAGTTACTGAGTGGTGTAGATTCACACCCTGGCTTGCCACATAACAACGTGCCATATAGACAAGCCCCTGAGAGGCAGTTGTCCTGTCACGATCTAAAGGTTCTGCTTTATCTACAATAGGGCTATATCCTGTCCCATTTATCTTCATACAGTCACAACTAAAAGATTGTGTCGTCTGTCTTCATCGTTTATTTTATTTATTTTGAGCTGCACTATTAAGGTAGAAAGTATAAATTTTGTTTTGTAGAAAACAAACTTTGTAGAAAGCATAAACTTTGCTTTTGATAATTTTTTGAGATTGCTGGAGCCAAGGAGTGAAAATCATAAGGGGTAGTGAGCTATGGAGAAGAGATAAACACTTTGAAAGTCAGATGTTATAAAGCACACAGTGTTTTATTCAATAGATCAGTTATTTAGTATTTGTATTGCAAGAATGCCCAGAGGCCCCAGTGAAAAACTGCAGCTGATTTTTATTATGTATTTTCACATCACCATTTTGGGATTAAAACTGGGATTAAAATGGGATTAAAGCATGATTCATTGATCATTTGATGGGTAATTATCAGAGCTATAAGTAGTATGATTATGAAGTTCTGTCTACTCCTTCAAAATACTGCAAATACATCAGGTGACATAAAAGCCTGAGCAGTCTTAGAAAAAATCAGCATGCACATCTGATCTTTGTCTAGCTCTAAAAGGAGATCGTGAATTACTGAAAGCAACACTGCCTCAGGGCAATATCCAGGCCTAACTTCAGTCTGAAATGGAATACGGCAATTGTAGGACTATAGGTAATTCAAGAGTTCCTTTATCACAAACTTCTAACACCTTCCCCTCTCTGGAAAAAAAAAAAGCTAGATCTAAACATGGAAATAACTGGCAAGATTGACTGTATGAAGAGATGGTTTCTTGTGAATAGGCATAACACATTTGTTGGAGAGCTCCCGAGATCCACCTACGTTACCATGCTATGCCTGTTATTCAGGTATTTGAGTGCTTCCTGAAGTTAGAATTGAATATAGATATTTTTCACAAAGGTCTCTCTCTCTCACGTCAACCAACAGAAACTGCATTTTATTTATTCTTCCTTTAGTTGTGTGCCTGGTGTGGTTGTGTGCAGTGAAATTTTGGACAGGCAGAGTCAAAGAAGTGAGTTTTGCACTTTCTTTTGAAGAACCTGAAGTTGAGAGCCCTCCTCACCTCTTCCAAGAGTGAATCTCAGATTCATGGGCCAGTTGACAAGAAAATGTTTTCCCAAAAAATACAAGTTTCACTTCAGAGGTCAGCAATTCCTTTGTTCTTGTGGGATACAGCCAACAGGAAAGGCCTTTCTTCAGGTAACAAGGACCAGTTCCGGGGTGGGCATGGAAGTTGCAGACTAAAACTTTGACTATGATCCAATATCCAAAAGGGATTCAGAGAACTGAGTGGAGTACTGGGGTGATGTGTTCTCAGTAACTTGTCATGCTAACAAAACTGGCTTTGTTCTGAAACTAAGTGGGATCTTCCAAAAGCTTATTTCTCTCCACCAGCATTGCCTCGTTCTTTCCAGTATTCAGTTTCAGCTGGATGCTGATCTCAGACCTGTGAATAGCTGCGGGATGGTATTCTGTGTCTTATTTGAAGCCCTCATGCAGCAGGGTGTTGCCTGATACAGATGTTGAACAGGATACAGGAAAAGATGGATGCCTGCGAGACTCCACAGGTGAGTGTTCTTCTGATGAAAAAGTGACAGAGAATCCTGTGGCACCTTATAGACTAACAGATGTATTAGAGCTAATACATCTGTTAGTCTATAAGGTGCCACAGGACTCTCGCTTTTGCAGACCCAGACTAACACGGCTACCCTTCTGATACTTCTGGTGAAAGTAATCCTAACCATAGCTCTCTGGGAGCAGAATGAGGGGATATATTGAATCTATCTCAGCATAACCCTGCTAACCCTGGCCCAAGTTGAGATGAGACAACAAGATTTGATGTCTGGCTGTATCCCATGCTGAGACAAGGTCCAGCGATAAGGATCCTTGTTCTATAGGAAATCTGTTAATGACATCACTGTTCCATGATCTGACCTAAAGCCTGACTGGGAGAGGTCCAGCATATTAGCTGCATCCAGCTGAAGTTGGAGGCAGCCCTTGAACAATCTAATAAACTCTCCAGGTATGGAAGATGAGATACTGAGCAGCAGCTGGCAAAGTCCATTGCACTGAGCAATTGTTTCCTTAAAAAGTGGCCAGATTATGGCATCTTCTAGAGCTGCTGGCAAATTTCCCTCCCAAAACAGGTGCTGGAAGTTTCAGCAGAAGAATCCCAAATGAACTTGACTCTTTCCTAGCCAGAAAGGGATCAGACACAGCAGGTGACTGCAATGCGTCTAGCAGTTCCTGTTGCATGAATGGGCTGAATTCAGAGAAGGAAGGAACTAAGTCAGGGGTGGGCAAATTACGGCCTGCAGGACCATCCTGTCTGGCCC